>BLXT01007741.1:302709-322132 GCA_019648995.1 Plakobranchus ocellatus
AAAAAAAAAAAAAAAAGGCGAGACACCGAACAACATCGAAATCTTAATGTTTTTGCATTTAAAGCTGATATGAATCATAACACATAAGTTATCTAATTTCCTAAACTCTAAAAGCCCATTGGTCTAGCGCATTGCAATGCAAAAGTGGTGGAAACTCTTAAAGTCACTCCTAGTTGTGATAATCGATGAATCTGATCTATCAGTACATTGAGCCTTACTGAAGACTACACTGACCAGAATGTAAAGACTGCAATTACAGCTCGACCTACCAGGCCTTGATTTCCATACACGTAGATGCTTTCGTTCTCACTTTACCCGAAGCTGATAAGGTTGGTTAGTTTGTTGAATCGTTCATAAATGTGCGCCATCGTAAAGTTTGATTTTTAAGATTGATTTGTTAGAAGTACTTTAACTTTTCTAAAAGCCACAATTCATTGATGTAAATTGCAGAAAAAGAATGATTAAAAGACAATAGTTTTTTGTTTTATCAAAATAAAATGAGATACTACTAGTCCTTTTTACATGCATCGTTCCAGTTTCTTTTCTATAACTCAAGATATTTGACAAACATTTTTTTCCCACTAATAAATAAAGTTCATAATTCTGAAAGACCGAGCCGGATACGTCATAGTTACTTGCAAAAATACTTTTCTTCATTTTGTTCATCAGAAGTCATTCCGATATTGATTTTTGTTGTGGAGTATTAGATGAATTTTGGGTTTTCGATTCGCGCTGAAACTATTATTTCGTACAGGGGTAATGAATTCCGTCTATAGCGATCTCTCTAAATTTTTATTATACTTTATTCCAAAAGGGTATATTTGTCAAATGGTGGAACATTCAACAAGCCGCTAGGGAAATTTTTAAATCCCTGACCGAAACTTTGTCGACATTCATACTGCTTCATCTCCCTCTAAAAGCTGCTGTGAGAGAAGGGTCGTGCTAGTGCCAAAGTGCCAAGCCTCGCATAGAGAATGTTTCGAGACGGAGTATGATAATCAAAATTTATACTCCCGGTAAGAATATTATTTAGCTTTGAGTGACACAGTCTCCTTACTACTCTAGGGATTTCAGACTTATGCCCTTTCTTGAAAAGCTAGAAGCGGTCAGACATTTATCACCGGTGAGGAGACTTGAATCCTCGTTCCTATAAATTCAGAAGAACTTACGCCATCCCTTATAGACCATCAAAGGCCTGTTTTGCGTTGAGATTACACTATGAAATTGATTGTAGATGGGGCTCTGTGGCATCAATTATTCGGATTTCGCTTTTTCTAAGATTTCTTTTCAGCTAAAAGTTTATACAATTTATGATTTGGAATATCTTTTTCGAAAATGATCATCTGCTTCTTCGCTGTTTGCAACGTGCATTTTCTTATGTACTTAATATATTTGGAACCAGTGCCAATCAAGCATATTTTGCGTTTTAATGTTGCTGTCTCGAAAACATCATCATTATTATTAATGCTACAAGGAAAAAAAAACCTTTGCATGCTTAGGTTTCCAGATCAAGCATGTAATAGTCGTTGATGTGCCTGAGTTATTAAGAAATCATGTTTTCCTGCCTTATAACTACCAGTCCTTGGTTTTCCACAGACATGAATTTATTGCCAGAGGACAGATCGTGCTCTGCCACATCGTTTCTCAATAATACGGGTTATGACCCCTGCGAACTTTGATTTGTGGCCATCGCTTAGTGGTCAAGGTTGTTATCTTATGTTCAAGGGACATCTCAAGAGAAACCAAAAGAAATGGGAAAATGGTGGAAGAGAGAGATCAAAGAATCAGAAAGAAATTAAATGGTGCAAAGGACAGTGGGTGGCATAGGGATAGAAAGAGACAGAGAGGCAGAAAAGGGAAGATTTTAAGAGAGAGAGAGGGAGGAAGGGAGAGATAGATAGATAGATAGATAGATAGGTAGAGAGAGAGAGAGAGAGAGTGAGAGAGAGAGACAGAGAGAGAGAGAGAGCGCGCAAAGTGAAAATGTGTAGCATTTGTTTCATATGTCATATGTCATATGTTTCATTTAGACTCTGCTTGTGTTAGCTACTACCCAAAATCCTTGAATAAAAATCACAACAAAAGCCTATCAATAAGTATGTCCGTATGCACCAGATCTAAAACTTGATGCGAAAGCCGTTCTCAAGTTAGGCTTGTTGCTCGAAAGGTCCATAATGGTGTTACTATTCAAAATTTACAGCAATTTTACCTCTATGAACTTGCAGATATTTTAGCTGGTATTAAATGAAAAGCATGGATACATTGTGCAATAAGCCTATAGGCCTACCTTGATTTTTTTAGCAAGTATACCCATTGCGTTACCTTGTATCGCATAGACCGAGTTCTTTTTTTTTTTTTGTTATGCAAAATATAACCCTAATCAATCATTTAAGAATTTTGTTTGTAGATTATTTTACATGTATTATTTGCGATTATGTTTAACAAACAATGTAACAGGTGGAGTGGTAGGATAAGAGAGAAAAGAACCAAAAAGCCATTGATGTTACTTAGCTTGAGAATAATTAAATATAATTCATTTTTTTTTAGATAACGGTATACTAGTTCAAAATGAACATCTAAATAATATCAATCATATAACATAGCATTAAATTTGAAGGCCTTGCATCTGAGCTTAGAAGGGGAATTTTTTTTTTTTTTTTTGGGGGGGGGAGAGTTAAATTTAATATCATCATTTATAATGTTTTTGCATTGTTTTGCTGTTGTTTCTGATGCATGGATGCACGTTGGCCGGCAAAAAGTTATCAAAATGTTGTATAAAACTTGTAGGCTGATCTAGTTTTTCTGAATTCCATCAAAGCTATCAAAGAAATCAATTTCATGTAAATCTAGAGTTTATAAAGACTCGAAAGTAGATTTAGTTAGTGAAATATGAATTTGGATAACTAAGTCTATGATACTAAAAGCTATGTTTAATACTAACAAAGTATAACAAACCATCTAATATAGCCAAGTCATAATATATAAAACGTATCTGGGAATAGAATATGCATTGAATGTGATAACAATTAACAGATCGTAAAAAGTCTAATATGAGCATAGTTTTTGGGCCTGAACAAAATCTGGATTAGATCTAAATAACCTATATTTAATTTAAACGAAACTGAAGGTTAGAAAACGTTTTTCTTACAATAAATCCAGATGTTTAAAAGAATATGAAAAATAAAATGAGTGCACATCAAAAACCAAGCCTGATGCTGAATGGATGCCAGGCCCAGATCTCATCACGATAGCTGGCCTGTACCTCATGTAATTTAAATGATAACAACCTTGTTTGCAAACAATGGGTTATTATTTCAATGATTCCGATTGATTGCTCGCCTATCTGAGATTTCAAAATCAGTTTTTTAAATATATATATTACTTCAACAATATAGGCAATACATGTTTTTCTTGGAATTCTACAAGGGGCATCACCCACATATAATTTAAAATGAAAAATAAAACATAAGTGCACACCCAAGTCCAAATCTGATTCTGAATTAAGGCCCAGGCCAAGATCTAATCTACGATAGCTAGCTTGAATCTCATGTAAATTAAATGACAACATTGCTTGCAAACAATAAGCCATTATTTCAAAGTTTCAGATTGACAGACCACCTATTGGGATTCCAAACTTAGTTTTCAAATACATTAGTTCAACAATATAGATAATGGATGTTTTTCTTGGAATTCTTCAATGGATATCATCACAAATAATTTAAAATGATCAAAAAAACATAAGTGCACATCAAAGTCCAAACCCGATGCTGAATTAAGGCCCAGGCCCAGACCTAATCCGTGATAGCTAGCTTGTACCTCATGTAAATTAAATGATGGCAAAATTGCTTGCAAAGAATGGATCATTATTTCAAAGTTTCAGATTTGCGGACCACTTAATGTGATTTCAAATTCAGTTTTCTAATATATTAATTCAACAATATAGACAACGCATTTTTTCTTGGAATTCTACAAAGGGCATCAATCACAGATAATATCTGCCTAAAAGCATGCCGAGTTCTACGGGGCTTTTTTTTTTTAGGTCTAAAGCTTAATTGTATGAGAGAAACTTAAAGCATCCAAAGAGGGAGAAAAAAAATACCTGTCGCGTTCGTCAACTGACTGAAGGCTAGATTTTTATTTTTTTCCATTTCATATGCAAATGATAATAATACCAATGATTTTGATTTAGAAAAACACCAATCTTAGTATCAAGATCGCTGAAGTCTAGATTGTATGTTCATAAAGTTGTAGGTTTTAGATCTTCTGTGATAATTCATAGCATATTATGGCTATAGACTCATGCACTTTATGGACATGTTTTGGATTTGTGTGTGCAGCTAGTTCAAAGGTGATCTCAGGCTCTAGGACCTTCCATCAGGCCAAGGCGCCGGTGGCGGGGCTCGAATGAAATAAGACTGCATCCTTAGATGCAGATTTATGGCTTCTGCATCTCCTACCATCAGATTGTTCTAAGCAGAAAGGTCACACACAAGATATAAGGCGGGGGTCACTCCTCTCCAGTTACATGTACTTCGTCGTTTGCTAGAGAGCACATCCCTATCAGCTGACGATAAGCTTTAAAGGCATAGTCGGGTTCATAACCGCAAGAATACGATGCCCTGTCACGTATACCCTATCAATAAAGGAAGGGTTTCTAGGTTCCTTTCCACACTTGGTTGAATAAAATTATGAAACATCGACTGATTATTAGGTCACATGGATAATGCATATGTTAAATAGAATATTTAATACCATTTCGATTGGTATATAGCATACGCACGTATTTGATATCAGATGGGACCAAATAGAAAACGAGAGGGGATTTCTCTTTACCCTTTCCACTGGACAATTATATCAAAGGGATGTTAGCAACAACTGCCAAGCTAACGGAATGTATAGTCGTTTACCAAATTTTTTTCCTGGGCAAAGCAGAAACATGGCAGGTCTGCTTTTTTTATGTTAAAATAACCTTCGATCACGAGTTTCTCTTTTTTTCACTCTTAAGAAAACTAAAAGCCTCATTTTCACTATGAAGGTTCCCAATCTCTATTGGCCGGCAGTGACTAACAAGAAATTTTGATTGACCGGCATGCCGACCACAGCCGACGAACTTGCACCCATGACTGATATTACTTCAGCTACTGCCGTTATTGTTCTTGTTAATTGTTTCTATAAACCTAGTCATAAATATTATGCACATAATCAGAGGGAAAATTAAATCCTTTTTTGCTTGCACCTATAAAAAAAAAACCAACTGTAGTAAACATAGAATACATATCTATCCCCAGCTCTTAAAAAAAACAAAAAACTTGCGTATTTACAAGGATTAATGTAAACAAATTATTGCACGATCATGCTGCTCAAATAGGCTCAACATTAAACTTGTAGAATTATAAAAAATAATGAAAACTTTTTTCATCCATAATTCTCTCTTTATGCCTAAACGGTTCCCTCAAAAAGTAAGAAAAGTACATTATAATACGGATTTCATTAGGGCATTTAGATCTGTATTAGCTTTTGGCACAATATTATTGTTTTTAATTTTTTATTTAATCGAAGGTCTTTCATTCACAAGTAATTCTCTCCTTCTACACAAACGCTTAAAAAAAGAAATTTAGAACAATGGGTATGATATGGAATTCAATGTATTATTAAGATAATATTTTAGCCTTTTGCCATTTTTATAATTGTCTTTAATGTAATTTGATTACGCCAACCGTGCTTAGAGAAAATTTAAAGCCATCTTTAAAATGAAAAAAAAGAATATTGCACTAGGGTTTGATTTTTGTGCATATAAATCCCGCCTACAACATGAGATCTCAGGCTGGAACTCAAACGCGACAGAAAGGTCCCTGCAGATCTTAAAGTGAGTTTACTAGCTATCGTGCCACCAGTGTCCCTATTCACCAATGTCATATGATGAAACACTAAAGAGCATAAGATCACTAGAGATTTGCCAGGGCCTCACTCTGTCCAGCACTATCATTAATTTAGCACCCATTACATCAATCTTTCTTGAGAAGTTTATGAATACAGCAATAGCGCATGAAATTTAAGGGAAACACGGTTATCTAGGCACAATCCTTTCGCAAAATTGAGTATCCAGTAAAGTGGATTCTCTAACACTCCTTTACCTAAAACTTAAATAAATGATTATCATCGTACACAAACTTCGATCTTAGGGCGCGAAACGTTCAGAGAAACCAAGCCTTCAGAAGAAAAGAGAGGATGCAGTTATTAGATAAGGCATACAAATAACAGACAAATAATATTAAAAAAAAAAAAATTCCTTCAACAACTTTTTAAGGAGTATCGGAAACCTTTTCACAGAAATCTTAGCAAATTCTTAGTATGGTGATTTGCATGCGCCACTTTCATAAATCTTAATGATTCTTAGAATTGGGAACTGAATGTACTACACTCATTAGAATCCAAATAAATTCTCAGTATAGAGAACTGTATGCAATATCAATGCAACGCGCAGTTGAATTGCGTTGTAATATATTTTGATTTTTAATAAGATGAAATTATATAATATATTTTTCAGGAATAACCTTTTATGTTTTTGGCAAAATAATTAAACTGCAGATCGAAAAGAGAAGAGGGCAAAATAAAGAGAGATATTTGGTAAGGCTGCAATCAATCAAAGTTGAAAAGCAACATTTAAGAAAAGAAAGGGAAAAAAGTGTCCCCGTTTCCTGATTTCAAAAGCTCCATCTCAGAACTACTTTTCCCCTCTCCGATTCATTTAATGAGAAAAAGTATTGAACATTAATAGAAATAGAAGTTTACTCACATCATATTTAGTATTGTGAAGGTCGTTGGTAAAAGACAGATCTATGAGGAGCGCGCAAAAAGGGAGAGTTTAAAAACTGAGGATATTTACGTTGTAATGATAAAATCCCGATTGCAGTGCGCATCTACTTGAAGCACTGTCCATGAGTAATGGGGGAAAAATTTTGGAGAAAAAGACCCACTTACACAAAGATGAACTTACAAAGTTTATTCATACATAAATGATTTCAATGCGCCAGTTGCTTTAGATCGAGACTTGCAAGTTGATGCCTGTAATATTTCATCCGTCACAAAATCTAGGTTGGAATCTTTGTAATCATCCTTGCATAAACAAATAGGATTCATATTTTCACCTAAGAAGAACGAGAACGAACCCCCTCCCTCCACCGCCTTCAAACACATACACCCTTCCCTCTCCTTAAAAAAAAATTCTTCCCTCTCCCTTCTCAAGCTAGACAAGTAAGCGAATCATGAGATAACGTATCCATCCCACACCGAGATTGATAATCTTAGACAAATAATTGACAGTCTAACCGACTGGCCTCTCGCTATGTCCCCAGGGACGCCTCCAGGCGGCTGCGGGCTGGGAGGGGTCAATGCAACTTCTAACGAATAGAAAAGGTTAATGGTAGTCCCTAAACAGTTTGAGAACCCTGACAGGGTTACCCTTCCCGGGAATTTGATTAGAAACTTCGGTATAAAGCTCGGCATAAATATTTTCCATTCCATATTCTACTCCGAATGTTTCTCTTATAATTCTGATATATTTTTTTCTATAAAAATTTCTTATCTGATGAAACAGAAGTTAGAAGTAAACTCTCTGCTTGCAGCTATATAATATTCCGTTCCACTGAGGTATAATTATCAAAATAAGAAAATATAAGATAAACAAAATATACAGAGATATACAAAGTTCTAGACTATATTATATTTACGTTAAATTTTTTTCCTGTTAAATGGGAATCGAAATTTAAATAGCAAGCATATACTCCTCCGTTTTTTTTTGTTAAAAGAATAATACTAGAAAGTTATGAATACGTGGATCTAAATCATTATCTGAACCAGTTTCGCTATGGCCACGGTCAACTGAATGTACATCTAGAATTTATAGAATCTGACTTTAAGTTGGATTTTAATTTGTTGGACATTTACTGCTAAGCGCATCAAAATATTGAGTGAAAAGTGCGTAAACGCACGCCGAATGAACCAATAGTCCAGTGTGCGCTGAAATGACGATTGATTGTAATCACATGAACTAAAAGCTAAAACAAAACCATCGAATTGGTTGAATACGATAATGAAAAAAAAAGTGGTTACGATTAATTTTGTTTAAAAATTCTAACCATCCTAAATCACTTCCGTGTGCTTTAAACGAGTGTAACGATTTCAAGAAAAGGTTTCTAAACAGGCGGTGTGAAGACTTGTAAATATTACAGCTCACTCTAAAATATACTGCTTTGTGTACTCAAGATGTAAATGCATTAATGTATAAGTTGTGTACTTTGTTTTTACCGCTGTTTTCTGAGCCGTCAGTTATAAAAATTTGCTAATTTTTAAAATGTTTATCAAGCAATTAATGTCGACTCTTATTCAGCGCATAAACACATTTTTTCCAAATGAAATTCAAGTGCAGATCTAACAATGACTTGGCAAATATGAGCGTTCATGTTTTGCAACAGATCATTACGTTGTTTTTCACTAACCAACGAATATGAAAATTTAGGATTTTTTAGGAGAGCATTTTTAAGATCTTCCAATTTTTGATTACTCAAATGCACACCCAAATATTCATCAATTTTTAAAAAATTTGCTCAGTATGAGTGAGTTGTGCTGAAATAAATGAGAATAGCTTTACAAATAAGGACATTTATGTCAATTTCCCTTAAAATCACATTCTCCACTATGCGAATAATAACACATATAAATAGTTTCAAAGATTGTTGCTTCGCCACACATTCGTCACTTGGCAAAATTTGCAGAAGAATGGTTGCAGGTTCCACTTAAGTTCAACGAAAAAAAAAATAGCCCTTAGGATATGGATTCAGATTGTGTTAATCTAAACAAGGTTATAGAGATGTAAGAAGGAATGTAAAAATTTTAGCAAAGCCAGTGTACTTGCTAATATCCTTTTTGAAGCACTACTGTTAACAAATAACTCAGTCTAAAGTTTCAGATCGTTTCACTAAAGAGATTCAAGACCGAACAAACTAAATTAGTTCGTTAGCAAAACTTGCAAAATAATACAGTTATCATGTTTCATATTTTAGGCTTTTGTGCCGTGATAAAACATATACTTTTGGAAAAAAATGAATACACAAACTAAAGAAGTCGGCGTGATTGTTTATCTATAGCATCAGACCCTAGAGTGGGGAGGTGTGTATGAAAAAAACACAATCGTATTCTGTTGACTTATCACAGGATATCTACAATCGCACATTGATTTCAGATCATTAGACCTTGCCAGGGACAGTTTCTGTACTGGTGCAAAGCAGCCAAGGGCTTGCTGTTAAGCCTTTGTGCAGGTTTAATAATTCTGGCAAAGACACGGTCAACGTGGGAGTTTTTGGAAGTCGACTCCTCTTCATTATCACTGCCTTTTCTGTAAGCGTAATTCCAAGAGTAGTACCATCATTATTATCTCTCCACATGCAGAAACATGTACCTGTTGGGAATATTTTTTACCAGTAAGTGACATTATTGGTGGTCATTTGGCATACAGAATACTGTTGCTTTCTTGATTCGTTTGCTTTTAGATCAGAGGATAGCGAGTTAAAATGGCAGCATCATCTCTTATTGCTTTACAGCCTGTCTCTCTATGACCGAGTGCATTAAATCTCCTTCGCTCTGCCCATGGTAGGTCTAGTTACTTTGGCCATACATTCAGCCGATCCGAAGGGGTTTATGAATCATGGCTGGGATCACGCAAGTTTTGTTGGGTCCAATAAAAGCTTCGCAAAACAAACATCTCCTCTTTTCTATATACATCCCTTTTTTTGAGTAAACTATATGCAAGTTACTGTCTCATTTCTATCTTTTGTTGTTGCTCTGTTACTTCATTCATGCCATAGGTAATGCCTGCCAGTTTCTGGTCCTAAATCGTAGGTAATAAAAGTATTATAGGATGAAATCATTGCTCTTAAGTAATTGGATGACTTGTTCTTATCGAATAGAATGGCACAGACTTTTATCATATAGAGCTCTACTCTTCTTTGCTTTATCTTTGATCTCTCTGACTTCCACTCTGATCTTTGCATATCTTTTCTGTCCTGCTGCTTAACGTTTTTATTCTGTTTACATCTCATCTTCACCGTACACATTCCTCACACGTTTTAGAATATAAAACCAATCCGCTATGCATATGAAGCAAACACCTTGGAGTGTGATGCTTTTTAAACTGGCTATTAGTTTTTCTCAATCATCTCTTTGGCGTTCCTGGCCTGCATAGTCTGAAAACCGAGATCAAGAGCTAGGAAGTCATAGATACTCGTGCTCATGCAATACTGAGATCCCACATAACATTTATTTTTGGCAATGGCCTTTCCCTTCCATTATCACGTCCTTCCTCTTCTACTTTTAATTCGATCTGCTCATCCTCTCTCTTTTAGCTCATTGCAGTTATTCGTTGTTTTTAAGATATTTCAAGTATTTTTAGAACATTATTCGACAAACAGCCCTTCCTTCCGGTTTCACAGGCAATTGATATGCTATCGTTATTCCTCCTCTACCCTCTTTCCATAATTTGGAATCTGCAGCATTAACATAAGAGACGATCCAATTGTGTTCTGTTTTATAACCCTATGAGGTCAGATACAACCCAGCCGACTAAAGGGTTAAAAGCTTGACGAAGGGGTTGGGCAATTCAACTTAGACATCATAGGGAAAGTCAGTCAGTGGGCATCTCGTAACAACAAGCAGTATAATACACGGTATGGTATCTATATGTATCCGGTAAACTAACATCTGTCCAAGCCAAGTGTTTTGTCTCTGGTGTTTTGTTTCCTTAAAAGTTCATAAACATTTATACAAAAAAAAATTAGATTAGTTTATAAATGCCTGATGTAAAAATTCAATGATTTATGTTTATATCGCATGGTGATATTTAAATATTCAAGAGACAATAAAATGTTTACAATGCTCTCCGACTGTTATTTAGTCCCATTATTAAATGAGCTTATCCGAAAAGTGTAGTACAAAGTTACTTTTGTCAAGATTTCAAAATATTAAGTTGGACCAACCTATTATGATCCAGATCACTTGAAGAAGACTATTATGAGATTTGTAGTTTGATTCTTTGGTTGTTGCAATGTTTATAAACACTCACACATACACATACAAACGTACAAGAAAAAGAAACTGAACTCTTCCCTTCCTTAAAAAAAGAAAAACCACCATCACGACACACACACATACACACATCGTTGTGGCCTATGTTGGGCTTTATAAATAGACATTTTCAAACTTTATAAGGCATTACAGAGGGACTAAGAGTGCATCACTGTCTCGCATTGTAAGTTAATTAGATGAAGAAAACAAGCATTCGTCACTTTGCAACCCACAGGTTTTTTATTTTATTTTTTTGCGCTATCAGTGTGTAAAACGACGAATGAGGCCTTTCGTCAGTTTGCGAGAAATGCACACGGCCAAACTATTGCACAATGCTTCGTGCACAGTGGCAAAAGATATATTCGTCAGTTTGCAAAAAAAAAACAATCTTGGGAATTTAAAAATTTGTCATATTCGACAGATAAATATCTGTCAATGCCACGGCTCCAAGAAGAGCGAAACTAAGTACTTTGGATTTAAAAAAATCAAATTCGAAAATTTGTCGTATTCGCCACTGTGCGAAAAACGTGGCAAAACATCCCCACTCAAATTCTTCTCAACAGGTCAATATTATAATATCAGCATTTTCCTGTGTTCAGCTGCTTTAGATAGGTAAATTTTTTTTTTTTTACTTTTGCTTCAGTTGCCTTCTAATTTGGTTTTTTTTAATGGAAGTAAGATATCCAGAAGCATTTTCTAGCTTTCCGCAAACCTTGTGTCAGAAATAATGAGCCCAGCAGTTTTTTCATACGGCATCATTTGTTAGCCTGTTTTATTTCTCGATATTTTATTCAATTACATTTTTACAATGTTATATTGTCCATATTTACAATCACATAACATGTTCGAATCACTTTTTATATATTGTTCAACAAAGACTACGTTCAGTAAATATCGATTCAAGATTTACGTTAAGATTTACTGTTCAACACTAAAAATCAATACTTGTATCTACCTATTTCCGCTATTGTTTCAAAAGAAGAGTGAAAAATATACCTCAACCCCGTTAGTAAGTTTAAAGATCTGAAGATGCTTAAGTGGTTTACAAAATACAATATTTATTACTATAAAGAAAGCAAAATTTAAAACTTATTAAAACATAATCGAACAACACAGGATATCCATTAAAAACATTTCGTATTTCCTGTATTGTTTGACTTTGTTTTAATAGGCTTTAAGTTATGGCTCTACTCTTCTTCTGCATTGCTTCATTTTTTGTGCATGGTCTCCATCAGTAATGATAATTTGAAGGCGATACACGAATGATCCTCTCTAGAACAGCGTGTGAGTAGGGGGAATTGGGAGTTTGTAAATGCAAAGAAATATTATTATTAAGTTTGCTACATGGCGCGTAATATAATGAATTACAACTCCGTGCTAAAATATTTCAATCCTCAAAACATATGATTTTCTGAAAAAGACTTATTACTTAAGGAATATAATAACATCTCCGAGCCATTTTGTGAGTAAGATACTCTCTAATCGAAAATGTCATTCTATAAGTAGACTAGTACAGGTGTACTCTTGACTTACCTATCCTACTGTCTGCCTCAGCTTTACTGCATGGTGTTTTTTTTTTTTTTAATCAAAATTTTCACCGTTCAAAAACTCATATGTTAAATCCAAAGCCTGTTGAGCTCCAACAAGTATTGGGAACCTTTTAAAAAAGAAATTACTCTAACCATAAGCTTTAGATGATAGGAGGAAAGAGGCAACATTACTTAAATGGATTGCTATGAAACGGTATACAAAATGTAGATAACTTCGATCTCGTTTTATTTTTCCTCTATCGTTACCATGCTTATATCAATGACCATTTCCCTATTTTTCTTATGCCCAACTTTTGCCCTACGCTTAAGAATATTAATTAAGCAACACGGGGATAAGTAATTACGAACCACAGTAATTTATAGCCACTGAAACTGTGTTCTTTAAAGTATGCAAACAAGCACTATCTTTGTATGTGAACATTGAACAAAGTTATGTTGAAATATATAGTAGAACAATTATTATAATTTGCTATGTGGGCTGTACATGCTCAAAGAGTGGTCGTTTCATAAAGAAGAAGGATAATTTTGAGCATCTTTGTTTTAAAAAAATTGAAGTGAAGTGAAGGTGATTAATTCTTGAACTTACTCTCTCCCTTTCTCTGCTACATGAAAGTTATTTCCTCTATGGCTCTGTTTCGGTTCAAGTTGAATCGGAGTCTTTTCTTTTGGACGCTAGCTTGTGTCATAGCATTATGCTTTTGCGGTAAGATAAACATTTTGTGTTATTATCAAAATTGTAAATAAAGAGACCATCTACTGTAAAATCGTTTTCTTTCCGGATGGCAATATACATCCATGTAAATTTTAAGGAGGTTAAGTTATGTGCTTTAAAACTTATTTATATTGTTGAAACGAGGTTTTTTAACACCGTATTTGTCATTACATTTATAAATATTCATATTGACTTTTCAAAATATTGCACTATGGCTATTAATTTCATAACAGTTACTATTGAAAAAAATATTTTTTGTCTTGATATTATTCTTCACGCTATTGCTTTCAGTATCATCAAAATAATCAGCAGCGTCATCATTATCATTATACTCATCATCATCTTTATCAACGTCATCATCAAAATCATCATCATCATCATCATCATCATCATCATCATGGTCGTCGTCGTCATTGTCAAGATGTCGTCCTCATCGTCATCAGTTTTTTCTTCTATATCTGCCTCTCCTTCTCCTTCCGCGTCTGTTTATTCATTAAATAGTATACTCATAATTCTAATATCTCCACTAAAAAAAAATTTCATCGATTTGAAAAAAGGTATAAAGCACTTTAAAGCACATTCACAAGAAATTGTACAGAATTGTTTATGAATTTTCCTTTTTTAAATGTAACTGCTCTATGTACTATGCTATACTCTATGCTGTTACAATTAGTATTGCTGTCTATGTTGTGATCCTCAATCCAATACAATTATCCATAAATAAATACTGGTATTTACATTTTGCTTTGACGCAGTCTACACAGAAAAGAGATACACATAATTTTTGCAGAAAATTGATTAATCTTTAAAGACTCGAAGAGGAGAACATAACACCATAACGGCTGAATTCTTGATCGGATACATTAATTTGCTTAAACTAAAAAAAAAGTTGAGTATGGACTCTCATAAATTATTAGGACAATTTTCACTAGTTTTATTATGGAAGTTATAATAATATATTTATTAATATTAATATTGATTGATATCCATCTCTATCTATTTATAACAACAGGTCATCCACCCCCAGTTCTAGGTAATTATAAAACATTTTCCCTCTTTCTCTTTCTCTCTCTCTCTCTCTCTCTCTATCTATCTATCTAGCTATCTCTCCTCCATTTTCTTTTATTTCTGTCTGACCTAAATAATAATTATATCCTTACTTGAGTAAAATTTTGAATGTTTATTGAAAATTTGCAATTGGATTAAAAGTTTTATGAATTTAGATATTACTTTTTGTTTTAAAAAATTGTATTTCGTATGTGTTACTCTGGAGACAGCACATTATGCATTTGTGATGAAATGAGTTTTAGGATTACGAATTTACATCATGCATTATTGTCAAGAGATCAGATAGATTTGGAATTACGGCAGCATGATTTTCATAATTTTAACTAGATCTATGAAACAAACATTCTCTAGATCTGGATAGAACCCCAAAATTTAGGGCAAAACTTTATGAGTGCCTAAACCTGTAATGTCTTGATTGTAATTCATTGTAATGCGATTGTAGCAAAGTGACTGTTCTTTTTTAGATTTCTTAGTCCTTTATTGTTTGTCTGGCAATTAGAGCAAATCAGTCACAAACCACAATTAGGACGTAGCAATATATAATTTCCACTTTAATAGACAAAAAGCATCTCTTGGTCTCAACCCAATTTTGTTACAAGATATGCACACTTTAAAGTTGAACTTGTATAACCTTTTTCAGTCAATAATTTTTTTTGAAAGGCTCTAATTTAAACATTTAAACTACGATATGCAATGCTTTTCATATATTTGGAGAATTAAAAAGCGAATATGGAAGAATCGCATTAATTAACTTTATTATTTCACCCTTAGAGCCTTCTATCTAAGCATTGCTGCCAATGACAAGAAAAGACAAGTCTCACGGTTATTTTCCCTAGAGCAAATAGAGACTTCGACTTATATAAAAAAGATTACATACCTAGATATATAAAGAAAGATAATGTTTAATTATTTACAGATCTATTACGTACCAAGATTTGTAAAGAAACACAGGTGTAATTATTACAACCCTAGCTTTTGAAGGAACATAGAATTATTATTGCAGACTTAGATTTGTAAAGGAACACAGGTTTAATTTTTATAGAATAAGATTATGAAAAAAGATACTAAGGTTCATAATTACCCGTATATATCAAGATTGTAACAAAACACGGGTTTAATTATTACAGACCTAGATTTGTTAAATAACATACGGTTAAGTATAACATATATAGTCTCATAAAGAAATAAAGCGCTGGTTATAACAGACCAAGATTTTTTAAAGGAAGATAGAGTACATAACTAGATTTATGAAGAAACACAGGTTTAAGTGTTACAGAATTAGATATTCTGAAACTATGCGCTTAAAAAAACCTATGTAATGTTACATTTTCTCTGTATTAATTTGTAATCTTTCCTATTGGTAATATAATTAAAAATGGGCTATATCAGCACTCAGGATGTTCTTCAAATAAAATGGCAACTGAATTAATTTATAAAGTAAAGGCAAAGTAAATAGAATGCCAACTAGATATTAGCTAAACAACTAAACGGCATTCACTTAGTAAATTAATAGTAAATAAATATCGAAACGCTTTGCCCTAAGGGCTTCATCAGTGTAAATATTTGATATATAGATTGACGACATTTTAAACACTATGGATACAGGTTAAAAAATAGTGAACATAAAATATTGCATTCACAAGCCGTTACAGAAAATTTTACAAAATATACCTATGAAGCGTAGCATTGTGAGGAAAAAATTGATAAAGACAATAAGTACGGTGATCTATGTTGTATAAAGTTCAGGCTTCTGAACATTAGGATAGAGAGTTACAATTGATAATTATAAAGTACAAAAATACATGAAGAGTATAATATAGCACTCGGCACCATCTAGTTGTATTTAATTACAATTATTCATTCTTTAGATAAGTGGATATGCTTATAACAAATGTTTTTGTTCTTTGACATTTATTTCTATTGGTACCAATATTTATATACCCAACGAGTTTCTTTTTAAAATCTTTCTATGGTGTCGAAAGTGGATGAACGGTCAATAGCTATCACATTCACATGGTCAATGGTATGATCTGTAAGATTGAAATGCCTATCCACAGTTGTGAATCTGTCGTTGTTGATGATAACTCTGCGGTGTTTTAAGCGTACTCTTAATATGTTAGTTATTTGGCCTACATATTGTTTGTTGCATTTGATGCGTGTGATGAAGTAAATGATCTTGTTAGAGATGTGTGATAAACTGTATGGTATATTCTATGTGACATTATTTATTGAATATTTGAAAGATAGTGTAGTCCTAGTATATCTACGGGGGCGTCGGTGGCACAATGGCTTGTGGGTCCGCCCTGAGATCTGCAGGGACCCTTCTGTCGCGGGTTCGAACCCCGTCATCGGCGCCCCGGCCTGACGGAGGGCCTTAAAGCCTGACATCACCTTGTTGTGGACTGGCTCTATACAAAAACCCTAGTATGTCTGCATGTTTTCAAATTGTTTTGTAATGAACATATGTGTCCTCAGGGTTGTGGGGTCTGCGGAAGTCTAAAATGGGAATGTTGAGGTTAGCGCTTTTGTGTCAGTCTAATGTTTGGAGAATGGAGAAATATTCCTTTAAGATTGAAGGAATATTAGTGAGGTCAGCATTGTATGTGATTAGAAATAGAAATGTCTTGGTGTGTGTAAGTGTTCTCTTGTATTTTTGGTAACGTCGGTTCTCGAGATATCCCTTTCGCGTTGCTAATGGCCGTTTGGGTGTGTGTGTGTGTGTGTGTGGGGGGGGGGGGAAGATATCGGACTATTCGATGTTTTGAAAGTTGTGATAGTCTGTAAGTTCAGGCCCGTCGAGCAGATATGGATTAGACGAAACGTGAAGCTAAAGGGATTACTTCGTCTTCTATGATGAGGATAGCAGGATGTCCAGTGAAGATATTTATATAAGATCTGTTGGTAGAGTGCCGGTATGATAGTTAATCATTATGTCAAGAAATGGTATTTGGGTGTGAGAAATGGTGCTCGTGAATTTGATAATTCTATGAAATTTGTTGGCAAGGGTGATAAATTGGACAAATTTGGAATGACCATGGGTCCAAATGAAAAAGATTTCGTTGTTTTTCCCAAGCGAAACTAAAGTTTTCTCTGACCAGGTATCTAATAATTTTCTTTCAAGGCTACCATAAACATATTTGGCTAGCTGGTAGCCATTCGTGTTCCCATATATGCGTTCCGTTCGTTGGAAGCCAAGTATTTTGCGAAATTATGAAATAATTTAGTATAAAGATGAGATGAATGAGTCTGCATAGAAAATCTGTAGAAGGTGCACGCCCCCGAATTCTCCCACTCTCCAATAAGGAACGACAGGCCTCAACCCATCGGTATATGTTATATTGGTGTATAATGCATTGACATCTAACTAGCATAACAGAATGTCAGCGAGAAGAAGTCTGCATCATGAATAATTTGGATCTTTTCCAAAACATCCATGTCATCGTGAACATATGATGGCCATTCTTTGACAAGGTCCTTGGGATGGTTGTCCACAACAGAGAGGTTAATCTTTTCTTAAATTATTAAAAAGAAAAAAAAAGAAAAAAAAAAGAAATCGCCTGATATACACCGTAACTCGAGCAGATGGATCTTAACAAGTGTGATTTCTTAAAATATTAACATCTTAGAACCTGTGATTTCTAGAAACTTTAGCCTCTTTACACCTGTCATTTCTAGAAATGTAGTGTCTTAACAGCTAGAAATGTTAGCGTTTCAACACCTGTGATTCCTAGAATTGAATTATCGGGTGTTCTAAACCCTTCTTTTTTTAATTAAAAAACATAATTGATATTTTTGTCAAAAGAATGAGTTGTTTTATCAGCTATAATAATTTTATGACCTTAATGAAAAAAAAAAAACGTCTGTCTAATACGACTTATTATATGTTATGTCTTCTATGAAAAATAAATCGTTTGGCTTTATTTAATGAAATGTTTTCTTTTGTTTTCATCAAGGTCCTCCGGAAGGCGGTAAGTGTGGCATAAAGTAGTACATGTTGATTTCAAGAGTATCTAAGATAATTTGTTTAACGACCCTTTCATTAGAAATAAAAAGTTTTTAATTTATCTTAAGCATGAAAACAAGTTTCCTTATATTGCGAAGATATTTAAAACAATATCATTATCATAGTAATTAAAAACAAATAACACAATAGTGATGATAAAAATGATAATTGTAATAGTGATATTAATAATACTAAAAATTACATAATATTGAAACAACAAAAACAACAACAGACACAACAGCTACAACAACAACTACAGCTACTCCTGCTACTACTGCTACTGCTGCTGTTGCTGCTACTACTACTACTACTTCTGTTGCTGCTGCCACAGCTGCTACGTTGCTGTTTCTACTACTGCTGCTTTTTCTACAATTGAAAATAATTATAATTTTTTTAAATTTAAATGAAATAACGCATTGTTTACTTTCACATGGATATTAATAATTAAAAAAAAAGTTTTAATAAAGATGCACCATGGTTGTTACTTATACTATCATTGCTTTCTATTTTTGATGGTGGTATTATTTTCCCGTATTATTGCTTTGATTATAATCATTACCAGCCTTTTTTTCCCTTCTTCCTCCCCCTCCTTCTCCTCCTCACCCTTCCTATTCTCCTCCTTTTTCTCTTCCTCATTTTCCCCCTCCTCCTCGTAGTTCGTTCGTTCATTCGTTCGTTCGTTCGTTCGTTCGTTCGTTCGTTCGTTCGTTCGTTCGTTCGTTCGTTCGTTCTTCTTCTTCTTCTTCTTCTTCTTCTTCTTCTTCTTCTTCTTCTTCTTCTTCTTCTTTATAATTATTAACATCATCATCATCATCATCACTATCCTACACATTTGGGGGCGTCGGTAGCACAGTGGCTTCTGAGTCCGCCCTTAGATCTGCAGGGACACTTCTGTCGCGGGTTCGAGCCCCGCTATCGGCGCCCTGGCCTGACGGAGGGCCTAAAAGCCTGAGATCACCTTGTTGTGGACTG
>BLXT01007741.1:351908-364168 GCA_019648995.1 Plakobranchus ocellatus
AGTGGTGTTTTATTTAATTTATTCATTTTTAATTTTTTCGCCTTGTTGTATTTTGTTTCTTTAAAAAATTCTGCATTTTAGGACATGTTATTAATTAAAAAGAGAGTGAGAGAGCTTGAGTGATAAGGTTAGCGCAAACCGCCTTTACATCTGCCGAGACTTTGCGTTGACAGTTGCGCATTAAGCCATAGCTTTGTTTGTTTGCACTGCGAGGATATTTCGCAATAGTAAAATGTTAGATATGAAATTTAGCGGAGGAAGTAGCATCTAATTTTGTTTCTGTCTTTCTCTATCATCTTTGCATTTTGTCATGTAAGACTGTCAAGAGGGACTCTTTGATAAAAGATGTAGTAAGTACCAGGTCCTTGTCCTCACCAGGGAGCTCTATAGCAAGCGAGACAATGTGTGACCAGCTTTTAAGCAGAGTGCGATAGTCTTGTAAAGTGTGAAAAATTTATTTATTACCGAAAAATATTTATACTTTCGACTGCTGAAACGTTTATTCCTTTGCATCGTTTTTCCTTAAATCAGGAAAAATGCTTGCAAATGTATACACAATTCAAATTGATAATAATGAATAAAAACAACTGTATTCTTTTATATTTGTTTCAACGGTGATGTTCTTTTTTGACGTTTTTGTAAATAATTTAATAAACCTTATAGGTGTTAAAATTTTGCTTCGTGTTACTTGCAAATAGGTTTCACTTTTATACTATCTTTTTAACTATTTGCGCCAAGGTTTTTCTATTCATCATGCCTAGAAAACATCTTTTTCAGTGCACCAACAAGCAGTTGGTATTGTTTAAAATATATGTGTTTTGTAATGAATTTGCACGTAATGAAGCCTAACCGGTTGCCTATCAATTGAATCTTACAGAAACCAGAGTTATGTTATATATAATCGTTGCACATCCTCTATTTGTTTTAGATAATAAACAATGTATTGTTTTGACGGTATAAATGCAAAGTCTTATAAACGAAAAACAACTTTCAAGTAGGAATATTATAAGGAAACACATGCCAAAAGAGACGGACATTACATTCTAAACACATACACACACAAACGTTTATGTATATTATATATATATATATAATTATATATATATATATATATATATATATATATATATATATATATGATAATAACCTGTTGGTTTTTACGCTTTTGTTCGTTACAATAAAACCTGAAATGTTTCATGCTCACTTAAAAAGCAATTTTATATCATTAAAATGATGCCATTAGTGTCGTATTCGCCTTCAAGCTTCGCCATTTCTATAACAAGTTAAAGACTAGACATATTAATCTTTTGCAGTTGAGACCAAATTTCAACTTAAAAACTAAGATTTCCGTTCGTAATTTTGGCCAAACTTTTAAGATTCTCTTCTGGACATCTGGGGTTTCGAAATTTGATTTTGGTTATGTCCTGATTGCAGTTTCTTCGATTGCGGTTTTGTTTTTTTCTTTTCCGTTTTACAATCTGAAATTCCATCTATCTGATTTTATTCTAGGATCAAGGGATTACTTAGAGTCAGATCTGCGGATTTAAATGCAGTGGAATCTTAAGATAACCGTGCTTTGTTACGACCAGCCTCCATCTTCGATGGGCACTTTCAATTTCCGGTCATGGTGTTTATCTGTCGCCACGGGAAACAGAAAGGCGTGAGTTGGCTTCAGTATGCGAGGAGAGACAAAAAAAAAATCCTTTGACCCCAAGAGAGTTCTGTATTTTGCTATCAGGAGTTAGATTGGTCTTTTCTATTCAACTATTGCAAAGCAATAGTAAAATACTGTCAAGCACGTTTCGCTATGGATTGCGGAACGCTGTCTCGCACAAATGCTTTTTTCAATCTTATATAATCGATACGTTCTCGGTATAGATGTTACGACTTTTGCTGAGAGCAATAAAATTTCTTGTTTTTTTTTTTCTTCCGGTTTGACCCGGTTTGAGAGATTTATTAATGAGTCAGAATATGAAGCTTATAAATATTATGAAAAATAATCTGATACATACATTTTCGGCTAAAGGTTTACACTATTACTTTCTATGCTCTTCACTACAAAGATTACATTTGTTTTGCTCAGTGCGCTCATTACTCAATTGCTTTAGGCTAAGTAACAAAAGAAGATAAAACACTCAAAACATTGTTAATGATAACAATACTTGAGGCCGTTGTTATATTAAATTTATTTTTAAACAATTTCTTTACATTGGCCTGAATTTGCTATAACTATTCTTTGCATTTAAGTATTCTTAGCTAATTTAGGATAAAAATGGGCTGGAATCATTGATTATAGTGAAGCTTATTATTTTCAATGAAAGAATAAAATTCTCAAAAAATAGCGGTGCATGTTATTTTCAATGAAAGAATAAAGTACTCGCAAAAATTTGAGCTAAATAATGTCATACTGCGTGTATTTTATTGCGTTAGAAAACGGTATTTCAAGTGTGAACCAATACTTATTTCGTCTAAATCTCTGATGACACAAAATTTAAAAAATGTGGAGAGATAGAGGGAGAGAAAGAAAGAGAGAGAGAGAGAGAGAGAGAGAGAGAGAGAGAGAGAGAGAGAAAAAGAGAAAGAGGAAGTGGGAGAGAGACCGCTATAGAGGTATACAAAACTATGTTACACCTTTTAAATTGTGAATACGTTTGTTCTTTAGTTATAAAAGTGATTTGGAGGAAAGGATTGTGAAACACCTCTGGCTAAATTGGAGTCCGAAGGTTGAACTTACCACACACACACAAAAAACCCCACAAAAAGCAGAAAGCCAGAACAAGAAACCGATTTAAAACCGGCGTCTAAACTTGATCGAAATGATAAAATTTTATTACTTTAACGTTTGTCTCTTCCCCCAACTTTAATGCGCTGTTTATATCATTCTAATTCTATACATTAAGTTTCAGAGACTGGCCCATTGAAGGTGTTCGCAAGATTGCTATTTTCAAATAGTGCTTTCTTTGAAGAGAATGATTGGTTGGTTGGCGGTATCGGTGGCTCAAAAGTTAGTGGATGTGTCTTGTAATATATAGGGATCTTTTGTTGCAGCTTAGAAACTGACATTGTGAGATCATGAAGACTGTAGCCGGAGGACTATTGTGGCATAAGTCACAGAGTTTTATTGCTTCGTTATCCGTCTGCCTTTTGGTTCTCTAGAAGTAGTGAGTGTTCGAGTTGTTGTTGAAATTTTGTATGCGCGTGTTTATATATTCGTCATTCACTTAGCTAGTCCTATTCTTTCGTTTTACTTTGTTTTTTTCTATATTTAACTTTTAAATTTTATTTATACACACCGGTAGTCTAAATCCCTCTCGTTCACTCTATCCCTCTGGGACTATCTTTTTTTTTATCTCTCTTCTTTTCTTTTTCCTTCTCTACCTCTTTACATTTTTTTGTTTCTTTCATCCTGTTATGACGCTGTTCCTTTGGCCCCGCACTCCGTATCGATATCCCTCTCTCTCTCAAACCCATCCCACTCCCCACCCCATTTCTCTTTTTATATACGTCTAAATCTATATTAAAGTCTGTGTTTTCTCTAACTCTGTAATCTGATAGAACTATACGCTTTTTTTCGGTATAGCAAAGTAATGCTTACTTCTTACTGTATAATTTCGACACCATCAGTCTATCAACCAACGAACTTTACGCAAAAAAAAAAAAAAACCTTCACAAATTACCATCTGGAGCGTTGGTTGAAATTAACATAAGAACTTAAGTTGATCATCTGTTATATGGAATATTTTAATGCACTAAATCAAAGTCCTTTACCTAAACATTTCTGTCTTCAATCGCATAGTACGGTAAAGACAAAGATGGGCCCGTTCGCTTCTTTGCCCCTCGAAGAGCCGAGCTCGAATTTTGGACCTTTGCGTCTTTCCATCAACCAAAAAGCATTAGAGGCATTACTTTTTCGAATGGCTCCCTATTCACGTACATCTGCCATTTCCTGTGCTTTCCTTGCGCGCCCGGAAATCAGACTGATAGACCCGTATGCGCGCGCCCTCAGACAGTGCTAGACAGTAAGAGACAGTTGACCATAACAGGCTAATTGCCATGTCGTCTGCTTCTTCAGCAAAGATTGTAGAGAAATCAAAACTCTTTTCTGTCCAAATCGAATTCCTTAGAGGTTACTGACTTCTGGTGATGCTGTTCCATATTATCTCCAATGCTTTCCCTTAACTGCCACCCTTTGCTATTTTTAAATATTTTTTCTCTCACATTTGCTTTTCACTTTCAAGATCGAAAAATCTTATCTTTGACAAAGAAATTTTAGTTTTGTGAGAATACTCAAATGAAATTTGACTATCTTAAAATTATCTTGACTGTTGCTCCCCTCGATCTACGTATGAAGTGTTATCAAGGTAATTGTAGGAAATTGTTGACTTCGACCATTCAGAAGCCAATAAACTGCATTAAACAAACTACCTGTAGTACATGTGTATTTAATTAGTTTTTGTATAATATGTTTCATATTATATATATATATATATATATATATATATATATATATATATATACACAAACTTTTACAGATAGATAGATAGACAGATATACAAGTTTGATAATCCATCCCAAAATCCGTTTTGCCCGGTGACAAAAGTTTTGAATATATAATTTTTTCCTTATTATCCTTTCTTTTCTCGGACTAGTTTTTTTTTTTCTTTTTTTTTTTAATATTTTTAAGTGTTATGCTCTTTATTGTTTCATTTTCATATTTCAAAGGAACATTCTTCTCCTAACTTTGTAGTCATTATTCACTACAAAGGTAAGCCTACAACTACTTCCAAATAAAAAAAAGGCATTTTTTAGTTTCAAGACCTTATGAGCAGATGATCCATACACTTATGATTTGTCCCAACACTTTCCTAGCTTTTTGTTGACCTTCAAATATTACTGAAAATGAAGTTAGTATTGTATTTAAAAGTCTCCATTTTGAAGATTGGAACAAAATTTTGAAAAAAAAAAAACGAAATCTAAAGTGTTAATATGATCTGTGCTCGCTTCAACCTTGAGTAACTAACTCGTCATAGATCGATATGTTTATTAGGGGTTTATTTTAGCACTTCAAGCTCTAAATTCAAGTGTCAAAGAGTCAAGTCAAAAATGGAAAATTCTTTCTGTTAAGTTTTATTGGATCTACAAGATAAGGAAGCCTCTATAGGGATGCCGCCTTTTGGTTATGAAGATAGAGCGCACGCAAAAGAGAGCCAGAAAAGACTAGTTACTATCTTATGTAAACACTGATACTGGTAGCTTAAGCAATTGACCAATCAAATACTCTCATTTATCCCCTTCCTAATGCGTAAACGTCTCTGCAAGATCCTAGTGGCACCCCAAAGTTATATTTTTTTGCATTTTCGAAAACCCTCTAGACTCACAAGATCTGAAGTAGATTTTTCAAAAAGCTAAAAGTAATAATAGCACTGTTGAACTAAATAGGCCTACCCGAGGCCGATTTAGGGTTTGATTGAAAAATACCAATAAACAGGGCTAGATCAAAAGATCATCCGTTCCAATTCTAGATTTAGACTCAATTTGACACGAGTGTGCAATAACATTAGCGTGAAAAGAGCATAGTATGTGCTCTGGGTTTTTTTTAGGTGCCACAATATAATTTCTTAGATCTGATTATATACTTCTCTTAGGATGCCATTTGTGAATACGTTACGTTGAATATTTTTATTCTGCGGCCATGTTTTAAATTATTATTCAAAACTTTTCTCGCGTTCTCTGTTGCTCTGATTTGCATAGATATAATAATTATACTTTCATTTTTTGTTATCACTACAATGGCAAAGAAAAGCATTCTTTCCAATTTTTTCTAGCTGAATGAAATGAATGAGTTCTTAAATTAATTCAGAGAGAAGCGTACAAATTTTCAAACTAATAATACTCTAAAAAGTGGGATCTTTATACCATAGGTTTTGTAGTTTATCGCCTGTAAAAGTCTTTGAATGTTGGGTCATTATCATATTGTCCAATGACTTTTATCATAATTCGACGCGTAATGGGTTAATGTCGGAATATGAAATTAACTGTTTGGTCTGATGTTTGACAGCTCATCACAAATACAAAAGAAAATTCAAATACGTTGCACAATAACTTGTTCCGCAATCAGAGTGTGAATATAATTTTAAAAAAGAAAGAAAATTCATACAACATGCAATGCGAACATTTTTCAAGTTTTTTTCGCTATGATTTATCATTGACCTAATCAAGTGGGGTTTCAAATAACTTATACATGCTTCTAAAAACGTATTTGATTAGGGCGAAAAATAGAAACTCAAAGTAATTCGAAGCGAGTTTATTTTTAACGTGCGTATTAAATCATATCTTATTCCTTCAATAAATGTTTTTTGATTGCTACGCGCAAACATCCTCAATGGTCTGCATTAGAAAAAAAAAGAAAGAAAAGAAAAATGGGACATGCTCTTCGTAATGATGGACAGTGTAGAACCTCCCGGCACATAACTGACTAAGAGCCTTTCGCTGTAGCGTTCAATGGTCCGTTTCTTTTCACCATGTAACTTGAATCGGACCCTAGCTGAACATTAATTCCTTCAATGCATCTTTGCGCATGGAGCAATTGCAATACGCATCATTATTTCTCTTGTGTTTAGCCTTGGTTAATTTTTTTTTTCATTTTTTATTTTGTTTTGACATTATTGTACACACTCACACAAGTGAGTGTATATATACATATTATACAAACATTATAAATATGTATATATATATATATATATATATATATATGAGAGCAAACAGACAGATAGACAGACAGACACACAGACAGAAAGAAGGCAAGCAGGATGAAGGTAGACAGGCAGGCAGACAGGCAAGCAGACAGGCGGACAGGCAGGCAGACAGATAGACAAGCAGGTACTAGATAGGCAGGCAAGATAAAAAAAAAAGTGCTATGCTTTTGTTCAAATTTTCAATAAGCAAATAATTATTTGCCTTGGAAACGTCAGTGCAAATTATTCTTTAAATATTATATGTAGGTGCGTCGGCAGAATGAAAAACACGAAAGCAGAAAAGAAAGACTGAGAGAGACGTTAAAAAATTTAAAAGACAAAGATCCAGAGCAGAGAGTGTGTTAGATATTAAAAAAAGAATAACATATTGATAAGAGTAGTGAGAGAGAACGTCAATTCCAAAGACATAGGCAGGCTAGGAGTGCGGTAGAGAATGAAAAACATTTGGAAGTTGGTTTAGTCATTTTTTGTGAAGTTATTTCACCTGCAAACGACCAACATCTCATGACAGGACCACAAAAATGATAAGGTCAAAAGAAGCATCCTACATGCTATTGGGCCGCACACTGACATCCTAGGAAAGTCAAACAACGTCCACATCACCCCTTCCACGGGCTTTGACACTGCACAGAGAGGACAAAGAAGAGCACACTAAGGAAAAGATGGGAAGACAACTACGATGAGTGGAAAGGCATGAAAGTGAGAGAGACACTGAGGAGAGCAGAGAGCCGTTGGAAGGGGGGCGGAAATTGAGGAAACTTGTTGCATTCACCCTGAGATGCCCATCCGGATGAAAATATATTGGATTGATGATGGTGACGATTTCACCACAAACAAGAAAGAAATATTTCAAAGTGCATAAAGGAATTTCAAAGCTTTTCAATATCTTCTTGGCAGAAAGTATAAAAATATAAGATTTTTCCTGAAAATACCTGACCATCAAAACCAAGTAAGGCGAGGCTCGGGCAAACTGAAAGAAGAATTGGAGAAGTTCTGGTTGTCAGAGTCTAATATTTCCATAGACTTCTTCTTACACTTGTATCAAGTAATAATTTGCTCTTCTTCCAGACAGACGGATAAACTAATAAATATTAATGGTTCAAATCAAGCCTGTTGATGGAAATTTGTCACAGTAATAATCTTACATAAAGCTAGCACAACCCCAAACTTAAGACTTCTACAAATTTTTTGTACACTTAGATGTTAAGAGTTTAATTTCTCTACCTCTGTTCACAATAATATTCTTCTAAGCAGTAATGTTTTAGATCAAGACCATAAAGGAACATTTGTTATAGTTATAATAGTAGTTAATTCTTAAAACCTTTTCTTTTTATATGACTTTGGATTAAAAAACTGTAGACAATGATCAGGAAAATCCATTGAGATTCTGTTCCGGACTCTCAACCATTATTCTCTTGGCGCGCGTTACTGACACATTGACTTCCTATGAATTTTTCAGAGTAGTTTTCCTTGGAGATCCGGTTTCAATCGCCAAAGTGATAGTGCAAAGAAGTATCAAAGATGAGACCATTCTGTATCAGTCGGCAAGAAGGACATCCTAGTCCAACATTAACGTCGCATCTCTTATGCATATTGAATCCAGCTTTTACTTCTTGTCTGGAGTTGCAATTGTAAACTAGGTGTTTATTTTTGTTCATTCTGCTCCTTTTCTCATTGAATTACCTGTACTTTTTGCCTGCCTTTCTTACTTTCTTTCTGTCTTTGACTCTGACTTTTTTCTCTCTCTTCGACCAAAAACCCTCTCTCTTCTCTCTCTTTTTTCGACCAACTCTCTCTCTCTCTCTCTTACTCTCTCTCTCTCTCTCTTACTCTCTCTCTCTCTCTCTCT
Organism: Plakobranchus ocellatus; assembly: GCA_019648995.1. Lineage (NCBI taxonomy): Eukaryota > Metazoa > Mollusca > Gastropoda > Plakobranchidae > Plakobranchus > Plakobranchus ocellatus. The sequence continues at coordinate 360,513 of BLXT01007741.1, forward strand.
CTTTCCTTTCTCCTCTTTAATTTGCTCTCACTCTAGTCCCTTCTCTCTTTCTTTATCGTCCTCGCATTCTCGAAATTTCTCTACCATGTGTCTATTTCTGGCTCTATATTTCTCGCTCTCTCTGCCTCTCTTTCTATCGCTCAATCTTTTTTTTTTCTGTCTCTTTCTAGATCTAGTTCTCTCTTTATTTCCCTTTATCTCGCTTCCTTCTCTCTCTCTCTCTCTCGCTCTCTCTCTCTCTCGCTTTATCTATCTTTTCTTTCTACCAACCTCTCCCTGTTCGTCGTTCTCCCTCGACCCTCTCTCCCTCTCATCTCTATTCTCTCTCTCTCTAGGTCTCTCTCTCTATCTCTCTTTTTTCTCTTTCTCTCTTTCAGTCTTCCTCAGTATCTGTCCCTGTCGCTCTTTCTCTTTATCCAATCTACAGCTCTTTTTCTTCCTCATGGCTGTGTTCCCATTTCTTTGTTTTATCATAACTTTTTGTGTCGCTATCTTTTCAACTTTTTTTTATATCTTTTCGCCTTTATTTGGTCACAACAAATTTCCAGTTGCGTCTTCAGCCTTTTTTTCATGTTTGAAATGTTTTTGACGGGAATTCGTCTTACCCAGCGAAGCATTCAAACTTAAAAAAAAAAAAAACTATTTTAATTAGAATAATGCTCACGAATGCGCGGGATATGTTGTTTGGATGTACTCCATGGTCAAAGATCTAAGGTTTCTTACGGTAGTCCTGATGTAGCCAAAGTCATTGAGAGAAGAATAACATTAGATCTAAACTCTTTGTTTGAAATTTTACCTGGAAAATTCGAGTTTCATGTATTGCAACCTTAAAAGGAATGACCAGATATGCATTTTCCGAATGAAATACATGTATCAAACTATCTGCTTTGTAAATTTTAATAAAAAAAATAATCATGGTATATATCTTTCATGAAACTTTCCTCTCGTGCATTTGAAATTTTCTAAAACCAGTTCGTTTTTTTTTTATTTCAAAGAATCAATTGTTCCTTAGCTGTGGAATGATAACTCACTTAAAATCAGGAGTGTGATATTTACGGCGTTATAGCATTTTCTCCTTGATCTACTGTAGATATAGCGATGATCAATGCGGTTATTAATCATACCAATCTTTTGCTTAAATTGAATTTCACCATAATCTTAAATATCAGATTCTTGGCAGAGCCAACCAAATTTGTAAGCAATAACAGCAGTTTCAGATTACACTTTGGAGCGAGATAACATGGGGCATCGAACCCTAATTGTTTCTGATAAGATCGGGTTTTCCCCAAAACTATGGATTTTTTTTTTTTTTTTGTTAGCCTTGAGCTCCCCCAGCGTTGAAAGTATAATCTCTCCATATTCTTTAGTTAGTCTATGAAAACTATTAACCTTCCCGCCCCCCTTTTTTTCCCCTCCCTATCCCCGGCCCCCATATATACACACACACACACGCATATAGTAATATTACATCATTCTACTTTGCTGCTTACCATTGACTTGTACGAACAATCGAGTCTTAAGGCCTAGATACAGTTTCTAGATTCGGTCCAAATATCCCAGTGATGTAGGTCTGTTAAGACATTTTCATAGGATTGTTTCTTATATTGTGAGCTTCATTTTAAACCTAGATAAATCTGTATCTAGTCTGACTTAAGTCTGTTTTACGGAGAGTTGTAAACAATAGAGTAAAACAAACCCCATCCCACATTTAGGCACAGCATTTTAATCTGTAAAAATTGTGAAGAGTTTACAAACTAAGGATAGGACGACAAGTCTGACTCAACTCACCTGAGTCGGTGAGAAAATGGAGCAGACTACCGCATTAAATAATAAAAAAAAAAACTTCCTCTGAAATTTGACAACACACCAAGTTTGATTCACTTAGACAGAATGTACATCTGGTCGTATGTATGCCAAACATATTCTGTCTCTCCTTTCATCTCCTTCCCCCTTCGACGTCTTCTTCTTGATGACGTCACCCTCTTTTCCCTTCACTCATTCCCGCTTCCAATCGTTATTCTTTTAATCGGGCATACAAAAATGATAGCCCTAATTTTATAGACGTTTTATTAATACAGGAAAAGACAAGAATTTCAGATAATGTTATAAATATTATCATACTCGCCTACTCCCCCGCCACCTCTAAAAAAATGTACACAAAAAAATTATTGTAACTATAAACATAACAATATCAACAACAACAACAACAACAAAAAAAAAAAGACACCCCTACCCCCTTACCCCCGGGAAAAAAAAATAAAAATAAACTCAATTGACAAAAACAAAAACTTTATACTGATAATATCTGAGATTAACAATAAAAGTGCCTTTCAGTACTTGCGGACTGGTCAACTGATGAAACTTAAAATCTTTTATATCGTTAGATTTTAGGTTTGACAACCTTCGATTGTGGTTAAAATGTTAAAGCTTTACCTTCTTGTGATTTCTAATAATCTATGGAGTTCAGTACATGAAATCCAAGTCCAAAAATTTTGTATGTTGATGTCATATAGGTGAAATGCCTAGCTCACTCGTGACTGCTCTGTCACAGAGCCCAAAAAAAGCGAGCCTTTATTTTTAAAGGCACAAGTTTTTTCAATATTTCATTCATATTGTTATCAAAGTGGTGATACTCGTACTTGAACTATTGTTTTTGGCGATAAGTTTGTGCAGCTCCTTGAGATGAAGGGTGAACTGAATATTGTTGATTCTTTTTGCTTTGATGCCACGTCTATTTCAAGCACTTCTCTTAAGAAAAAACAAGTTGATTGTGACTGCATATATATATATATGGACCTAATTCAGTAGGGTTATGAGTGGCCCAGTGTATAGCAAACCCAATCTGAGGTATGCAGGGACTCTTTTATCGCGGATTCGAGCTGCGCCACCAGCACCCTGACCTTGGGGAGGGCTCGAAAGCCCGAGATCACATGGCTGAGGTGAGACGACATACATAAAAACAAAAAGCTATAGCTCTTTTTGACAGAACTTTACATTCCGTTTTGATATTTCACTTTTACTAAGATATTAAAATTTATAAAAACAATAGAGACCAAAAAAGAAGAATTTTTTTGCCTACTGTAAACTTTAGGTACAATGTGTTTGTAATACTTATACTTTGCCTGACATTGTTTTTAATTAAGACGCACTTCAAACGGGGCGGTATATAGTAACCATTTAAAGGATGAGTCAAACATAAAGGTGTTGTTTTAAGGCTTGGAACACAAGGTAACGCAGCAATTTAATTTTTTTTTTCTTGACAAAAAAAAATCCACAATTTTAGGGTTAGAATATGTTTTAACTTTAGCGGTTTTTTTTCATGAAACCTTAAAAAATAGTAACCTTTACTCAAGTACCATTATTTTCCATCCATCAAGTTTCATGATATATAAGTTTTAAGACAAAAACTTTAAAAAGCATCACACTATAAAGAAGAGCACGGCTTTAATCCTTTCATCTGCCAGTCACTTAAGAACAAAGCAACCACGCATTACTGCGCGAAAGTAAAATTGTCGGCCATTGGTTTAAGATATTACCGTCGGAACGTAAGATACTTTGCGCTGTCTGACATTTTTGTCTTTACGTATTTTTTTTTCAATTTTTTACATCCGTTTATTTTTTAACTCACTTCTTTCGAATACGCTTTCTAATATCCC
>BLXT01007741.1:463021-479823 GCA_019648995.1 Plakobranchus ocellatus
GGAGAAACAGAAAGGCAAAGGTATACATAAAGAAGGGACAGGATAGATATAGACCATAAAGATGTAAATAAAGAGAGATGGGACAACAGTAAAAAAATAAACAAGAAAAATCAACAGAAAAGACACAACTGAACACGGCTTCCCTTTGAATTTCACAACTTCACGAGAGTTGTGAAAATCCAGGTTATTCTTTTGATATACCACATTCAGTTTGAGAGCTTTGATAAAATTCTACTTTTCATTCAAAAAAAATTACTGCAACTGGTGCAGTAGCATACGCGGAGACCCAGTCACCCGCGTCTTCTTCCAAAACAAAGGTGGTATGTGTAACCACTGCTTTAAATTTACTACGCCGTAAACGAAGTGCATGTATTTAACATGCTTTACGACCTACTAAATTTAACGCAATGGCTGAGCATAGCCCGTTGTTTGGAAGGCAAAAGATCTCAACTTGTGAGATAAAGCTCAGTCTTTATAATCTGTCTGCTGCAATAATCTTCAGCCTGGGCTTTTCAAGCAGACAAATTACAGACTAAGCGACAAAACTACAAAACTATGTGTTGATGCACGGCTTCCACCCGACAGGCTCCAATCGTGATGGATATACCGCATATAGCACCAACACTGACAAGAAAGAGAAAGCAGGACACATGATAACTTTCTTTGAGGAAAGAAAACAAGAAAGGTGGAAATGAAAATTACCAAATCGTGGAAAGAGCATGAACAGGAAGAAAGAAAAAGAAAAAAAAAGAGCAAAAAGAAAGAAAAAGCAAGTAAGAAGAAATTTCTAACAAAGATGACCAGTTAGAGGAAAGATAAAAGCAAAACAAAGGAAAAAACCAAAAGGATGTTGAATAATATACAATCACATTATTCACATACAAATGGCGACGGGAGAGATTCTTTTAAAAACTCAGTGCATGAATAAATGAATGAATGAATGATGAATTAATAAATGATAGACATAAGCAACAGAGGAGGAAACTAAAACGGTTAAGTGAAATAAACACTGACAAAATTCCGCAGTTGAAGTTGAGTTGAAAAATACCAAAGTAAAGAGAGCAGTTTTATATTAGACCTCTCAAACCAATAGACATTGATTGAATAATTGAATTATCGATTGTCTGAATATTAAATTGAATAGATTATGTCTTGATCTATTTTGCTCCAATGATGTTAAATGTCCGCAGTGCACCATTTGCGGTACATGCATTATGGGCAGAAGTTCAGGATTTCAGCCTTCAGAATTTCAAAAAAGGCAAAAATAACAGCTTTTTGCAAAAGCAAACTTTTCCCTTCGCAGAACCAACTTACTTTCTCGCCCCCCTATCTGTCCCTCCATCCAGTCGCATCCCCAAAACCTCTCCAGAAGGAAAATTTCATTTGTTTAGCAGTGTAGGATGTGGTCTGTGTGCTATCTTTGGTTTGGTTGTAGTGAAACGGATCTCCGTAAGTCTCTGTTGGCACTGGTGCATTCTGTCAATGCTATTCTTATGCGGGCCTTAATCCCATTTTTCACTATTGAAAACTGTCTTCCTGTTGCCGTTTTCCATTTCGCATGGCCAGATGTGTGATAGTGCATGTTCTCATGTCTTATTTCTCGTGTGTCAAAAGAAACTTTTCTGCTTCGGAGAGTGAGAAATAGGGATAATTTCACATTAGTTGTTTACATGTCATTTGTGTCCAGCCGCACTTGGCCAGTTCGTCTAAAAATCCACATTTCTAATGACAATTTTCTTTTCTAGAGACTTTTTGACTGTCCATGTTTCACAGGCGAACAAAAGAACAACTTCTCACTAGGTGGGGTCTGACAGCAACTGAGATATCTTTTGACTTCATTTCAATAAACGTTGATTTTGATTATGCCAGTACGAGTTTTTCTATCTCAGACTTCTGTAATTGCAAAAAATAGGCATGCGGTTTAAAATGTTCAATGCGTGCGTCTTCGACTGATTCCTTTTAAGAGAATATCATTATTTTCCTTTTATTGGTCGGCATGTCTGGGCTGCTGACTTCGCTTATTTTCTTCACGACATTTAGTGTATCTTTTTTTTCTGTCTAGCCCTCTATGAGTGCTGCATCATCGGTGTATCACAGGTTGTTTCCATTCCTTCCACGTATGCAGATTCATTGGGTTATCTGAATTTCTCTGATTATTAATTCTGTGTATACTCCATTTCGGAGTGGCGACAAAATAAAGAATGGCATGTTCAAAGCCTTGGAAGTAAAAAGAGAAAAAATCGAACAATATGATGGAAACAAAGACTTGCGTTAATACAATCATGGATTGGTAAGGTTTTCCAATCATATAACTTAGTGACTATTCAATGATTTCACATTTTTGCCCTAATTGGGTAGTATGACAGACTGGATTTTGATTGGTGCCAAAAGATTCCCCCAGGCTCTAAGACAATTTCACTAAAGATCCCATATCGATGCCTCCAACTGGAAACAAGCGAGGCTGGTAGAGATCTGATGGATAGATTGCACTGCAGTCTTTTTAAGGTCGTGTCTGAAGGAGAAAAGCCAAAACTGGAAAATGTACGTTACATATCACCACCGTGACGAGCGAGGAAATTGACCAAGATAAATAAAATCAATGTCTACAATAGGGAGACCTCATTCTGAACACCAGCTTAGTGTCAGTTTTGGAAGGTAGCTTTTCAGTGTGGTCAGCCCAGTCAGTAACTTTATTTTTTGCAATAATAATATATCAGAATAATCGTTTTCAAATTGTCATTATTTAAGGACAATTATGGATTCACCGATTATGTTTGATAGAAAATATTTTTCTTCCTATGGGTAAATAATACGAGAGAACCAGCCTTAAAAGGTCTTTTATAAAACAAAACATGAAAAATAACATGAGTCACAATTATTACTATTTAAGGGCTTCTGATTATGTCACCGAAAAGGCGTTCAATATTAAACTCGGCTGAAAGAGTGGAAAAGTAAGGGATAGAGAGAGGCAATTCATGACGTTTCTTATACGCCTGAATTCTTGTTCAAAAAATAAATAACTGGAGAATACGAATTCCTTAATTCATATAAAAACAAGATTTAATTGAGAGCCAAGGTGGCCGATATCTGTCACAGATTTGGCGCAAGGAGAACCATTCATTTTTTCTATCTTACCTAATTTTCTCTCTATCGTGATTGTAATTGTTATTGATCTGTTGTTTGTATATGATGAACATTTAAGGCAGAAAATCTGTTCTGTTGTTTGATAATATTAAGGAAGTTATAACGATCCAGATACTCTATACCGCAGACATTGGAGATTTTTCACAATTTTACCTTTCGTATTAGCAGCCCAGCAATGCTTGACAGCGTTTGGTTGATTGGCAGGTGGGCAAGTTTTTGGTTTTGAAATGGTATTACTTTGTTTGTCTAAGTTGTTACTTGTTTGGTCCTGTTCGTTTTCAAATTGGTCGATTAATTGCCTAGATATTGGTATTTATTAAGGTAAACATTTGATACAGTTCTTTATTTGCCTAACTACTGTAAGTTTTAGTTCCATAATTGTTTTGTTGATACATTGCTAATTGGGCGATACATAAATTGAGTGCCAACTAGAGAGAAAGATTAGTTGATTATTATCATGGTTATATGACTGATTCAAGAGGTAGAAGCAGCAATAAAGAAAATGAAAAATGGAAAAGCCACGGGACCAGATAATATACCAGTAGAAATAATTAAAACACTAGATAATTTAGGAATAGATCTGACAACGAAAATTCTTAATGCAATATACGATAGTGGTACAATTCCAGAAGATCTTTGTAAATCTGTTTTTATAGTACTGCCTAAAACACCAGGAGCAACAGAATGTGAACTTCATTGAACAATTAGTTTAATGAGCCATTTTACAAAAATCCTGTTACGCGTTTTGATGCATAGAACGCGCACGAGTATAAGATTAGAAATATCCCTAAAACAGTTTGGCTTTATGCCTGATAAAGGGACTAGAAATGCAATATTTATTCTGTCAATGCTTATCGAAAGATGTATATATAGAAATGGAAAAGATCTCCACCTCTGTTTCATTGATTATTCTAAAGCTTTTGACAAAGTAAGACATATAGAGCTGTTTCGTATGCTAGAAAAATTAGACATCGAGGGAAAGACCTGAGATTAATTAGAAATTTATACTGGGATCAGACTGCATCTGAAAGGATTGAAGGAGAACATAGTGATTTCACACCCATCAAAAGGGGTGTGAGGCAGGGATGTGTAATGTCTCCTGATCTTTTTAACTTATATAGTGAAATAATCTTAAGGAATCTTGATGGTATTTCAGGCTTAAAAATAAATGGAGAGAATCTTAATAATCTCAGGTATGCAGATTATACAGTTTTAGTAGCAGAATCAGGCAAGCAACTCCAAAAACTTCTAGATACTGTAGTTTAAGAGAGCGAAAGAATGTGCCTGTCTTTGAATGTAAAGAAAACGGAATGTATGGTCATCTCAAAGAAATCCTCTAACCCCAAGTGGAATCTCGTTAGCAAAGGCGAAAAAGTCAAACAAGTTACAAAATTCAAATATCTAGGCTACCTGATAACATCAGATGGCAGATGCACAAGTGAAATAAGTAAAAGAATAGCCATGGCTAAAGATACATTCCAAAAAATGAAACCGATACTGGCAAATAGAAACATAAGTATTACAACCAAAATAAGAGTAATTAAAACATATGTATGGTCAGTACTTTTGTACGGTGGTGAGGGTTGGACAATAAATAAAGAAACAGAAAAAAAACTAGAAGCAGTAGAGATGGGGGTTCATCAGAAGATCGATGAGGATATCATGGACAGAAAAAAGGCAAATGAATGGGTTCTGAAAGAAGCTAATCTTGAGCGATCACTAATTAAAACCATTAGACAGAGGCAATTACAGTTTTTGGCGATATTTGCTGACATAAGGGTTTAGAACACTTAGCAATCACTGGAAATATTGAAGGCAAACGCAGTAGAGGTAGACAGAGAATAACTTTTATTGAAAATCTTAATTCATGGGCAATAGGCAAGGGTAGCAATAACAACTTTATAAGGTTAACTGAGAATAGGTATGAGAGGAGGAACATAATCGTCAATGTCTGTTCCAAACAAGGTACCTGACGATGATGATGACTGATTCTTTTTAAAGTGATCTTTGTATTATTTCAGTGGTAGTTTTTTCTCGTTGAATTGGTCAGTAGGTTTGTTTGAATTTTTTTTAGTATACAACAAGATAACAGCCGCTACCTTGTGCCAACATTATCACTAGTTCCTAAACAGTGAAATCTTTTATGAGAACCCACCTTTACTGAAACCTTGCAAGAATGGATTCATAATCCAGAATCTCCAGATCATAACACGTTTCTGATTTATTATGCCTGTTCCCAAAATCTACCTCAACTGTGATGCAAATGACTGTTCCAGATTATGGGCAACTCTCCTAAAGCCATCCAAGCGATAGACATAATTCAGGGTAGAGGATTTGTGTGACAATTGGTTTAGCAAGTTAATTCTGTGCCGTTCGATGTAACAGCTTGCCCCTGAGTTTAGTTCTGCGCCCATAAAGCTCTTCTACCACCAAATCATCTCAAGTTTTCAGTCAAGACATGGTGGGTTTGGATTCACCACAGAAGCGTCCACGCAGACCTTATCGCGGATTCGCTAGCCAATATGCCGACAAAGACCGCGAGCCTTCGAGCGAGAGATTGTTTAAAGTCAGACTCAGTTTCAATGAATGTGATAGAAAAAATGCATACCCATCTTTTAAAAAAGCCATAAAGTCTTAATGCAAACTCTAAAGCGAAAGAGGCGACGCATAACATGTTACAAAATATAAACATCTTGACTACCTAATAATATCAGATGGTAGATCACAAGTGAAATTAAATGAATAGCCATGTCTAAGATACATGAAATCAATACTAGCAAATGAACAAACTAAGTATGAAATATATGGAAGTGAGTTTTGGTAAACAAGAAGATACAGTGAAAACTAGAAATAGTAGAGTTGTGGTTTATCAAGGGAGTAATGAGAATACCATGGGCGGAAAAAGTCCAATGAATCGGTACTGAATGGAACTTAACTTGAGAGATACAAAATCTAGAACACAGTTGCCGATATAAGGGTGTAGAACACTAAGCAAGCCCTGGAAATATTGAATGCAATTAATACAGAAGTGGCAAACAAATAATTTTCATTGAAATTATTAAGTGATAGTTGTAACTACATCATCATCGTCATCATCATCATCATCATCATCATCATCATCATCATCATCATCATCATCATCATCATCATCATCATCATCTTCATCTTCATCTTCATCTTCATCTTCATCTTCATCATCTTCATCTTCATCATCTTCATCTTCTTCATCTTCATCTTCATCTTCATCTTCTTCATCTTCATCATCTTCATCTTCATCTTCATCATCATCATGGTTTCACACATAGTGACCGACTCTCTATAGGTCTTTTTTTAACCATGCTGCCAGCGACAGTAACAACTGACCTCAGTGTATCTAGAATTCCTCTTTCCCTCTGCCTCATCCCTTTCTATGGATCCTCGTCTTTTATCATGCTCCCAACGATAAAAGCAACTGATTGCATAGCATCTAGAATTTATCTTTCTTTCTGCCTCATCCCTTTAAGTAACTTGCCTTAGAACTCTTTTTGCTGCTAATGGCCCAAAATATTCCACTTTTTCCACATCAATAGTGCTTTCAAGACATTTTAAAGCGTGCGCTACAAACAAAAAAATGAGCTTACTCTAGAATATACTTAAGCACACACTTAAAGTTCAAAATATGAACTCTCTTAAAACCGTGGGTCCAAGGTAATAAATTGGAGATTACTGTAACGGCAATGTTTAACTAATACTCAAAAAACAATTTCTTATCTGTCTCAAGGAATCTGATGGGTCATCAAATGAGGGTGAGCACACAGTAGTTGGTGTATCATGTGTCAGCAGTAGAACAAGCAGGCCTTGATCATTTTTCTTTTCCTCACACTGTAGCTGAAAAAAGCTTGAACACACAGTGAGCATTGAGCCTTCTGCCTTTCTCAAAGTTGTCACTGTTTCTAGGTTATGGAGGGGAAAAAATTGAAGAGGAAAAATGTTACTAAAGTTACCCTGGAAAAAAAATAAATGAAGCAAAGAAAAAAAGAGAATGGAAAAGATATACCTTAGTTACGTTTTAAAAAAACAGCATAAATAACAATGATCATGAGTATTTGTATGAAAATAATGAAAATACTTTGGGAATAATGATGATGATAATAATGATGATGATGATGATAATGATAATGATAATGATAATGATAATGATAATAATAATAATATTAATAATAATAATAATAATAATAATAATAATAACAACAACAACAATAATAATAATAACGATAACGGTAACGATAACGATAACGATAACGGTAACAATAACAATAATCATAACAATAATCTTAATAATAGAAGTAATAATAATAATAAAAACAATAATAATAATAATAATAATAATAATAATAATAATAATAATAATAATAATAATAATAATTATTATTATTATTATTATTATTATTATTATTATTATTATTATTATTATTATTATTATCATTATCATTATCATTATCATTATTATTTTTATTATTATTATTATTATTATTATTATTATTATTATTATTATTATTGTTATTATTATTATTATTATTATTATCATTATTATAATTTAACTATGAAGAGATGAGAACGACAATAACAAAATGACAAACACGAGCAATTTTTCCAGTAATCTTAGCTATAATGTATCCGACTTTTAAAAATTATTTTTAATACTGTTAAAATTAGTGCAAAGGCTATTGCAGTAACTGATATTTTTTTTTTTTTAATTAAGTTGATAAATTTCGGTGGATAAAATCTAATTTTTTTTTGCCCTTCAGATTTTAAATAAAAAAATTCCATCCATTCTGAATAAAAGTGATTTTCAAATCAAAGATCTGCAATCGTTTCTGGTCATTTATTACATCTTACAAACCCGAAGTGAAAAAAGCACCGTTCGTCCGCAATTCCCTATCAACTTTTGGGCACACATTTTAGTTTTTGTATGTGTAACCTGTTCACAACATGATGATCTCAGGTTTGTAGGCCCTTCTTTACCTGCAGATCCCAGAGCGGATTCGCTATCCACTGCCACTGACGCCCCCCTTTTGGACACAAATGAAATGAACTCTAGTCCTTTGTGGTCTTTAATCCGACTGCAAGTCAGAGGCTGAGCCAAAAATGCTTGGTTGTGTATATAGTTTTTGTATATAGCTAGTCACAACAATGTGATCTCAGGCTTTCAGGCCCTCCGTCAATTTAAGATTATTCATTATTATTGATACACCTATTCCGCCTGAGATTCATTTTCTTTCTTAAAACTATTTTATCAATAATTTCTGAAAAGAACCAAAAAGGGCGTGAATATTCATTAAAATATCTTTGCACAGAGGACGCTTAAAAATTATATTGCACAAGTTAAGAATAAAATTTTTGGCAAGAGTCCCGAATACGCATACATGAAAAGAAAACCAATGAATGCAAGACTGCTTTCCTATTTGTCACATCACAGGATAATCATTAAATCATGTGAAAAGGGACATTTTGGCCAGACTCCGCAGTGCACACGAAACCATTTAATGATGTAAAAATAAAGCACGATTTCTTAGGATCAGTTGCGGATTATTTCTAAATTATCAACACAGACCTGAACTAGGATTCAAGATTGTGATCTGAGGTGATCATTTTTCCTCTAGTTTTAAAAGATAGCTTTTTTTTTCGATAACTTATTTTCAATTGTTAATAAATGGTAACTTTTGTACATTTTCACATCTGACAAATCTGCATTGTTCTCGGAATATCGCTATTTGTGCATAATCGGAAATCCTTCCCATAGTTTTCAGCACCATTTGTCTTATATTTCAAAAGTCATCGTTGAATTGCTGCTGTCAAGTAAAACTCAGCTTCCATAATCATCCGAAAATATTGAGTGTTCCCTTTTTTTTTTCCCAAAAGTTTTAAATTTCTTTGCTTTTGACAATAATAATTTTTGTTAAGATTAACAATGTTTGGATCAATTATAAAATTTTCCAGAATTGACTAAAGTTATCCTCCTTTCGTCATTAATATTATGGAATACCACTTTGTGTGCATAATCAGAAGTCCTTCCAAAATTTCCGATGAGCAAAAGCGAACGGATAGACCGTGATAATTATTCCTCTCCAATATTTTAGGTTGCTTTTTAGGAGGGTTTACTGGAGTGAACAAAAGAAAGGCTTACCTTCGAGATTGATGGGAGAATCACTTCAGACCTCTCCAGTGTTACCGTGACGATGAATTTAAGGAACAATAATAATACACCTTAATAAATTAAAGATAGCACGAATATTTTTTTAAACAATAACTTGATACTTTCTGAACTTTTGCTTTTTGGCTAAATCGCCATTGATCGTGCAATTCCTTTGTCCAAGCGTAAGCTCTTAGTTCGGAAACACAAAAATGGAGGTCAGGATGAAGCGCACGATTTGTGCTCAGAAGTTTGGAAGAGCATAGTATTATCTATTTAGGCCTGTGTGTAATCACTCGCTAGGCTGTGCTAGTCGACCTTTTATTAATGAGGAGTTTTAGCATAAGATAATCGTTGTCTGGGTAGGTGTAACTTTTGATCTTTTGTTGTTACCTTTAACCTTTGAACCTCATTTCGCAGCCTTGCGCTATAAAAAAAAAGATCGACTTAACTAAAGTTAGGCACTGAGTGCTCGCACCAGGCACGCGTTGTCACTCCTACTAAAAAGGTTACACTCGTCTAGGTCGAATACGCCTGGTTTTACTTTCTTTTGACGTACGCGCCAAAACCTCCCAAATGTCAAACAACTTTTCAAGTGAGTAGATACTGGTTTCATAAATCTGGAGAAAGGGCCAGCGTGTAGCTATGCTGCCTTTTTTTTTTTTTCTTTTTTAAAGCCTTTTTTTTTGTTTTTTGTTTTTTTCTTTTTGTTTAAGTTTCGCTTCAAAGAAAATCATATCAGACAGTGCGCCATTGCTCAAAGGCTGGAGAGAATCACAAAAATCACTGATTAAAGTCTGAGACTGCTCAAAACAACATAAGAGTTGCACGCTGACATACCAACTGTTGAGAAACCGCAAGCCTTAATATAATAGTTTAACACAGAGTAATACGGGTTTATTCTCCCTGCCCAACGCACAGACACACATACATGTATAAAAAATGTTCATACTTGATACGTTTCTTTATGACGCAAAACTAAAATCTAAAGTTATGCTTAGATAGAAGCAAACAACAAATACAGTTGCTAAAAAAAAAGACCCCCCACATGTTAGAACCCACAAATGAAACCAAATAAGCTAGTTTATCGAAGAGCGGAAAACGAGAGAAAGAGGGGAGGGGGAGAGGAGGGGGAAGAGGAGGAGAAAGAGGATTTATTTGATGTTCTTTTCTTTTTCTTCCATTGCACCTTTTAGTCTCTCTCTGCATCCCTGTCTTGATTTTCCATCTTGTTGCCCGTTCTTTCCCTCACTCAATAAACCTTTGCTCCCCCTGTGATTCTCACTCTGTTTCTCCCAACCTACAAGTTTTCACTGTATCATGAGACAGAGCTGGAAATGCTCTGTTCCAAAGCATCGCTGTTCACTAATTTATCGCCGCCCTTGCAATTTCCTTGTCTTTATTCTAGTCAGAAAATTGCCATACCACATTTCCTGCGACAAAATTTACGATGCAGAGATTTTCTGTGATTTCTAGGGACACTGTGGACAGAAGTTTGCAAACTCGCTTAGTAACCTGAATGGGTTGTCTAACGAGGGTTTGCGTCCATTACGGGTATACGTGTCATATGTCGGCTACACGTCAGTAATGAAAAAGCATTGATTACAGGCCTTTCACGGTAGCTCTTTTTAAAGTTCAGTGTATTAATGATGAAAAGATTCTAAATTACTATACAATGTTTTCGATAAATAATTATGACAAAAAGGCATAGATTATATATATGGATTGGGTAAGTAGTCTTTTAGGCAATCGGTTTCATAAATAGAGAATGAGGAATTCACTAACAATCAATCGAGCGAGGTTTGGTTTTTGTACATAGCCTGTCCACTAACAGGTGATTTCAGGTTTTCAGGCCCTCCTTCAGACCAAGGTGCTGGTCACAGGGCTCGAACCGAGCGAGAGAAAAAAATTGTCATACATATTTACGTTCTTTATTTGTGTCTTTTGCGAAGGTTTGCATGAAATATGAAAAAATAAACTTTTTCTCTGTTTATTACATAGTTTTCCTACGTGTCCATTAGGCTTAAATGTTGTTTGATAAAAAGACAAGTAAAAAGAAAGAAATATTAAAAATAAATGGAGTTTTATATTAAAAAAATAACTCGCGAGTTTTGTGTTCATGTCTACATAAGTTATTTAAAATATCGCTTAAAAAAAACTTAACAATAGAAATTTAAAAGGACTTTTAGCTTTCTTGTATTCATGTGGTAACTGAAAGCGAAAAATTTCTTGGTATAGAAGCACCGTCTTGTAGCTAATTTTCTTTTCCCAAAATTTGCATTTTTCGCCTCTGAAAAGGCCTTCTCCAATCAAAAATAATTAAGCACACTAGAGTTAAGGCTCTGCGCATCAAAAACAGTAACGAATCAAATTCCATTGTATCGTATTTTTGACATTTAATCTTATTAATAGAGATCCTCAAAACATTTTGTAACGCGTAACACGGGGTAGGCGATTAGACAAGACTTCCGAATATGCACACAAGAAAAGTAAATGTGATAGAAGTTATAAAATGCTAACTAATTTGTCATATCACAGTATAAGTATTTAGTGCCGTGAAAATAGAACAATTTTTTTAGCTCGCTTGCGTTTTGTTTCTCAATTAATTTCTGCATCAGACCTGATCAATTGAAACTCGGCCGCAGTTTTCAAAGTGTGATCAGAGGTTGTGAATTTTGCTCCAAAAATTTCAAAATATCTTTATTTTTGGAGAAACTTATTAATCTTGTGATTGTTATTTTTTGGTAAATTTTTACAATTATTAATGGCTATTGAAGATTATTGATTTTTATTATTATCGGAATATCGGTAGTTGTGCATAATACGAAGTCTTTACGGCAATTCTTCAAAAATTGATTAGAAGTCTTTTAATTTCTTTGTGATATCAAGCTTTTCAGGGGCTTCGATGGCACAATGGATAGCGAACCCGCCCTAAAATCTGCAGAATTGTTCTATCCTGCGTCATTCCCACAACAATTTTTGGTTAAAAAAAATTAGCGAAAAAATTGTCAACAAGCATCAACTTTGATCGCCTTTAGCTCCGAGAAAGTGATAAATATGCTAAAAATTTATTTTATAAATTGATAAAATAAGGCTGGAGCACACGATTAAATAACTCAAATGGAAACGTACAGGTTAAACCCGCGATTAAGTTTCGATCGTAACAAAGCCTCTTTTTTTTTTTTTTAGTAAGATTTCGCAATTTCTTACGGTATCCTTTTTTAAAACGATAGGCATTGGACACGTCGGAAGACGATGAAATTCATAAGGAATATGCTTTTCATCGAAAGCGTTGTTTTCCTCAAAAAACTATACAACCGCGAAAGCGATAGATGCAAGAATTCAGCATTAAAAACCTGTAGCCTCATCACGATAGGGAACTTTTTAACGCGCTTCCTTAATAATCTTAGCCACTTATGCCTAAAGTCCGATTTAATTATTTTAATTCTTTACTATTCTTTCATAACCAATACATCAAATCGTTCGTCTTCACATCTGTTAGTATTTTTTTGCACTTGTGAGTCATTTGCAAGGGGGAAATCGCCAGTTTTCGGCAAAAAACTAGCCTAAAAACTGTCAGGAAGTATTCACTTCGATCATCTTCATAAGCTCCGACACAATGATAGCAACAATAAAAAATGTCTTTTTTCATTTCGATAGAGTAGGGTGGAAAGACATTATTCAATAACGCAAATGGAGAGTTACAGGGCAAACCCACGAGATACTTTAGATCATAACAAAGCCTCTTTACTAGTGAAATATCGAAGTTTTCTTCCCTTTTTCTTTTTTAAACGACAGGTATAGGACACATCGGGAGACTATAAAATACAGTAGGAACGGGCTTTTAATCAAAAGCGAAGTTTGCTTCATAAAACTACACTACGGCGAAGACAATGCAAAAATCAGCATTGAAAATAAGTAGCTTTATACGATAGGGAACTTTTTGTTGCTTTCCGCTCTTTTACGAATGGGCCTCTGTAACGATCTAAGAAAACACACGCCTTAAATATGATTCAATAATGTTATTTTTGTATTATTTTTCGTGACCAATACATCAAATCGTTTGTCTGCATATCTTTAAGTATTTTTATTACATTTGTGAGTCACTCGCACGGACAAAATCGAAAATAATGGCTAAAAATCTAACCTAAAAACTTTCAGCAAGCCTTAATGTTGATCGCCTTGAGCTCTTAGACAATGATAACCATACTTGATTTTTTTTTTATTTCCTTTTTTTAACACATCGACAGAGTAAAGTTGAAAGTCACTGTAAAATAACTCATATAAGCAGTCACAGCTTATAGCTTTGAGATAGTTTCGAATGCAACAAAATCACTTTTTAGTGATATTTCGCACATTTTTTTAAAAACTCCTTTTTTTACAATGACAGGTATTGGACACGTCAGATGACGGTAAAAACATTGGAAATGTGCTTTTTGTAGGAAACGAAGTTTTCTTGATGGAATTAAATAACGAAAGAAGAAAAAAATACAAGAAAAAAGCACTGAAATTTTGTCTCTTCATCACGATGGGGAAATTTTTATCGCTTTCCGTACTTATACGGACCCACTTTCCCAACAATGAAATGCATGCCTAAAATATGATTCAGTAATGTTATTCTTTTACTGTTTGTCACAAACAACGCATCGAATTGTATGTCTGCTTATATTTAAGTGTTTTGTAGATTTATTAATCATTTACAGGGACAAAGTTGCCAACTTTGGGCTGATAAACTAACTGGTAGCAAGCCATAACTTTGATTGCTTCAAGATTAGAGATAACCATAAGAATGCTAAATATTATTTTACATATCGACAGAATAAGGTTGAAAGACACCATTTACTAACTCAAATGAAAAGCCACAGCTTACATGCGGGATTTTGTCTACTTTACAACTTTTATAATTCCGCTCCTGCAACACACACACACACACACACACACAAACACATTTACACACAAATAAAAATAAATTAGGAAAAAAGAATTAAATCTATTTACCCTCGACAAAACCGTAATCGCCATCCTCTGCATGTATTATGTTCATCGTAATAATCATCGATCCTTGTTGACCACTGACTATGCCCTCGAGCTCAGCACTAAAAATAGAGTTGCCTTCGAGCAGTCTGGGCGTTCCGGAAAATGGGCTGCGCCGCAACCTTTTCCTCCAGTTTAGAGCCGTCAGTATAAATAGCGTAGTGAATTGAAAGTTTTTCTTTTGTTCTAAAAAATCCTTTTTGGTAGGCCACCTCGCTGGTATTTTTCCCTCTTTTGTTTCGTTGGAGAAATTAATGTCAACGTTAGCCTGCTGCTCCTCCCAAGGTGGAGGGCACTGGACATATTGGTTATCGATAGTTTTTAGATTGGTTTTGGCATTCTTAATATGTTGAAAAGTATTGGCAATAACATTTGGTTCTGTTTAGAACCAGCAGAAAAGTCAGAAAACGGAGCATCAAATACATTATCATGACACGGATTTTGGGGTAATGACTTTAAATTAAGTAAAAAATTAAAAGCTAGCTTGCTAAACCCATGCTCGAGAGAGGGCTTCCCAGCCTCGGCCTACAAGCTTTTGATAGGCAATGTTCTGAAAGCCACGAGGACAATACAAAGGCGCTGGTGTTGTATAGGGTCCAGAGCTCTCTGAACCTGTATTTTCCAGAACCATACACGACACTACCGTAGTCCAATTTGGACCGTACTAAGGTGCGGTAAAGCTTTAGAAGGGTGGCTCTATCCGCACCGCCTCCGTATGGCCGACAACGCGTAATGGATTCAAAGCTTTCAAGCATTTTTTTTAATATAAAATATATGCCTTTTAAAATTAAGTTTTTGGTAAAAAAATGACCCCTAAAAATATAGCCTCCACTTCACCGGGATCGGCTGGTCGTTCAGATGAAGGGTGGCTAAGTGCAAATTCTTTGTCTGTGGAAATGGATACAGGTGTTCTTTGACACCGAAAATCTGAAACACTTTCAGAGACTCATTTTTTAACACCATTTATACATAGTTGAATGGTGCGCTCAAGATGCTGCAGATGTTTACTCTCACAATAAATGGAAAAATCGTCTACAAATAAAGATGCATTTATATTTTTAGAAACACACTTAATTATATTATTTATTTTTAGGTTAAAGAGCATCGGTGAAAAAATACGACCTTGGGGAACACCGTTTTCCTGGTAGTGAGAAGAAGAAACCTTGTTCTCAACTTTAATTTTAAAATGGCGGTCTTTTAGGAAATTCGAAATGAAAATAGGCAACCTGCCTCTAAAATCGAGGTCGAAAAGGTCTATAAAAATTCCATACTACCGTATTATCATACGCATTTTCGAGGTTGAAAGAAATCACCAGAACTTATTTTTTTCTGGCGAAGGACTGTTTAATAAAAGTGTCCAGTCTGACCAAGTGGTCCATTGTGCTGTGATTGTTTCTAAATTTGCACTGCATCTTTGACAGCAGGTTTCTGGACTCAAGCACATGGACCATTCAGTCATTCACCATCCGCTCGAGGATCTTATACGAGCAGCTCGTGAGCGCAATAGGTATATAGTTGGAAGGATCAGAGGGATCCTTACTGGGTTTTGGGACTGGAATTACCGAAGCCTCCCTCCAAGATGGGGGGATATCATCAGTGGTCCAAATGTCTCGAAAAATTTAAGGAGAATATGCAGGCAAGATTCAGTAAGGTGCCTCAGGAACTGATAGTACACACCATCAGGACCTGCTGCCGACTCATTAGACTTATTACGTGAATTTTTTTACATTCCGTCAATAGAAAAGGTTTATTATAAGGTTTACTACTCTCAGATGAAAAATTCAAACCCTGCCTGTCAACTTTCTGTTTAGCCTCCTAGAATCCTTCAGTATAACCTTCTGAAGAGGAGTTTTTGGAGGTTTCAGCTAGATAATCATAATGATCTTTAGAGTCTAAAATGATCTGACCGTCTTTTTTAAGATGGCAAGAAGGGGCAAAAGTTTTGCCTTTAATTGTCCTAATTTTCCTTGAAAAAAATTTAGAGGAAGTATTGAAAATTAGAGATGATGCATATGACTTCCAAGACTCTTTCTTGGCTTGTTTAAATTGTGAATTAAACCCTTAGCTTTCTGGTTTTTTTTTTTAATTTAGCAAATTTTCAGTTGACTGGGCCTGAAAATGTGACCTGGCCGCATCGAGTTCCGATGTTGGCTACAGTGTGGTCCAAAGACAATCTGCATAGGTCCCCGAAACGGTTTCAATCGGTTTTTTGAAAATTAAAACTAAATGTATTTACATTAACAGAAATTAGACGTAAAATTTAACAATATAGGAAAATGCTGCCGCACACATCAATGTAGGCAGCCTAGGAACATTTGGCGGCAATGTAGCTGGCCTGGCGAGCCTTTGATCTATTTATGTTGCTTCACCCCCTCCGTCACATGTTCCTCAGGGGTGAAGGGGTAGGGAGGCGGTGAGGAAGGTGGAGGACCGGGATTGGGGGGGGGGGGGG
>BLXT01007741.1:496284-508396 GCA_019648995.1 Plakobranchus ocellatus
CCTCCTCCTCCTCTTCCTCCTTCTCCTCCTTTTTCTTTTCCTTCTCCCCTTTCTTTTTCTTCCTCCTCAGTCGTGCTTGTTCGTTCAAACTTCATTTAGTACATGTATAAAATAACAATGGGCCTAAGCATTAAGTCTTTGGTAACAAAATTTGCTGTTCAGCATTGTGTACCAGCTGGGTAATAGAAAAACAAATTCTCTTCAGTTAGAAATGCACCTCAGAGACTTGTAATGAAAAGCAAATTGAATTTCTTGCATGTTAATTTAACTTCTAGAAGATTACACTTTGCTTCATAACTTAAACAAAAGGCATACTTTTCTTTCAAATAGCTTTTCATGGACTTTTTTTCGACATAAACGTTTTACCAGAAGATAAAGTTTTGATACATAACTCTGTCATGTTTTATTGGTCCATTTTTTACACTTCAGTCATACATCTATACAATGTACACCTGCCTCATACATGATAGATTATCGTTATGGTATATCTTGGTTTTCCGTTTTTTATTTTGCCTGAAATTCAGTCATACCAGGCAATATTAAACATTTGTATCTTAGAAGTATGATTGTGGAGATTCAATAAAGTTGATTTTTGGGTATGTAAGAACAGTATGGGAACGTACGTGACGTTTTCTTGGATCGTGAACACTCAGTCTACGTAAATAGACACTTAAATTGTCTTTTTCCTTGTGTCCTTTTCTTTGTGCGCTTGGTTGCCTACAAAGTTGTCTGTCTACTGCTTTACAAATATTGCATTGAGTTGCCACTGAATGAACATGAAAAGGCGTATATTTATGATGTATTTTAAGAGCTTCCTCATTGGCACTTGTTTTATGATCGTTTTTTTGGGTTTTTTTTTTTTTTTTTGTTTTTGTTTTTGTTTTTTTTGCCAGAGAATTCTCTCAATTGATTGGTTCTTCAAAACATTTTGAAAGCCTCAACCAATGTTTACTTCTAGTAGTACATTACTTTGCTCAGATCACATTCATATTAAATCACGATGAATCATCCACAAGAAAGCAGTGAAAAAAAGAAAAGAAATGAAGAGAAATCTTACGGGGCTATTAATGCCATAATCAAACCCAGGGATCTGTACCAAGTTTTTATTTTATTCAGATTTTCAAAGAAGCCCTAAATTTATGACAAAGATTCTATCACAAACATGACTGACTATCAAAAAAAAATTGGCAATCGATTTTTTTAACACGACCCAACGACACCGTATTAAAATGAGTAGAAAGGTCTTTTTACATGTATTGTTCTCTCTTGAAAAGTTCCACGTCTATGTCTATATGTCACTCTGGCTTGTGGGAATCATTTACAATGTGTGAACTCGTTTTTCTATTCAATAAACACTGAAGTCTTTTTTTTTCTTTTAACTCCTATATGCTTCGATAATCATGGTGGAATATAACAGCTTCTATGGTTATCAGATTTTGAATTGTCGCAAACTCCTGCAGTCTAAGTACTAGAAATTCTTTGGAATAATACGAGATATTGCCTCTTCATCTGAATTGAATAAAAAATGTATATCGAGATTCGTTTCTTTTGTACCCAATCACTGAAGCATTGCGTAGATTTCTATTTTTTGTCTTTGCACTTTTTGATAATACAGGCTTTCTAAATTCAACATTTTTTTTTCAAATAGTATACAATTCTGAAGTCACGATTACTATTTTTACAGCGCAATTTTCAATTGCTTTAATTTAGAGTTCAATGTGTGTCTTGAAATGCTTCCGTAGATACTTGTTTTGTGAATTCAATGTGAGAAGTTGAATTCGTTTATCTTTTTATCTCATATTTAAAGTTTGTATTGAGGAACTGAGGGAGAAAAGAAAAGGCTTTTTAAGCAATTACCGATATACGTGTATGTGGGTGTTTTGTCCGAAAACTTAGGTGAGTTGCGAGGCAAGAGCAAGAGAATAATAAATCCTGTCTGTAAAGATGTAACACTCGTTCAGTTATATACCTCAAACTACAGTTATATTCTGTTTGTAATCGATAAGAATGCCTCAAACTAAACCCTGCTTGTTTATGATTCGTAACAGTTATTGGCATTGTTTCTGAGGGCTGATGTAATGACAATTTCCACCCAAAACTGTGTGGCATGACATAGCCGTCAAGTTCCGAATGCTCCGTCGCCATGGTGCAGGGGAAACATTGTTGTCAATATCTGGAATATCAGATCGATATACACAATGCAACAACCCAATGGCTTTAGGTATCTTCTTCTTTAGGTGCCCTGTCTGAAACCTGTTCTCGGTTAACCTAATGAGACTGATCTTGCTGCCATTATCTTTTGCCCATAAGTTAAGACTTTCAATAAAAGTCATGCTCTGTCTATACCTTCTTCGCTTGACTTCAGTTTTTCCAATGATTAATTTTCTAAACCTTTGTGTAGGCAATAAATGTGTCCTAAAAATTGTAGTGGCCTCCCTTTTATGGTTTTATTTAATGATCATTCAAGTTTAGCTTCATTTCGTTTAAATGGTTCTTTTAACTGTTTTTTTTTTTTTTTTTTTTAGATATAGATCAGATCAAATTCAGTCAAGCACATTAACATTTTGCTGTTTCCTCAGAAAACGATTTTTTTTCTTCTTTTGTACAATTTATGTAAGGCAACACCCTCTTTGTATGTTGCATGAGAGCCTCTGTGAAAATGCTGCTCTGCCTATAGAAATACAGAACTTCAGATTTACGAAGAAGAAAAAGAATTGGCCGGGCGTAAAAATCGAACGTTTGAAATGATATCGGGTACTGATATTTTTTTCCGATAGCGTTAAGTTCAGCCAAGATCTTTTATTTCCTCTGCTGCTTCAATTTATGATAAAACCTGTTTGATAAAAACATTTTCGAATTTAATAGACGCCCCGGATTATTAAGTCTTTAAAATTTAAATACCCCTATGGCACAACGATTTCAGGTTTACATGGTTATTTTACTACCTCTTTGATAACAAAGTCCTATGCCTTCCAATTCTCTTTGATTTTTTTCCTTTTTTTTTTTTTGTCTTAGTTGTCACTCTCTCGTTATGAGGTTATGACAATTTTTAGATTTTATTAGCTTTTAGTGACGAGCTCTTTGGATACGACGTTGTCTATTTATTTGATAAAGGGTGGTCGACTTAGTTCATTAAACTATGTCATTTTCAATAATGGTTATTTTGAAACAAAGAGCTAAATTTTACGCGTTAATTACTTTTTCAGACCTTTGCAACGCCTGAATTCTAAACCTGTTTATTGACATTGATTAATCGATTGCACTCTTAGTCGAGTTTTCACTTTGTTGAATAATAGAACGTGCATGCATGTTGTATCAATTTTAAAAAAAAGTAAAGTGAAATGTCGCGGGTTTTCGTGGGTTTTTTTTTTTTTTTTTTTTCGAACTTATACTTTGTTTTAATTTGTATCTTTTATCTCTAACATTGGCTTTGACTACACGAATTGTAAGCCTTTTGAGGAAGATATTTTTATTTATGTGCGACAAATCCTACCATGGCTTATCTTTAGTCATTACATTAGACATCAAGAGTGCTCCTGGGTGTTCACACAAAGTCTTGTATTTGCCAAGTTTGAACAAGAAAGGAAGGGGGTTTTACGCTATGGCGTTTAGACGTTCGGGGACTGTCTGTCTCAGCAATACATTTTTTTTTAATGTAATGTCCGTCTCTCTCTCTCTCTCTCTCTCTCTCTCTCTCTCTCTCTCTACCATCTCTCTCTCTCTCTCTCTCTCTCTCTCTCTTTCACTCACTCTCTGTAGCTCTGTCTCTTTCTCTTGCTTGCTCTTTCTCTCTGCCTCTCTCCCTCTCCAAATAACATTCTCTAGCCATCCTCTCCCCCCAAAAACCAGCATCAGTAATGCTAAAATGTTATACATGAATGTGTGGGTATAATGAGGAGCAAGTTCAGCACAAACATTCTACTTTCTCATAAGTATCGCAAGAAACGAAATCATTCAACAGAGTACTTCAAAAACTTCAGGTGGCCTTGATTTGTTTCGGCGGTTGGTCTGTCTGAGACCCTAGGCTGTGTCAATACCGTTTATCGCGATTGGATCGGTACCAAAGATATTTCCTTCTCTTCAAAAACCATTAAATTTCTTGAGAGTGGCTTTCGATACATAGACTGATCAGATTAACTGCACTACTTAAGGCTAGTTTTGTATGGGCCTACGACAAGCTTACAATTTCAGGATAGTCGGCCACATAGTCTTGTTTTGCTCGTTTGTGTGAGATTCAAATCGAATCCTTCCCTTCAAAACTTCTCACAAAAGTAAAAATTTCTATATGAACAAAATGAAGTTGATAAAGTTCTCTCCTTCACCTCCTCATCCTCCTTTCTCTCTTCTTTTTCGCCAGTCGTCGTCGTCGTCTTCTCATTATTATTATTATTATTATTATTATTATTATTATTATTATTATTATTATTATTATTATCTGATGTGAAGAAGATAGTCTTTCTGTTGATTAGAAATCTAAGCATTTTGCTCTTTTAATTTTATTTAAAAACAAACTATTTACTATATTTTAGGTAATTAGCTCGAAAAAAAATTCTCGGATATTCGCCTTCAATGATAGTGGTAACCAATAAGCATAAAGCTTTTGTCTTCTTCGTCAGCTTCCCCTGCCCCTCCTTCTCTTTCGTTTTCATGGGCGTTAGTGGTTCAATCATGGCTAACCGTCCCATACTGAAATGTGCCGGAACCAATCTGTCACGGGACCGAGTTTGAGCTCGTCTGAGACACTCAGGCCTAGCAAGCCTGAGTTGAAATCACGGAGTTGGTCATTGACAAACATGATGTTACTATAAACATATTTTTCATGTTGAGATCGCAGACTATGCAATGGTCAAAATTAGTCTCTGGACTGATCCGTGGGACATGGCCGGCCATTTACTTGGAACATTAAAATTTGGCCAAAATTTAAAAAAAATGCATTATAAAGTATTATATATTTCCTGAAAGCTCAAGATGTGCAGAATTCAACAACTAATTGTGTGCGACACGAGCCATCATATTTATTTTGCAATGGCACTTTTTGTTGCCTTGCTGAAAGAAACTGGTATTCCAACTACAGAGCGACAACATTTCTGTAAAATTAGTTCAATAACTCAAACTATTTAAAGCCATTTAAATTATGTAGAAAACTGGAGTGGGAAGCCTCAAACTATACCGTATGACACTCACACCATATTGGTCACATTTTACACCAGGTTTTAGTTTGTGTGATAACGACAGCAACAAGGACTGTCTAAAATACTATGCATCTCTGAATTTAAACGAAGAATCAGTCAGATTGAATTTCTTTTTATCATATATGGTTTTCACAAATTGTTTTTTCTCTTCCAAAAAAAATTTTTTTGGAAGCTAATTTACCCTCTATTCTTTAATTTTGTATCGTGTATTTTTATCAAGCAAATGTCTTTCACAACCATATCATTTTTTTTTTATTTGTTTCTGCAGTGAACGTTTGCCAGGGGATGGTGAGGCTAGTGTTGAGGACTATGATGACGACGATGATGATGACGACGACGAGGATGCCTTAGATAACTTTGAGGATACTACTTCAGAGGGTGAGACTTTTTTGCTACTGTCTCTCTTTTTTTTTTTTACCTGTAATAGGGCTATATTAACTTCAAATTAAGAAAACTGGGCTTGATTTTCTTACAAAATTGTACCTGTGATAAAAAAAAAATTAAGATCATACTGCATACATATTTTGCACTGGATCAAGGTTCAGTGTTAGTCTATGTGATCATTTATTTTACTAGGGGAAAGTATTATCAAAATTAAGCATTTTTAAGGAGAGTTGGGCTTGTGGAGGTGCGACAGGGTAGTAACTGTCTTTTACATGGCTTTAAGAACTATGTACTAACCACTTTCATCAGGCACTCCATTACATGCAAAAAGAAATTCATGATGAGGAAAGTCTTAGGGTTTTGTTGATGCTAATGCATGTACAATTTAATTGTATAATTTATCTTGAAGATTCAGATTTCTATGCAAAACTATTTGCAAGGCAATCTCAAGTTGCAGGGAATATTTTGCACTTGAGCCTTTAAAAAATTTTTATTATCTAAAAAAAAAAAAAATCAATATCTTCAAACTGTCACTTGATAGTGATTTACCTCAAATTTATTTTACAGAGATCGAGATCCAGTAATGCTTGCCACAAATTTCGCACAATCTTCTAAACAGGGAACAATAGCAAGTTTCAAAATACACAATATTAATAGCAGTCTACATCAGTAAACACCTCTCTCAACCACTTATGAGCTAGATATGTGATCAAGATCAGGGTTTTAATTAACTTTAAACACTGATTAACTTCAGAAAGACATATGAAACCTAGCTTCTCTTACTGCTGCCTGACAAATTGCATCATTGAAGAACTACACAAATTTGTTTGGATTGATGTATTAACCTCAGTTTCTCATTGAATTAACTCCGTTTTTCAGCACCACAAACATCAAGAAAGCAGGAATGATGCCTTCTATTAATGTGTTGTATTTGTGACATGGGGGGACAGTGACTCATCTGGTAGAGCAGTTGGCTACCCAGTCAGAGTTCCGAGGTTCAAGTCAATTTTTCATTGCTCTTCTGTGTCCACCTAGCACTAAAATGGATAGCTAGGTCTCTTAAGACGGGGCAAAAGTAAGAGCAGCGAGGAAAGCAATGGCAAACTACATAATGTGCTGTATGCCAAGATAAATAAGGACCCTTCTCCAGATTCCTGATGCTTGGACTAAGCTTGGGACCCACTTTACTTTTTATTTGTGATATGGAAAGCCATTGTTGCTCTCGCTTTACATCTCAGGTGGATCAGATGGCTACTCTATCACAAGTGCTGCTTCTAGTCTTGCGGGCCGTCCTGCCACTGCACAGTCTGCAGGCCGGGTTGGTGGGAAAGGAGACCGGACAGCTGCCTTGGACCGAACTACCATTCGACCTGTCACAGCTTCAGGGGATGTTCAAATCAAGCCAGCGCTCAGGTTCAGCCTTTTCAACAAAATCCCACCCACTCTGAATTTTGTTTCAGAGGGTGAAAAAAGTAAGTTATGACCAATTGGTTAACCAAAATCTTTGCTCATTTTAATGTATTATTCATTTCATTAGTATTAGAGAACATTAGAGCCTAGAAGGGGTATATGATGGTTGATTTTGTAGGCGAAAATAATTTCTAAAAAGCATTCAACAAGTATTATAGCTTATAAGTAACAAATCACCGAGAATTTTTTTTAGTATTGTAAGGTAAATTAGTTGACAAAATTAAAGGCTTCTTTTAGGCGTCTCTCATCTTATCAATGCTATTTTCAAAATATCACCTCGACAGGTTTCAAGAATTTTAAAAATACTTTTTCCCTTTTTGAAACAAAAAAAAAAAAAAAGAAAGAAAAAAGTTGCTGATAAAGTGGCTCTTAAGAGAGGTTGATCAATTGCCATGTATATTATTACAATTGAATCTTAATATTTTATTGAATTCTAGATATTTTATTCATTTATTCCTGACTGACTGACTTCAATTTAAGTTCTTTCAACTTTGACTTGTTTGCCTGCTCATTAGTCTTCTTTAATTTGTGTCTGGAAATTTTGTCCTCTTTATTCACCTTTTAGATGATGATTATCATTACTGTCTCTGTCTTTCATTTAAAATGTGTATCTTATAGCTGAACAATTGCCTTGGGAGTTGCGCAAGCTTCTTAAATGGAAGATGAGCCCCATCACTCCTATTGTGGTCAAGGTGGCTCTATCCAGAGTCGGCTTCAGAGTCACAAAAAGTAAGCATAATAGTTAAGAGCTTAGCAGCCGCTGTTCAAATTCAATTAAAAAAAAAAAGTTCCTAAAATTTGCCTTTGCTGCTCTGTTTAACTTTAACAAGTGTTGTATTTGTATTAAATTCAACAAAAATCAATAATTACAAGTAGATGCTTTCTCAAACTTACTATTGATGAATAAAAGAATCATAAACATGCTAAAAGTACTCAAAAGATACATGTTTGCTTTTTTTTTTCTTTTAAAACATTGCAAGTTTTTTAATGCTGCATGATAGAGGAATAATATTGTTTTTGTCAAGTAAATGATACTAAAATTACTTCTTGAACTGAACAGATGATCAGGGAAAAAGCAGCCTGGTTGCCTCTTATCAGTACCATATCAGTCCCTTGGGGCAGGCTAATTTGGAGTCAGTCACATGTATTGGTATCTCAGGCTGTGCATGAGCAGACAAAGTTTTTAGAACAATTGAACTGTAAAAGCACAAACTATATTGTTCAAAAAAAAAAAAGACAAAAAACATTCCGTCCTTAACTGTGTTAGTCAAAATACATTTTTTTTTTTGCCTATAAGAGAGGTTTTTTTATTTTTTTTATTTTGATGGGCAATTTTTAAAAATTGGTAAAATAAATCATAAAAGTATACAGTGTCAGAGTTTGATGTTATGCCTTAACCTTAAACATTTTTCTTATAATAAATAAAGCAAGTCTTAAAGCCATGAAGCCATGCCAGACAAGCAAAACCCAGGATTGTTTTTTTTTTTTTTTTTTTTTTCTAGCCATGTTCTCCATTAACAGAAAGCATGTAAAAATCTCTTTACACTCTTCTTGTTTACGTACCAGCTCATGGTCACTTAGCAATGTGTCTCATTTTCTCATTTTATGATGTTGATGATTCCTGAGGAGTAAAAATATATTTAATAAGAAGTAGCTAATTTTTATAATTTATAAAACCTCAAATCAAGGTCTATCATCGACCAAAAAAATGTGTTTTTTTTTTTCGTGGTATAAAGATATTAAGTTTTTAGCCTGATTTAAGAATATCCTGCTCGAGAAGTATCATGTTGCCAGTGTTCTTTTGTTCTCAGCCTGAATGCATCAAGATTTTTCTTTTTTACCTGTAAATGTGTTCTGAACAGTTCTCTCAACAAAGTCACAAGAGCAACTTTTGCCAACTGCCAGATTAAAATATTGTGGCCATGCTGTCTCCCTTTATGTGTCACTTTTCATTTTTTTTTTAATGGATCCAATTATAGTTTGCATATCCATTACATTGTTGCTTCCTTTTCCCTCCCCTTTTTTTTTTGTCTTGGAATTAGAATTTAACATTGAGTCCTTGTCAAACTTTTTATTTCTGTAGGAAACCATGACTGGCTGGGTTGCTTTGGTAAACATATGAAGGCACAATGTTTTAAGTCTATGCGGGAATATCAGAAGGTAACATATAATATAAATTGAAATCACTGATGCATTACAGTTCACAGAGTTACAGTTTTTATTTAGATAAAGTCATATTTATATTGCCTTTATGTTTGGAATATTGACTAGAGAAAGTTCCCTGCTAAAAGATAAGTGCCTCTTTCACCCTTGTAATTTAAAGTAAGTTTTTATAATATTATCTGGACTAGCAAGTCTGTCTTATTTTGAAAGAGTGCCGAAGAATAGTTTTTTCTCTTCTTTATCTAAAAGAATGTCAGTACATGCATTAACGTATCTGCCCAAAAGAAGCAGTGTTGCTCTGGAGAACATTCAATCCATCAAATAAGTTTTGCATTTCAGTGCAGGACAGTGGCAGAAATATTGATCCAAACCCAATACTTGTGGAACAAAAAC
Source organism: Plakobranchus ocellatus (assembly GCA_019648995.1). Lineage (NCBI taxonomy): Eukaryota > Metazoa > Mollusca > Gastropoda > Plakobranchidae > Plakobranchus > Plakobranchus ocellatus. The sequence goes on from BLXT01007741.1 coordinate 505,887, forward strand.
AGTGTACTGCTAAGATGATAAATGAAACTGCATTTAAAAATCTGATAAGAAAGAAAAAGAAGAAGAAAAAAAAAATTTTTGTAACTAAAAAAAATTTAATGGAGGGAATGACCCTAGCATTTTTAAATGTTAGTTGTTATTATTTTCTTGTCTCTGTGAATGTTTGCATAAAATGATACATGTATACTTAGTTTTGACGCTCATTTGAAAGTTTATGCCTAGAAGTAAAGATTTAATAGATTACTTGTGTGTCATGATACACTATAAATCCAAAGAATAAAAGTTTGATGTCTTTTCAACTTTTCTACAGCTAAATCATTTCCCTGGGTCCTTCCAAATTGGTCGGAAGGATAGGTTGTGGCGCAATTTGTCCCGTCTGCAGCTACAGTTTGGAAAATCAGAGTTTAACTTCTTCCCTCAGACCTATGTGCTTCCTTGTGACCTCAAGCAGCTAAAAAGGGCATGGGATGAAGGCAACACTAAACAAAAATGGATTATCAAGCCCGTAAGAGAAACAAACATATTAGCTTCAGAATTCATTAAAGCCTAGAGCAGAATGGTAGTCTACTTTTTATTTTTCACCTAAAGGCAGAAGAATCTTTTCCTTTCAATTTTAGTAAGGGATAAGCTATTGCCTTTGTTGCCTTTGTTTAGTTTCTATGTTGAGCAACATGGACATCAAAAATAAGTTTGAATGTTAAATGTTTTTTCAAGATGAGTAATACAATTGTGACTAAATCTTGGTTTCATTTTGGTTTTGAGAGTTTTCATTGTTTTGTAAAAAAAATTTGTAGATGAATAATATCCCTCAAATGTAGCAGTCCCTCAAAGAGAATTATGCTCTATGTGATTGACTTTATATAAAAAGGCCTAAATAGAAAGGCTAAAAATGACTCATCCATTTTAAGAACTTTAGATAGACATGGTATAGGCTTTTTGTTGATAAAGCAAAGGTAATTTCTATGTTTAGGATTTTGATTTGATCTAAGTCATTAAAATCCGCTACTTAACTCTTTTTTGTGGGACTGTTACATATTTGTATGAGACTAGTCCTAATAAACCAATCAGAAATAATTGTTTTTAAACAAACCCTTTAAAAAAATGTAATAACTATGGTACAGAATTTTGTTTAAAATCATTTTGCTTTGCTTGTCATTGAAGAATTCTCTGAAACAAAGAATAACTGTTTTTTCCCTCAGCCTGCCTCTGCTCGTGGTATAGGTATCAAAGTGATTAGCAAGTGGACGCAGATCCCACGCCGGAGGCCAGTCATAGTTCAAAGGTTAGTCTAGCTGTTGAATTTATATGAGCTAGTGTATAGTTGTTTTTTCAGATAAATAGAAATATAATATAATCACTACAACTATGGATACAAGACTTAAATTTCTCATTATAATTGATTCATGAAAGGAATTTTTTTTTTGTCATTTAGCTTGAGATGTTATTTCATTGTGTAGCTTTTAAGAGCCAACAAAAAAGTCGATTAAAGAAAAGTTTTTTTGTTTTTGGTTTTTTGGTTTTTTTTTTGTTTGTTTGTTTTCTTTTTTGGGTTTTTTTTTGCTTTTTGTTTTTTTTGTTTCCTTCCCTAAAGAAAAAGTTAAACTTATCCATTTTGAGGTTTGATCTGCTCAAAATTTTGATTTATAAGTTGCCATTAGTATATGATTTTTTGTTAAAAAGTAAATATAATTATTACACTTGTATTTTTTCTGTGGAAAAAAATATAAAACTCTATAGTTTTTGTTCATTTTTATACACAAATAATCTTTTATACAAAATCAAATTATTTTTTTTTTAATATTCCAAATAGATGTTTGTATAAGCTCACAAAATCAGGAACCATTAAGTGTAAACTGACTTTGACCTTTTTGTTAAACATTTTGAGAGTTTGATAGAAATGTGTTATGAAAAATAATGGAGGAGGAAAGACAAATAAAGTATACTTAATAAAAGTGCAGAAATAAATATCCCTCATAAGAAATGGCAAAAATGCTAGTCCTTATTTTTATAAAGGGAAAGAAGTTTTAAAAATGAAGGCCACCTTACTTTGGTTTTAACCCTTGGTAGTGCTAAGTTTCTCATAACAGATATCATAATTTATTTTCATTTTAAGTGTTGTGGCTTTGTTAAAAAAAAAAAGGTTTCAAAGCATTTATGTAAAGCATAGTTACAAGTATTTGCAAACACCATGTGCACAATGTCTGCCAGGTATCTTCACCGTCCATTCCTCATTAACGACAGCAAGTTTGACATGAGAATATATGTGTATGTTACATCTTATGATCCACTCCGTATCTACGTCTATGATGATGGACTTGCTCGTTTTGCATCTTGCAAGTAAGATTTTTGTCAAAGTATAATTTATTTTCAAATTTATTTACAAAAAGATACAGCATTTGTAGCAATTATCTTAATTTTTCACAATAAATAACATTCTGATACAATTAAAGTGACATTTTTCCTCCTAGGCTTTAGGCTTATTTTGGAATTTTGGTTTTTGTTGCTTTTTT
>BLXT01007741.1:521862-538637 GCA_019648995.1 Plakobranchus ocellatus
GTATGGGCTGCCACACCGCCCAACACTGCTGCTGTGGCGCCTGTGGGTCGGAAGCACCGAGCGGTGAATTCCGGACCAAGTCCCAACTCCTTTATGCTGTCGCGCAAGACCGATGACACAGATGCAGCAGACATAGCCATATAAGGAGGCGTAGTGTTTACAAACAATGGGCTGGTGACACCCACGTGGATTTTGGTCTTCTCAATATATTCCCTAAGACAGCTGACCGGGTCTGTTAGTGGGTTTGAGGATGGATCTATTTGCACTTCAAATCCATGTCTGTCCGAATCATTTTTAGTGCCAAAAAACTGTATGACTAAGCAGCCATTTGGTTTAAAAAGAAACTGGTTTCTAAACAAGCCGACTCTAGGAGCGAGGTCAGAAGGTCTGCACATTGTAGCTAGGGCGGGTAAAGTTATTGCTTTTTGTCTCAGCTTTTTCAGACACAAATCCCTGTTAGGACCCCAGCTTTCAAAAAGATTCATAAAACTTTGGTTCTACCTGCCGGTCTTTTAGTATTAGCTTTGATCAGAGCTTTCACAAAGCTTTCTATACTTTCCCAGTTAAAATCTTGGTCAATTGCTTTGAAGTAATGTTTCAAGGCAGCTGTTATAGTCTTCAACAGGGATTCTGGTCTTTCTGAAAGTTCAGCTCTTTGATTTAGAAAATTAGCCACACACGCCAGACTTTCCCATTTTTCAGGTGGAAAATGAGTGTCATTATCAATACAATACTGTTGAAACATTGCAACATATTTATTATATTGCTCTAGCGTGGAGGGGGCCAAAAATTGGCTAAACTTTTCAATACAATGCGCATTCCAGTTTTGATCTTTTAGCTTATCTGCCCACAAATCCTCCAAGCATACCACGCCCACCTGTAGTTTTTTAATGCCTCTGGCATAGCGATGCTGTGAGGTATGCAAAACTGGCTTGCCTGGGGTAGGCGAATTGGTGGTCCTATTGACAATTCTTTTAGTTTTTGATACCAAGTTTTGGCCCTCCAAGCTGGAGCAATCACTGTGGCATAAGCCTCCTGTGAACAAATAATTTCTAATACCCTGTCTAGGAGGCGAATAGGTGCATTGACAAAATTGTTCTCCGTTGCCCAATCTGATTGATGTAGCGCATCTACATTGCATGTAAAAGGGTCTAGATACAGGCTGTTGTACCTTGGACACAGCGTTGTGTTCATTGAGGCGAACCTGTCTATACTGTGGGGCCCCCACACGGCATCCAGGTACTGAAACAGACGGGGATGCATCGACCACTCGTACTGGCCGGGTATCCGACTCAGTCCATCTGCTACTGTGTTCAAATGTCCTGCTAGATGTTTTGCCTTGATGGTAATGTTGTGACGTAAGGCGAGAGACCAAATTTTGGTCGCTACTTCTGACAGATCTAAACTTTGGCCACCCTGAAAATTTATGTATGCTGCGGTGGATACATTGTCTGTCAGTACCTGAACACTTTTGCCTTTGATATTTGGTAGAAATGATATCAATGAAAGATATACGGCCATTATTTCTCTGTGATTGGAGCTTTTCCCCATCATATCTAAGTCCCAAAACCCTTGGGCTTGATAGCCGGACTCTATCATAAGGTTGGACCCCCAGCCCTCTAAGCTGGCGTCCGTTGTCATTTGTACATATTCTCTGCATTGTGATTTGAAGGCTCTGCCGTTCCAATGATCCAGCGCTGACCACCACCAAGTTAAATCACGTTCAGTTGCTTTATCTATCACTAAGTTATCCTGCCAAGTAGACTTTTGTTTTATACAACGGTATAAATTTCTCAAAAGCAATTTAGCTGGAATCACAGCCTTAGTCATAGAAATGCATTGTCCTGCTATGCGAGCTAGTGCCCTGGCTGTGGCTGTGCCTTTTCTCAACACCCGCGAAATGTCTCTTTTGACTTTGCTCAGTCTTTCTTTTGGTATTGACAGCCAAACACTATCTGTCTGCTTATTTGTGTCAATTATGTATCCAATAAACTTTGCTGAATGACTAGGGGTTAAATGGCTCTTTTCATGATTAATATGCCAACCTAACCTTGAAAGTTCATTCAAAACCCTTGACTTTGTACCTTCAATATCTTCCGAGGAGTCAGCCACAATAAAATCATCTACATAACAGACCACTTTCTTACCATTCTCACGAAAGTATTCAATCAGACAACGCACAATCTTACAAAAATAGTAAGGACTGACATTGCTGCCAAAGGGCAGAACACACCACCTATAAAATTTGTTTCTCCACTGAAAACACAAATATTGTCTAAAGTTTTTGTTCACAGGGATGTGGAAAAAAACCATTCTTTAGATCTATGGTTATCAGTTTATCAAGCGGTAAAACGACCTTGAGAACATCTTCAATATCTTCATAGGAAAATTTAGGGGGGTTGCAATAACCATTCAAATGTCGTAAATCAGTAATTAATCTGAATGAGTCTTTTTTGGGAACTGTTTGTATGGGATTCACAAAGTCTGGAATACTAGATTCTACACATTCTATGCACTTTTCATTAAACAGTTTCTTAACTTCAGAGTCAATAAATGCACTTTCTGTTTTTCTAAAAGTTCTGTTTCGAATAAAGAAAGAAGAGGGCGTCTCATTAAAATTTAACATTACCCCTTCGCTTATCCAGTCCAGGACAGTCTGATTGTTTGTTATGCTTCGCCAGTATGGTAAATGTTGTGATAGACTTGCACCCAAAGCACACGCCATGGAATCCCCAATGCATTAGGCCTCATCGGTACTGCGATGCAAAGGAGGAAAGCCCCAACCGTGATGACCTCTGTGAGTGTTGTCGTTTTGTCCGTCGCGACGAAAGGGGCGGGACCAGAAAGAATAATTACCACCGCCACGATTGCGTCCCCTTGCACGGGATCCTCTGGATTGGCTGTGACTCTGGGAAAACCTTGATTGTGCTGCGGCTAGCTCGGCAGCAACTCTAACATTATGTAGTGAGGTTTCGCTGAAAGAACCTTGGTTATTTTCGAATGACCGAAATATTCTAGAGGTGTCCTCGTTGAAAGTAGATTTGACTACCAAAGCCGCAAATTCTGACTGTAGAAAATTTACTTCTGCGGCTAGCGTGACAAAAATGCTGTCGAGGTCACTTTTCTTCACGTTGATAGTCTCTCCCGGTTCATCTGCGATCTGGGACAATATTTTTAGCCCAGTTTCTCCATATCTAGCACACTTAGATAAAATCTTGAGTGCCGGTCGGCATTCCTGTTTGATGCCCACACTTGAATCACTAACCTTAAGTCCTGTTGGAACGGGAATTCTTACAAGACTGTCTCTGATTCTCTCAAAATCACGCTGAATATCAGCTGCACCGAATTGTTCAGTGGGACTGATAGATCCAGGGGGAACAGAAGCGAGCGGGGCTCTAGATCTGACAGTGTCACTTGGGCCTACTGTGTCGTCAGTAGACCTAAATCTAGACCAAGTAGAATCGGTTGCAAAACCACCTTCTGTTGTGTTCGGCTGAACGGGTCTAGATTCTGATTCCTTATCTGTCTCTAGTACAGAAATTCTTGTTTCGAGTTTAATTAACGTCTCTTGTATGCTTTTAAGCACTGGTGTTATCTCTTCTGACATGATTCCGCAGAAGGACGTCTGCCATGTGGAAGATGCACTATGGCAAAGACAATGAAACGTAGAGCACATCTAGGATGTGTCTACGTCATCACTTTATGTGCACTGACACACGGGTGACAATAACTAGTGGCCCATAAGGTGTTGTGATGTCATTTAAACACTAATTGCATGGGAACTTGTTACATCAACAAACTAAAATTAGGAAAAAAAAACAACAAAAACAAACAAGAAGGGTAGCTGATTTATAGTCCTGGATCCTTTTCTTACATTTACGTACACAGAGACTCTTACAATTGAAGAAGATTAAAAAAATAAGATGAGTACTGTCATAGAACTAGTATCAAACCATTTTCTTCGAGAAATGGAACAAACAACAAAAAACTGAAATTTTTTTTCTTCTTCATATCTGTTAACTTTTTTTGTCCTAATTATCCCAGTAGATCCTTCATTTTGCCATCCCTGAAAAAAATATTTTTATTAAAAGTTAGTGATTGTATAAAAATAAAGTAATAGATTTGAGTGCTTTTATATGACAAATGTAAACCACTTTGCTATGAGTCTGTTTAAGTATGTCTTGAGACCACTCCAAATGAGTTACGTTTCTTGTTACATATTTCAAGAGTCCTTTTTCTTTTTAAAATTTGTAATGGTGTTTTCCATATATTATTTTCGTTACTATATGCTAAGGTATTTAAACATTTTTGCAAAGAAGAACAAAATTGTTTTAATGCCTCTTCTTCAACATTCATTTGCAACATTCGGTTCAAGATATGATTTAATTGAATCTTTGGCACCATTGAATATAAGCCTTTATTAGTGGGATATACATGGCTTACATGTCATGTTAATTTTTTCGTCAGTTGTTTGAATGCTCTCATTTCTATATGTGTAAGAAAGTAAAGTGAGTTCCATGCTTGGTCCAAGCATTGGGAATCCTGATTGTTCCTGGCATTCATCATTCTGAGGTAGTATTGCCATTGCTTTCCTCCCCCCTACTTTTTGCCAGGTCTTAAAAGACCTAGGTACCCATACTGCTATAGCCAAAAGAAAAGCAGTATTGTCCATAGATTTAACACTGCCAATGCTGCTTTACATTTGGCAGCATAGTGCTAGGGGAGCAATGAAACATTGTTTTGGCTGCAATTCGGATTCAAACCTCATACCTCTCATGTTGTAGCCTACCAGAAGAGCCATGGTTTCCCCATCCCTGTGTAGAGGTGCTAATTTAAGTTTAATGAATTTGAAAGTGGCCACTGATTCCAGCATTGATCTGCATTGGCCTTAAAAGTGTATAGATCTGTGATGTAACATAAGAAAACTATCAAATGATATAAATTTTCTGCTTGTCTTCTTTTTTCTTTCCAGCCTTGAAAATAGGGAAAGAATTATTTGTGTAAGAAAAAAAATATTTGGGTCATAATTTAATTTTTAAGCATTTTGATGTATTTGTTATCTTTTAGTTGATTTTTTAGGGGGTTGTTTTTTTTTTATTTCTTGGACTTTTTCAATATGAATATTCAACAACAGAGTGTTTCACTATTTGTGATTGGATGTGTCTGCTATTAGGAGACTGATTTTATTTTGAAGAAATAAAATGTCATTTAAAGGCATGTATTGATACTATTTCAAACCTATTCACCATTTTTTGTGAAATGTCATAACTTTTTTTTATTTTTTATATTATAAATCTTCTTAAATTTCGTGCATTTGGAAAGAAGACTTAACTGCATAAAGATTTTCATGAATTTTTTTTCACATATTTCTTTTGACACATCGATCTTTAATTAAAAAGAAAATCTTCACATTTTTTCTTGAATTTTTTCCTTGATTTTACTTTTAGAATATTTGTGTTCATCTTTTTCATTACGTCTGCGTGAAAACATACCTTCCCATCACTTTGAATTTGCCTTTTGTTACATATCAATAATTTTTTATCTTAAATCACATTAAAATCTTTAAAAGTTTGTTTCTCATATTTCCATGTTAAAGACAAATTGATTTAATACGAAAAGCAAGAATGAATAATACTTAAGTTGTTTTATCCATAAACAATTTTTCATTCAATACATCAGATATGTGTATTCTGACACAAAAGAAACATTGTACCCATATAATGTAAGGAGACAGAATTACATGCTGTTCATTTAAATCAAGATCAGTACCATTTAGAACTTAACCCACGATTTCATATTCTGCTCTTTCATATAATTGTTCCTAATTTTTTGTATTAAACGATAAAGGTAAGTCTTACTTAAACACCTCTCATGACTAACAGATGAAGTTATCTCAGCTTTTCATTGTATGATTTGATCAATAATAACTAGATGTAATTACTTATCCGATTGTTTATAAATGTGTATAAGCCTTAATTATAATAGATCTTAGTTGTCCTTTAAGTGAGTGCTCAAATGCAAAAGTGACATAAGTTCTGTTATCTCTCTTTGAATAGTGGGCCGACTGTTCCTCCTAGAGGACCAAACAAGAAAGTATCTGGGCCTGGAGCTAAAGTTGCTGGTTCTTCAGGCATGATCCAGTCCAATAGCTCTAACTCCCTCACTTCATTGATCAGCTCTCCACAGCTCCATACTCCATCACCCATCGGCCCCATTTCGTCACCCAGCAGGTATGCACAGGTTTTTTTTACATATAATGTGAAGTGCCTTTTGTTCCATAAATTATAATTAAATTTTTAAAAATGTAAAATTTACAAGGCAATTGAATAAACATTTAAAGACACTTGATGCTTTTCCTATTAATTTTAGAGATTCTTAAGTATATTAGAATCAGTCTTTACTTTTTCTCTTTTTATTTTCGTGGAATCAAAATTTGTAGGGGTTTTTGTTTCCGTGATGAGCTTTGTAAAGATACAAACTAGACAAAATCAATGTTTATAGCAATCTTACCATTCAGTCATTTACAGCCACTAAACAGGTAAGTCAGGATAATCATAGTTTTTTTTACTCATTAGGCTGACATCAAATATATTTAATGAAAAAAACAACAATGACTGTGTAATGGCTAAGCTCTGAACTGAAATAGTTTATGATTAACCCTAAACTTGCTGATAAGATGATCAAGCCGATCAAATAAAACTTTTTCAGAATGATTTGAAACAAAAAGCTGAAACGCCAGTATCTTATAACAGGATGAAAAAAAAAGCTCATTTGACCACTTTATTATGTTCAAACATCTGAGTTTTTAAAAGTTATAATGTGTACTTCGGTAAATTTTTGAGTCAGAAAATTTTGAGTAGGTTGGCATTTTTTTTATGTAATGGATGGATTAGATCCTTCCTTTGGAATATGTAGTTTATAAAAACGCATTCATTTCTGCAATTCACCTCATATTTTTTAATGAATGAGACCAATCTTAATGAATCTGATGCTAAACAAAGTAGTTTGTAGAAAATACTTGAGGAAAATAATCTCAAAGCTGAAACTTGGCACAGATTGAACATAGATTAATAAATAAAGTTCACAGGAAAGATTTAGTGAGCGCTCTGTCTTCTCACTTAAGCATAGGCAGAATGCTGTAGCCCATCTTCCCCAGAAATTTTGGTTTCTTCACCATTGATGTCAATTATGTAACTCCTGTATATTTTCTAGTCAGATATCCATGCATACTGAGGTCTGCCTTTTAATCTTTTTTCCAAGCATTACCATTTTTTTTAATTGTAAAATTGTGTTAGACTTGATTTTTCTTTCAAGAAAACTGTCACTCTACATAAACATTATTTCTTTTAGAAAGACACAATGCAAAAGGCATTTGTTGAGCCAAAAATAGATCCAACTCTTTCTCTAGCATGGGCGGAAATGCTGAGATAATTTTTTTCAGACCTTTTTTTTTTTTACTTTCTAATTATTTGTCAGGTGACTAGCAGTCCGTCTGCCTCCTCTACATGACCTGGCCACAGACAGCACTCCCAGAGACACAGTGACTACCCGCACCCAACGCAGCAGCTATAGGCCCGCCCCCTCCACACGTCGCAGGCATAATGCAACGGCCTCATTGGACCGTTATAAATCAGACCGTGGAGAGCAGAGAGGACTATCATCAAGGCGGGGCACATTTCTCTAACAGATCAAGTGTCCATTAGCTTGCTTGATATTTTGCCTTGACAAGAATCTGCAAAGGATATGCGAACACAGAGAAAAACAAAAACCATGCATTTAGCTTTAGCAAGATCACTATTTCAAAACATGGGTAATTTATTCAAAACCAATGCTTAAGAGGAAAAAAAATCTTATCTGCTTTGTATGCTTGATAAAAATCCCATGTAAAATACATCAGATTTTAAAAACTGTTGCTTTTGCCTTTTTATTTAATTAGTTTTGCTGATTGACATATTTTGAGAATTAAAACAAGTAATTTATTTGAAATTCCAATAGTAGGCAGACTGAAGAATATTTACTGTATAAATCCAGAGGAAAATTAAAACTTCAAAAGAATTTAAATTTATTTAATTGTCTAAACTTATATTAGCCTTTAACAATAAGAGGATTAAGCTTTCAAAGCAACATTCTAAGGTGGAGCTGAGGATGAGGGCTTTAATAAAATTAAGTGAAAAAATGGCAGCAGATAAACTTTTTGTTGAAAGTTTTCAAGTATAATTTTTAGAGATTTTCCTTTACACTAAATCTTATTTTTAGAGTTTATCTGGAAAATAAATATTTATGAAATTCATTTAATTACTTTATAATTTAGAACCCTTTTTATTTCAAAGCTATGTTTTTTTTTTTCACTTTCATTTAAGTTACGATTAAAATTTTGAAATTGTTTAAAGTTTTTTTAAGTGTTTTATGACAAAATAAGTTCCATTATGAAGAGACTTTGTTTAATCAATTTTTATTATGAGGGCAAAGTATTTTATCAACATGATAATAATGGGTACATTAGAGCTAATCAAAGAACAAAAATTAGATTCTCAAAATATAATTCTCAATCATTATCTTTTTCCTAGCTTTTTCAAAAAGGTTTATTCTGTAGCAAGTTTTGTAATAAAACTCTTCAGTATATGCTTTGTATTTCAAGGACACATGATTTTTGCATTTTCCTTAAATGTAAATTTTTATAACTATTATGGAAAAGTTGCCTTTCTTTATTTAATTTCCATAGATTCCATCATTTCTCTTGCACTATTACTTTTTTCAGTGTATAAAACTACCGGTGTGCTATCTTTTGTTTCTGGTATGGAATCGTTAGTTTTAATTTTTCTTCCAAAGGTATTGTTGTTTTAAATTAGCTTATTTAATCTTCAATCTTTTTTTAATGGTTTCGACATCTTTACCATCAGATTTCTGTTTGAAATTTATTTTTTGTTTTCAAAAAATAGATTTATAAGGTGAATGAAGTGACTTGTTCTCATCATGTGGATAAGCCTTCTAAATTATTATCTCATGAAGATGTTCAACAATGCATGTGCCTTTAAGATCACTGATGATCATATATATATATATGTCATCTGTGGTAATATACTTGCAAATACAGGGATTCATTGTTTAGCTTTGGCAAAGTGGTCAATAATTATGGAGACAGACGGATACATAAGAGCTCAGAATGTTTCTGATTTGCTCTTTCATAAGTACATAGCTTCCTTTCCATGTTTTCATTTGTACACAAAATTGTTTTCACCTAGCTTTCAGTATAATAAGTGGAGGTTTTGATACCTCTGGACCCATTACTAGTTCATGAAGTGACACAAATATGAGAATTGCCACTCCTAAAAAAAAAAAAAGCAAACAGGAAGAATTCGTTTGATAAAAATGCTTTGTATATCTTTCAAAAAAGATCCTAAAAAGATATGTTTTTGAATGGCTAGAATTCACAATACCCATTTTCAGCTTTTTTATCATATTATAATTATGTACTTAAGACAAAATAAAATAATATTCGTGGATTTTACAAGTCATCTCCCTAAAAAAAAAATAATTTCCCTTAATTGTCGCCTGAAAGGAGGATAGAGCAACTTAATTTTGGGCACAGTTCTCTCATTGTATTCCACAAAGCCATCACCATAGAACTTTTCTTCCACAAAAACGTTTTTAATAAGTAGCCTTGACTTTTGTACTTACTGCAAACCTGCCAAGATTCCATTTTGCCACAGGGGCAAAAATTCTGGTAAGCTGCAATTAGTTTTACTAAAATTCTGTTGACCAGTAAAGTCTGTTCAAATATTTATGTACAAGTACTATTTGCAAAGCTACATTTAAAAAGAAGATCATCATAAGGATGACACACAATTTATGCAATGCTGCATTCTTATCACTGGTCAATGAAGCATTGGCATCTGGCTGTTCCCACAGATGAGGTTATGCAGCTTCACCAGTTACAGAGAAATGAACTCTGAAGTCGCACAAAATGATGTTCATTTTAACAGCCTGAAATAACTGAAAACGTTGAGCTCTTGTTACTTTCCTCATTCTTTTTTTTTAGTGCAAAATAACACAAAATTTGGACATAAGTGATGACTTTGTGAAACGGCCAATTTAGTTGAGTTACTATGTTTCGAATTTTGGTTGCTCTAACTTCAATATTTTTTTTTAGATTTATGAGGTAAGGATATTCATGTTTTAGGTATACTTTGTGCAAATATTTTTCCAGTCTTAGCAAATGAAAGCAAAAAATGCTGATGGCCAATAAAAAATCAAGATAAAAAGTTCATCTGTAAGATGACTCATCTCAGGTATTTGTTTTGTCCATGTTGCCAACTTGGCTGTTTGTTGTAATATTTTGCTTTATTACTATACGGATCATATGTATGCAGACGGATGCCTGTTAATCAGTCTAACATGTCTCATAGCACCTCAGGTTACTTTTTTTTTGGACTTTTTTTTAATGAAGCCAAATATTTTAGATCTTCCATTGTTCATTAGGATCTTTGGTTTTATAACTGCAATTTACTGAATTTTCGTCTTTAACTCTTGCTGAGCGGAATTTTTTATGCATTATGCCAGAATTACTTTTTTAGCAGTTTTGACACAGCACTGACAATTTTTCTTATTTGCAGAAATAAAACTTGTTCTATTCATTACATTATCATATCAAAACAAAAAATAAAGTAGGAAAGAAAAAGAAAAATGAAAAAAAACTTCTTTCGACACTAACTAACCTCATGGAATGTGGTAATCCCCATTAACATATTTCTGGTTGTATTCAATCTTATGGGGAAGAAATAAGTTAATCCATTCATGAAGATTTCATTTTTGTAATATGCTTGCAGTATGAAAAAAAAGTTCAAATTTGACATTGTGCTCTCATTTCTGGTCACAAGTGATAGAACTATTGTAAGTATTAACAAAGCTCCAAATTGTAAAACTGTTAAGTCTTTACACAATGTACAGCTGCATTTTCATTTTCACATGTCAGCATTTGAAATTTAGCTCTGAATGCCACATCTTGAAGCAATGTTTTGGGTGTAAGGGAGGCGTGTTATTGTTAGCGCAGTCTTCATCTAAAATTTGTCTTCTTCATATCAGGTCTGCTGCATACTTTGCGCCTACGATGCTATATTGTAAATACAATCGTATGTTTACACTTTTACAGTCTTCAAGTTGTTCAAATGGATTTGATTTTCTTGGCCCATCTGTTTGATGGGTAAGATGAGGGATCAGTGTGGCAGCAACTTAGCAGAACATAGTTCTGCCACAAGCAAAGCTTTAAAATTTCCTAACCTTTATTATAGTTTTTTCTCATTTGTTTGAGAAAGCTGGCACAGGATGAAAGCATTGATGCATGCGATTTCAAGGAGCCAATAAAATATTTTTTTTGATTTTCATGTCTACAAGAATAGCCAAACATCTGATTGGTATGATCACACTCGTTCTCATTGAAATTGTATGAGTGGATTTACAGCTGGCTTCTGCTTTTTTTTTAAGAGTGACGTTTTCAACTTTCCCTTTTGAAGAATTGGCAAATACAGTTTGTTAGCTTTCTTATCTCTTTATGCCACGCACATCATGTTACTGTCTTCTTTCATCCAGAATTTGGTCTACATGTAATTTAGTCGCAGCTGCCTGCAGGAAATTCCTTCTGGAAATCCCTATTGATTTGCTTTGAGTGTGCCAATAAAATATTGCTTTTTGCTATCAGAAAATCTATCACATTCATTGTAGTATATCACGTGACAGAGAAAACGTGTTATTTGCTGCCAGTTTTTTTTTTAATGTGTCCATAATTTTTACAGAGTTGAGCCATGACTGTTAATGTTGAGATCTGGGAAGTTTCTGCTCTATAGTATGTAAGCAGATTCAAGAGATAACCTGTTGCACTGTCCACCAAGCTCAAACTTTTTATGTGGCTTAGATGCATAGTACTGCGACGCCCTTTCCATCTAATGATTTATTCATCAAGATAGGGGGTAAAAGCATTATTGAAGGATTCTATGGGGGGATTAGCCAAAGGCTCTTGCCCTCTGTATCAGGTTGTCCAACGTGAAGCACTGAGTAATAAATCACCCTAAAATTTTCCTGTACAACTTTCCATGTGTTGTGACAGCATTGTTGAGAATTAGTCTTGAATAGCGTTTATCAATGCCTATGTTGGTAACCACTGCTAAAAATTTCAGGAATTCGTGTTTGGGGGTGTTATTTGGAACCCATGATGCATATCTAGATTGTCAACGAGCAGAGGTGTTTTTTTTTTTTGGAATTGTAGTTGCACAAAGTCATTGATACATAAAGGTAATGATGTAATCACATAGAGGATTTGTGAGTAGAGCCTTCAAACACCTAATTTGGATATCTTGTACGTATAGATCTATATGCTTGTACGTATAGATCTAGATATATACAGTGTAGCTGGATTTATGCCTGGTTCCCTGCCATTCTTTGCAGAGATTTTATAATAATAAGTGTTCCAGTGTTAAGATCTAAATCATGATCTCTTTCCATGCAACATCACGAGTTCTAGATTGTGAGACCAGATTGAGGTGAAACCACATCTCTGCTTGACCTTGTACTACTAGCGTTACTTATGCTAGGCCTAGAAAGTTTTATTCCTTATCCAATTTGCTCAAACCATATTCAGATTCACTAGACTTATCATCGTCACCATCACTATTAGGCATTGTGGCAAATATTTTTCACACTTTCTTGCTGTTAATTATTTTGGTAGTCTTACTACTGTTACACAGTGTCTCCATATTGTAAAGTTTCTTGTGGCAACAATTCCAAGCGTAAACAAGCTCTGCCTTCTTTAAATAACACTAAAAGCAATAAAATATTGCAAAATCTATCACCGGTTTGATCAAATTATGATCTCAAAATGTCTGCTTAGATTGAAAACATACGTTGGCAGTGTTAAAACACAAGAGCATTGTTTAACAGTAAGTCTATATTTCAAGTCTAAAATTATTTTATCTTTATTCCTGCATTATTTTGTCTATCATCATTTTCAAAGTTGTTCTATAAATATAACTTGTTGATTTTTCTTGGTGGATCATTGAAGATGTGTCCCATAAGAAGGACATAGGAGTGAGAGGGTAACATTAAGTGTTTTGATGTAGGTTATATGAATAGGGTCGGAGCACAAAGAACACATAGTCATTGATGTTAAAATGTCTGCAGTTATCTCTTGCACTTTCTAATGTTAGTGTTAATTAAAGCTAGAGATAAATGTACATTTTATCTAAAAATACATAATTTATCGGGGTTTTTAACAAAGCAAATTGTGCACCAACCTTTGACAACGTCGTTCTTGCGGCATAAACAGAAAGATGAACGATTCTGAGAGTATTCTTCTGGTCAGTAAAGAGTTAAAATTCTTTGAATTTCACCCCTTCCAGATTTTGTTTTTTTTCCCTATTATTTTAAGTTACTTCAATGATGTGTGTATAATGGCATTCAGGTAATCAAATTTGATCATTTTATCAGAATTTTTTTTTTTTTATTGATAGAGACTATTTTTTACTTTTTACCTATTTTATTCTTTTTTTTATTATTATTATTTCTTATGTTTTAATTATGTTGCTTTGTACATGATCTTTATTTAAAACATGTGTATATGATGGCTATGAATTTATTTGTTGCTAAATTTGCTAGCAACATTTTTTTTGCGCAAGTGTTGCAAAAATCATCAACCTTTCTTATTTAGCTTTTTGTTTTCTTATAAATAAATTGAGAGATATATTTTATTTGGATTCATGACTACACATTTTCTGTTTGAGTGCCTTTTCTTAGAGCTATATTTTGAGTCTTGAGAGAGGTAGGCCTATAAAGAAAAATGTAATATAAATTCTTGAGCAACATACTGTCAGAAGCTACAATGTTCTTTCATTGCTTGTATTTATTTAATTTGACAAAAAGTAGAGTGAATCGATTCTTAAATTATCCATGGGAGAGAAAATACATGGCTGATTTGGAAGTTTTGACATACATTTTTCTTTCATTATTAATATTTTAGGTAGGAAATTATTTATATGCCATAGAAACATTATTATATGACTATTAACATTGTTCTTGCTGTTGCCACAAATAATTTATTATTGCACAATTACATTTATTGAATCAAGTTGCCTCAGCATTCTTAGAATTATGTATACAACTTTTACAAAATCACTATATTTATAAAGGCTTTACTGTCTCCGACTTTAAAGATGCAAATAATATAAATTATTTATTATATCTTGTTAATTATTCATGACACAACTCTAGTTATTAAATAAATTATTGACAAATAACAAAAGCCTTCAATTTTTTTTTTTTTTTTTTTGTCTTTGATTTTCCACCATATTTTGTTTTGACATAATTTAAGAAAAATTATAACAGTTATTGTCGCTTCCTTGTGTCAAAGATAAATTTTGAACATTATTTGCTAAGAAAATCAGGACAGTGACATTGCAATGAGATAAAGATAGAGATAAAAGGGGTCATGCATGTTTAGGAGCCTGCTAAGACACTAGTGATCAGAAATAAGGTTCAAAGGAGGCAAGACACAAAACTGTCATATATTTGTCATTCATGTCAAATACAACTTGCAAGCAAAATTATTAAAACTTTGAAAGCAAGTGACATATGCATTGTAACTGAAATGCGTATAAATGACAAGGCTATATAAACTGAAAGAAAATTAACATTCAGACAATTTTGTGATCTAAGCTATATTCTTTCTTAAGGATTGTATTTAGTGTTGCCATAAGAACACAGAACTATTGAGTCTTTTAGCAAGTTTCTCATTGTAACGTTGATAAAAGTTGTCCAGTAGATTGCGGGTCTCTTTCATCATTGGACCCAATTTCTTTGCATTAGCAGACTTTTCAAAAACTCTCGGTAGCCTTGCAATTCTCTCCATTTCCCCGTCAGGTAAAGTTTCTGGAGATAAGCAATAGACAACACAGATTTCCGATTAGCTAGATAAAAAGTACTCATCATGTAAAAGTATTTTAAGGAAGATCTTCAACCTCAAAAAGTAGACAATTTAACACGATAATGATTATATCTTTTGTTTTAGCTTTGTTTCAGTATGTTCTCTTTTCACCATAATTATCATATACAGAAAAAATATTCAGTTAACTATGAGCAAATCTGACTTAATTTGAAACTCATGGAAAGTACTGGATCTTTTTATTTTATGATTCATTCAATTTATTAAGAAAAGTTAAGAAATCTCTAAATTGCTAAAAACTTGCAATTTATTCAAAAAGTTTTTTAAAAAATTGATTTTTTCAGATTTGAATTCAGGCACGTTCTATATGGCTATAATAGTTTTATGTTGCAATGAGGGCACTTTTATCAGGCTGATTCAGAATCAATTCAAAATTTGCAGTTAGGAGTGTAGTTTGAGAGAGCAAGAACTATACCAAGTCCTAAGAACTTGAAAACTTCAGCAACATGATACTGTACATTCCTCGAGTAGTCTTCACTCCTCAGCACAAGTATGTGGTCTGCAGGGAACACTCGTAGCCATCTTTCCAAAAAATAATCATATAAACCTACAATTACACGGACCTGCAAAAGTAAAATATAAGATTATATTTAGGCTATATGTGATGCACACGTATTTGTGAAAATATACAGCACATCCAATAATCTCAGGCCTAGTGTATTTACCATGCCGACCACTGTTTACTGGTGAGGTGAGGCTTTCCATGCTATACCATTGCCATTACTAAGTTAAAGTATGGTCTCCTAAGGCTATTTCAATGAAATCTAAATCATCAAATATAAAATTTTCCTTCACACATCTCAGCTCTTTATCATTAGTCCAGCATCTCTTAGAAACCAAGCCTTAAAGGTGAAAGTAAATCTTCTCGATTTATAAGATTCACCCATTTTACCACGCGTTTCAGACATTATTACGTGAATATTCAATAGAATATAAGATGTGCGTGTATTTGAATCCACACATCCCTTTTTTAACTGTTGTCCATGAACTTTTTACCACGTGTGTTTCATTATATTGCTGTAATACCGGAATAGTCATATGGAGTTGCTTGTCCAAAAGGCAGTCACTTTCAGAGCGCTCCGTAAAGCATCCGGTCAACATTGCAAGCGACCTGCGCACATCCTGGTTGAAGCCTTCCACTGACAGATTGTGTTGAGATTTGAACTGGTCCAAGAACAGGTAGTCGGAGTACAATCTAGGAATTAAATTATAACAGAAAGTTTATGGCTGACAATGTTTTTTTTTTTTTTCAACTCAATGTTGTTTCATTAAACATAGATGTGTTATTGGTTGAGTAGCTAAACTGTGTGGGTCTTTCCTTAGGCCAAGCCCACACTGGAGGCAGCAGCTAAAGTGTCCATCCAACAATACATGTTTTGAAATACTCTAGTTTTTGTGGCCGAGAGCACAGCATGTCGGCTGCGACTTTCATCTAGTCGAAGCGTCGGAGCTATTTTTTGCGTTTTACAGCCTGGTCTTAAGTCAGCGGCTCTGAGGATAAGGGAAAAGGGTGTGCCATTATGTGATCACGCATAATTCTACTGACCGTTGCCACGCGAACCACGAGGCCAGTCGTAACACAAATTATCAGGCCAACTTGTACTTGGGTAGAGCACCGTAAGCGTAGGCCCACATTGAAGGCGACGCGACTTGTCATGGCTAACTTGAAGGACTGATGTCGCAGTTACTGTGCCCTACCCACCGACAAGTTGGCCTGATAATTTGCGTAACAAAACTGGCCTCGTGTTTCGCTCGGCAATGCTCAGTAGAAGTATGCGTGGTCACGTAA
>BLXT01007741.1:556674-571423 GCA_019648995.1 Plakobranchus ocellatus
CCACAAACACACAAAATTAATTTTTTAAAAGTTATAAAAATTAAAAAAAAAAAAAAACTAAACAGAACCCTAACTCCATAGCTTAAACGTTCATATCATCTCTTATGAAACTAAAAACTTACCATTAGATGTTATTACGCTTAAAAATTAAAGAAAGTGCATGTATATATATATATATATTTATATACACAAAAAAAAAAAAAAAAGTAAATTTTTACAAGAAAACCTTTCATTTTTTATATATACATTTTTTGTTTAAATATCTATTTATTAAGCTGCACAAATGAAAATGCTATTTTTGGTCAGGTTTAAGCCTGCATATTTACAATAATTTTAATCAAGCAGGACCAATATAAAAGTTATTATTCGATGTGACTCTTTGCTTGATAGGAAAATCAAACAAAAACTACATAAAATAGTCTCCTTATATATGGTGCAAAAAGGCTAAACATGTTAAAATCAGCCAAAATTTAGAAGCATTACTGAGCACAACACAAGAAATTAAAAATGCAGTTGTCATAAGGGAACTTATGAAATGGAGAAACATAATGACATAAAAAGACCCTTTCTCGAGAGAGCAAAAAAAGACTAAAAATAGATTAAAAGCTGCACATGTATTTCAATGTTTGTAGATTGTGGTGTTCAAAATACATTAAAAAAACCTCAAATCCTTCTCAATGTGGCTGATAAGCTTGGTACATACATTACAAGGAACAGGCGTAAAATATTTTTTCTCAAAAAGTCAAAAGGTTCATTTTGAAAAAACAATTCCTCAAATCATTTATCAACAGCCTGTTTGAATCTTTTCCTCACTGAATGAACAAATTGGCTGAGATTATTGGTATGATTAAGCCTTTTCACAAGCATCTCCATGTCATGTACTGGTGGTTGGCAATCCCCAACTGAAAAAAAAAAGCATAAAACTTGGAATAACCACAGCTCTAAATTCAGTGTGATTTGCATGTATGTGTCTGGAAAGGAGAAAGACAAGGAGAGAAAGAGTTAAAAAAAAAAATGAGGAAGCCACAGAGATGGCCACAATGTTGGAAAAATTAATCTTGAAAATTCATATAAGTTGCAAGGGCCTATGAAATATTATGTTCCCATTATGGTAGCCAGTCAAATGGGTATATATGGTTTCACCTCTAAAGCTGTGTGTCATTTAATTTCTTAGCGTTCTTTTTTTTTTTAATTCACATCACAGTGCTCATTTTCATATAAGAGCTAAACAAATTTGTTACAAACACAAACGACTTTGTGCTATTCATTTAAAGGTCTAGCTGATCATCGCCTGTGACAGGTTTTTAAACAGGCTTAAGAATAGAAGGCATTTCAAGTCTTGCCAAAAGTTGAATGAAAATATAATTAATTTAAATGAAGAACTTTCAGAACAGCAAGGTAGCTTTACAGGATTCTATGAATCTACAGATTTACTAATATCAGTGATCTATCAAACAATCTTTCAACCATCCTTTTTTTAGTCCCACTGCCTACAGCTTCCAGAAATACTAGTTATGTAATACCCATGCTAATTAGGTCAATAATATGCAAACTATCCATGCCAGAAAAGACTAGAAATTAGTGTCTTAAATAGACACGGTTAGCCTAAAATACTGTTTAACTGAACGATCAACTACTTTCATTTATTCTTTCCCTAAAATCTCTGGAAGTTTCTGGCAACATCCCAAGCTAGGTTACAATTCAACAACTTTCTCTAAAAAATGTTTTCGCACATTGAAAACCCACATGAAATCCCTAGATCTATGAAAGTAAACAAAGACAAAAATAATAATAGCACTTTTAAACTAACATAGACCTAGCCAAAGCTGATTCAGAATTCGAATGAATATTACAAGCGAACAAATTACATGAAAAGTTCAGCTGTTTTGCATCTAGATCTACACTCAGATTTATCACAAACTTTGTAAATGCTCATAATATTGATCATTTCTGAAGCCTTTATGTCTTATATCTAAGACTTGTTCTCATTTGTTATGTTCAGCTTTAAATTAAATTCTTGATGATTAGTATTTTGAAATGGCACACTGGTGTTGGGTTACAAGTGGTGTGACTTTGATTGGAGCACCAGATAACAAGAGGGAGGAATGACAGTTGAACATAAAGATGATTGTTTTATAAATATTCAAGAAGGATGGTCATGATGGTTACCAGATTCATGAATTCACCATGATATAAATAGCAATTTTTTTTTATCTGAGGAATTTTTTTTTATAACACTTGCCATGATAACACATGTACCACGACCATGCAAGTTTGAGAATGTGAATTTCATGTTCTCCATTTTTTGGGGGTCAAAACTTGCTATCATTGAGCTCAGTTCATTAAAAAGGGCTGCGCATATGAGAATTTTACTTTTATCCTAGTTTTTTTGTTATGTTACACATTTTTGTGTTTAAAAAATACTCAAGTTTCAACAGGAATTCTTTTCTTTATAAATATAAAAAATCCGAATATTTATAGCCCTGATCAAACAAAGAGAAAAATTATGTCAAAGATATTTTCAACCCCCAAATGCAAATCTTGTTGGCAAGGGAGAAATATATCAAACAAGTAAACAAAATTCAAATAAATATCTTGACTATCTGATAACATTAGATGGTAGATGAGCAAGTGAATTAAGAAAAAGAATGGCCATGGCCAAAAATACATTCCAAAAAATGAAACCAGTACGTGAGTACTGAGTCTGACTAACAGAAATATAAATATTGAAAACCAAAATAAGGTAAAGAAAATAAATGTATGGCGAGAACTGGTATATGGGAGCGAGTGTTGGAAAATAAACAAGGAAATGGCGAAAAAACTAGAAGTGCTAAAGATGTTTTATCATGAGAATGATGAGGATATCATGAATGTAAAAAAAGTCTGATGAATCAGTATTGAAAGAAGCTATACTTGAACGATATTTAATATTAACCACAAGACGGAGGCAACCACAATTCCTAATACACATTTGCCAAGAAAAGGGACATTTAGCAATCACTAGAAAGATTGAAGGCAAACACAGTAGAGGTAACAAAGAATAGTTTTTGAGTGAAAGTGTTAACTCATGGGCAATAAATAATGGTAGCAAAAACAACTTTATAGGGTTAACTGACAACAAGTTTGAGTCAAGGAACATTGTTACCAATATCTCTTCCAGACAGGGCACTTAAAGAAGAAGGAGATAGCCCTCATTACTGACTTCAGAAAAAATTAATCAGTGTTAACACACACATGGAAAGACAAAATTCAATACTTTTTCAAGGCTGCAGAAACAAAATTCAAAACCACCACATGAAGCAATTCTTAGCATGTAGTTCAATGACTGCTGAAGGGCCTTCATTTCCAGCCACTTGATGTATGGAGCAATTCTAAATGCATTCATGTAGGCTGACTTCCTGTCAAAACACTGAGACTGAGCAGTGATGTGCGAATCAGGGAACATTGCTCAATAAAGCTCTGACACGTAAGAGCTGCTTGAATATGAATGGTGCTTTTCGATCATGTTCAAGCAGTGAAGGACCTCAGCCTTCAGTATGCTTTCATTTGTTAAAATGAAGATTGGATGGACCTTGCGATAGAAATCCCTGATGAGGAGGCATAGGTAGAAAAAACAGCTCCAAAGATTGCAAGGCAGGAAGTTGGCCCATTTCCTTTCGATGCTCATGTTGAACCAAAGAAATCCTTCATCGCGAAAGTCACTGCCTGCTTACTTCCATTGAATAACTCCCCCATTTGTCTATGCTTCTTTTCACAGCATGTTTTCCTATGCTAGCCACACTAAAATCCTTCCTACATTACTTGCAATAAGCATCTTGGTTTGATTTTTGTGCTGCATGAGAGCCACAATTTTGTAGGCATCATTGTCCAGCCACAAGTCTGAGAAGTGGCATTTCCCCATTATCTACACGAGAGCACAATGGAACCCAACTAGATTCTAGATATAGATCTAATCTTGAAAAATCGGATGACTGAAAATACATAACCATTCTACATATAGAATTACTCTGAACTTATAGAAGATGAAGCTTAATATCGTTGAGAAACAGTTGAAATACAGATCAAAAGAACGAGGTACGCTAAGATGCAAAGGCTGTTCACAGTGTGAAAAACTGACATAGAAGGTGACTTAAAACTTCCACTCTGAACAATGGCCGGATGTTAAGACTGTGCATAAACATTCACCCATTTCGCAAAATCAAGACTTAGGATGGTTTAAGCTAAAAAAAGGCCGATTTTCAAGACTTTTTAAAGTCTTGAATGGGCTCTATCGTTTTCAAGACTTCAAGACTTGCATACAGACCCTGTAAATGAAAACTGGTAAAAAAAATAAAAAGGATATATGTTTTTGTTTGTACAAAAAAGCACTCTTGAGAAAATACAGCCACAAGTTTTGCAAAAATAAAATTGCCCTATTTTAAAAAAAAACAACTTTCTTTTGTTTATACAAATCTTTAACAGGCATTTCAACAATGCTTAAAAAAAAAACTTATGGAAAGTCGCAAAAAAGTCTGGATTCATTTTAAAATGAGTAGGAAATCCCTTTTTGAATCATAAAAACAACCTGAAACTTCTTTCATTGAGATCATAAAAGCTAAATAGGGATTTGTTGATTCCGACCCCAGAAAAAAGTGATTTTCAAGTAAAAAAAGACAACATTAAATGTATTTTTTCTCAAAACTATCATGAGTATCATCCAACTCAATAGGATAAGTCTCAAGACAAGTGAGCATTTATAAATATTATTTTATCAAGATTTCAAAAAAGTAAAATTTCAAATAGTAAATCATTTGAAAGAATATATTTGTCTGTGAGCTGATAAATACGCAGCAGAATGTTATATAATATGGATAGAAATATAATGCAATAAAATATGATTTATTGAAATCTTTCAAAAACAAATTCAGAAAATTTCAGATCAAGGTAATAAGTCTAATGAAAGTTTCTTTTTTGTTTTGACATCTACTCTTCATTCGTTCACAAAGAAATGAATGCTATATTATTAAAGTGAAAATGTTGAGCACTGCAATTCCTTATATTTAAAAGAACTTGGTAATTTTTTCTTAATATTATTGTGTAAAAAAAAACAGTTTTGCTGTAACTCCTTATGACATTGATAAAACGTAATTAGATTTTTGTTGTTTTTTTTTTGTTATGTTTCTCTAACAGTAAATCGTTAACATCAAGACTTACCTACATATTTCCTTCTTTCATCTAACTTAAAAAGAAAAAAGAACTTGGAGCTGGGTTTATCAGGATCAATCTGAGTGAACACTACTTGCAGCCAGCCTCCTGTTTGAAATGACAAGCAGACAGAATTATTGCTCCTTTTGTAATTGATAAGAAAAAAAGAAAAAAAAAAAAAAGTCAAATGCAATAAATTGGGCTTTAAAGTTTGAAATTTAGATGTAGATCTATTGCACAAAATTTGTGCAATAGATTGCCAGGCTTCTTCTGAAGTATGAACTGAAATTAAATTAAATAACAATATAAATAAATTTCTTGCGTCTAGGGAATTCACACAATTCATCAAGTTTTACAGGATAAAGACATTATTTCAAATTAAAAACTGATTTAACTGTGTTAGTTTTCAAAAGAAAACTTATAAAAATAAAGGACCTTGGACTTTCTCAATTTCCGTAGCCATAAACTGTTTAAAAAGTGTTTCCTCTGCCTCAAGCTGCTTGGCTTTCTCCTCTGATGAATTAGGTGGGGGACCTGTTGGATGATAATTGTCAACTGTGAGCATTAAGAATGTTAACCTTTTTATTTCACAGCTTCTTTTTCTTTTCTTTTACAAATCCTTCTGTCTTCTTATATTGTCACAATAGTTTATAAACTAGAATTGAACATCAATGCAAGGTACAGTTTAGACTACATAATTCAATATTCTGATAAATCGAGGTACATTCCAAAAACAGATTTTTCCCTTTTTAAAAAACTGTCAAAATTTCAAAGTGCCGGGAAGCCATATTGGATAGCTTAAAGCAAACATATATTCCTCAATCACTCAAAAGGTTTATCTTTTTTGGATGAGTACAGTGCAGTATCAGATTTTGAAGTATAAAATTGAGTTAGTCCTTATTTTAATAAAACTAAGTCCATACCTTTAGCACAGGGGAGGGAGACAAGGTGTAGGAGATATTACCCTTTTCAGTTTTCAAGAATTCTGTTTTATAATTTCTTTTCCAATAAATATAAAACACGTAATGATTAAGGCTAATAATTAATATTCCTTTTTACCATAGGCAATTTAAAAAATTAAATATATTCAGGTTTGGAATTCAACTCATCTACAACATTCGCACCTTTCTTAAATGTGGCCTGCTCATCTTGAAGATGGCTAAGCTCCTCTTGCAAAGATGATATTAATTTTGTCTCTGCTTCTTTTTTCACCTGAAGCAGTTCTGCTTCACATTGTCTCTGCTTTACTTGTTGCTGGTTAGATACATTTTCTGAAGATAAAACATAAGAGGTGTATGTTTTAATCAATGCAGGCTGAAAAATTGTTTTTGTGTGAAACAGTATGTTTTTTTTTCAATGTAGTACTAAATAAATCTACTTCCTTTAAAAGTTTCTGCTGCGCATTAAATTTGTTAAAGCTGTGTAAACTCTCTGTGCCAAGTTTTAACCATTCAATATTTTAAGAGAGGAACTATGTGTCCAATGCCTCCGTCTTAAAATTTCATTGCTGTAACCAATTTTACTTTGCATTATCCATAAAATTCATTCGCCTAGAATTCCTATACCATGTTATGATATTTGTTTTGCATTTTAATAAAGTCATAAATATGACCAAAATGTTCTTCTTTTCTTTTGTAATAGAATAAATAGTATATTGGTTCCATGACAAGATATCAACATTTAAAATTTTTTGAAAAGGTATATTATAGATTAGCAAATATATATTTTTAATGCATTTTTTTAATAAAAATTTTATTTGCAACATCTGATCAAAAGGACTGGTTTCAAGACATATTATGAAATTATAATCCTCCTTTGCTATAAGTGAAGAGTCTGCTTGATTATTGCAAAAGTACGAAAGAAAAGCATCACAAGATCACATACAGGGCATTGGCACAGCTGCAAGCATCAGTTAGATATCTTCGTTTGAACACATGCACAAAAAAGGCAGGTCTGATCCAAGTCTAGGTAATACTGCTCTACTGTTTCCATTTTATTGCATAGACTGCTAATGATACATGCTGTAACCGTTAAGCTCTTATATCAAAATTAATGATAACAGCTGACAAAAGAATAAAACAACTGATAAGATGTCAATTGCATGTACTGCAATAGTTTATACTCACCCAGTTCTTGTTGCTTTGCTCGACTTTCACATGCTGTCTCATACTTTTGAACTTTCTCTGCAAAAGAAAAAAAAACTTCTTCAAAACTTGGAAATTTTTTTTTTAAATTACAACTAATTACGGCATGAAATTTTATAATAATATATGTTTTGCCAAAAGCATTTTAAGAGAAACGTTTCTTTCATAAAAACAATAAAAATATCTTCCACTTTCAGGCTCCATTGAGGAAAACAGAGAAGAAAAAAAAACCGTATAATTAAGACATAATACATAGGAACTCAAAAGGCTTTTTCCTTACTCTGGTTTGAAGTCATTTGACAAAACTGGATAAAGACCTACGAAACCTCATACTCTAAATTATTTCTAAAGTTTAGAAGAAAAATATATGATGCAGCGATGTGTTCTTTGATCTAGGGGTTTAATGAATTTACCCAAAGAATTACATATGGCAATGTAAATGGTTCAAACGAATATTATTCTCCTTTTTCCCCCTCCAATTTCTAAAATGAAGAGAAAAGGAGAAAAGATAATTTCTTATTACGTGTTTTTATGCATAGAATGTGCAAGAGTCTACGACCAGAAATATCTCCAAAACAATTTGGCTTTATGCCTGATAAAGGGACTAGAAACGCAATATTCACTTTGTCAATGTTTATGGAAAGGTATATTGAAATGCAAAAAGATTTCCACCTCTGTTTCATTGATTATTTTAAGGCCTTTGACAAAGTAAAACATGTAGAGTTGTTTAATATGCTAGAAAAATTAGACATTGATGGGAAAGAGTAATTAGAAATTTACACTGGGATCAAACTGCATCTGTAAGAATTGAAGAAGAACATAGTGATTTCAAATCCATCAAAAGAGGTGTGAAGCAGGGATGTGTAATGTTTTCTGGTCTTTTTAACCTATATAGTGAAATAATCTTAAGAGATCTTGATGATATTTCAGGCTTAAAAATAAAGAGAATTTTAATAATCTCAGGTGTGTATATGATACAGTTTCAATAGCAGAATCTGGTGAACAACTCTAAAAAACTTTCAGACACTGTAGTTTTAGACTACAGAGCAAAAGAATGGGCCTGTCTTTGAATATAAAGAAAACGGAATGTATGGTCATCTCAAAGAAATCCTGTAGCCCCAAGTGCAATCTAGTTAGCAAAAGTGAGCACATCAAACAGGTTAAAAAGTGGGTCCCACGCTTGGTCCAAGCATCAGGAAACCAGGAATAGGGTCCTGAATGTCTTGGCATACATCATTTGAGGTAGTTTGCCATTGCTTTCCTCGCCGCCTTTACTTTTGCCGAGTCAAGACCTAGCTATTCATTTAGTGCTGGGTGGACACGGAGGAGCAATCTGACTTGGCCAGGACTGGGAATCGAACTCTGAACCTCTTCAATGGTAGCCAAATGCCCTACCAGATGAGCCACCGCTTACCCTCAAACAAGTTACAAAATTCAAATATCTAGGTTACCTGATAACATCAGATGACAGATGCACAAGTGAAATAAGTAAAAGAATAACTATGGCCAAAGAAAAAATGAAATCAGTACTCACAAACAGAAACATAAGTATGAAAACCAAAATAAGATTAATGAAAACATAAGTATGGTCAGTACTTTTGTATAGTAGTGAGTGTTGGACAATAAACAAGGAAACAGAGAAAAAACTAGAAGCAGTAGAGATGTGGTTTATCAGAAGGATGATGAGGATATCATGGACAGAAAAAAGTCAGATGAATTGGTACTGAAAGAGGCTAATCTTGAATGATCACTTATTAAAACCATAAGACAGAGGCAACTACAGTTTTTAGGCCATATTTGCCGACACAAGGGTTTAGAATGCTCAGCAATTATTGGAAAGATTGAAGACAAACGCAGTAGAGGTAGACAGATAATAACTTTTATTGAAAGTCATGAGAAACAGGCAAGGGTAGCAACAACAAATTTATTAAGTTATAGAGGAGGAACATGATCGTCCAACGTCTGTTCCAGACAAGGTACATGAAGAGTGTTTTAAAAGGCAAAATATTACCTCTCCTTTCTTCAAAAATACATTTTTTTACAGGTTGAAGAGACAGTTTTCATTTAAGGCCCGACTGTTCAAATTGCAGGAATTCCAGCAACTGCTGGCAAACTTAATAAAGGTCCGATATAAATTAAATGAAGTTGATGGAAATATTTAATTTACAATGCAGGTACAAATGATAAGTTTTCAATGACCACAAGGGTACTGGTTTATATAAAAAGAATATTTTACATAACTTGTATAACATTCGATACAATCAATTAATTAGAGAGGGAGGGGTGAAAGTTTCAGTCATTCTTTTTAATAATGTATTATTTTTCAATATGCTGACCATATTCATAATGCCAAAACTAGTCTTATGCTCTTTAATAATTTGATTGAAGATAATTCAAATTTTATTTGAGTGGAACTCTTCTGCAATACAAGTGTATTTATAGTAGAAATAGATTCTTTAAGTTTCTTTCAAAAGAAGTTAGTATTATCATTTACTTACTCTGGTAGACATCTATGGAGTCTTCCTTTTTTTTATCCTTCAAAATAAGTGGCAATTCTGACAGAGTCTTTCCTATCTTATCTTGAGACTGATGAAGTCTTTCCAAGAGAGCCTCCATGATTTTTCTCTGAAATAGAGATGTATCAAATTAGTAATAATTAAATTTGGAAACAGTCACTTTAAAAGTTTTAAAATGATCTGGAGAAATAAAATAAGTTTTGTAAATTTGTAGCGGTGCAGTCTCATAATGCTATATATATCTCAGATCTCAGCCTTCTTGTCTTGATATGTAACCCAACTAGTCTTCTGAGAGTATTTCTGAAATATGAGATTTGATATTGTTGGAAAGGCTTTTCAATTAAAACGGTGACAAAATTTTGGCTATAAATTTCTTTAGAAGCAAAATATGCCTGTTTAAAGTTATCATAAGTGGCTTCAAAATTCTTAAGTTTTCAGAAAATCACATTTACAGATTGGCAATTTTCAAAGTTTAAAAAACCTCAGCAGTCAGGGTTTGCCTTTACTTTTGTAAATAGACTTCTGACTATATTGATGCTAAAATCTGTAGGAATGATTTACCTTCTGGTAGATGAAAAACAAATTTCTTAGATATGTGCGACGCTGGTCAGCTATTTCCTCTATAGATATCTCCCTTTGCCGATTGCAGACAAATCATGAAATGAATGTGTGAGCAGGTTACTTGCTTGTACTACACATACATTTTTTAGCATGACCTTGTCTGTACATCATTTGATTTTAGGCATAAGTGCTTTCACTTCACTTTCTTATATTGGTAATTGAAAATGATTTTTTCCTTTACCTTGAGGAGACTACAAAACTGTAAACCAAACTTGTTATCCATGTACATGTTACAGTTAATGAAAATGAAGCATCTAAAAAAGAATAATATATGTATTCACAATTCACATTCAGTGAAGGAAGATACTTTCAAAAAAGTCTAATAAGACGAAAGATACCTTATCAAAGAAAAGAATCTAATAAGCTGTGTCTCACAGCTGTTTGCAAGTGATTTGATTTTTAGTACTTACAAAAGCATTTTAAGAAGAGATCTCAACCGCACCATACAGTTTTTTAATACTGAATTTCTATATATAACAACTTTTGATTGACATGAATTAAGTAATTTACATATCATCAGTAACAACCACTCAATAACATTAATTAAAACTCAAAAATATTACTTCTGCAAGATATTTCATCTCTTTCTGTGAAAAAAAATATGAGTTGCTGCCTTAATCAGTTAATGTGTCTAGTACATCATGGATATAAGCTGTACATAATAAACCCATATTGTTTTCTTATCTTTATAGCAAAATGAAAGTCTACAAATAATTTCAATGCTTTTCAGATATATTGACATGAAAGCTACACTGACATTATGTCGACATCTATAGGAAATCGTCAATATATTGTATTACAATACAAAGACAAAGAGGGAAAAATATTCTCTAGTTGCTATAACAACCTCATTTCTCTTCTATCCTCTGCTCTCTTTTCAAAGTGGTATGCATTGTCAAAAGTAGAAGTAGAGATACTTTACGAAAACCACTGTTTGTTTTCTCTGTATTTGTATGTGTGTCTGTGTGTGGAATATTTAACTGAAAAATTGGTGTGGAAGATCCTCAGGAAAGGATTTCATTAAAAAGCTTGTGACTACCAGGAGACAACAAAACATTGATTAGAGAAGTGGTGAAGAAAACATGTAGCTTTAGACGAATAATTTTTTATTGCAAAATATAAGAAAATAATCACAGATTAGTATAATAAAATGTGGATATATATATATATCCAGAATTTTGATCATGTCGCTATAGGTGGAGTGTATTGTTATTTGAAAAAAAATAACACTACAATAATCAAGTGATGAAGACCATATTAAAGATTGAAGAGTGTTAACATTGAAAAATTCTAAGCAAAGAGGACCCAAATTTGACCTTGACATCTTTCTATTTTTTCGTGGATATTACTGTTTTTGTGACGGTTATTAAATGTTAGTGTCATTAGAAGAAGCAGTTTCATGTTGATACTAAGTTATGAAAAGATCTTTTTTTTTTGGATTTTTTTTTTGCAGCTCAATCATTACAAAAGTAAAAGTTTCAGGAAGAATTCACTGCATTTGGACCAAGATTTCAATAAAGGAAAATAGCCACTGAAGTGAAGCAAAGCATACAAAAAGAATTACATGAATAGACAAGTCAGACAACACTCAACGATCCTTGTAATCCTATTGCCTTGTTGCACCAGATAATTTTGTTTGTTTGTTTCCAAACTCAAATAATAATGCTCGCCACTTCGAACTGTTGCCAAGTCAAGGCTATTTACGTTTTATTGTTAGATCTAAAAAAAACCTCAGACCAGACAGAAAACTAAAAGCTATACCATTTTATAACTAATTGCTATGCATGGGTTGATTTGTTGATGACAAAATTCAGTCTTAAGTTTTTCCCTAATTTATGATCAGATTTCAGAGGTTTTAGGCCAGATCTACTGTTGTTTATAAGGCCAACTAGTTTCATTATTGATAATATTGCAAAGCATCAAATTAAATCCACTAAAACATATTCTAAGTCTAGCTTCAGGTACTCATGATGAATTACAACAAGCTCTGAATTTTTTTTTGCAAAGTTGTTTTTGAAAAGATGAGCTTATGATTTTGCTCACATGTTGAGTTAAGTGTTTAGGTGTAGAAATGCACTTCATAAATCTTCGTAACCTAAGGCCCACAAACTGAGATATATCCAGAAGTGACGTTCACAGCAACAATGCAATTAGATAACAGGAACAAGTTACTAACCAAAACAAAAGTACCAAAAAACTAAAAAGGGTTTTTAAAAATTTATTTATAAAAAAAAGGCGGGAACTGATGATACATAGTATCGTCATTACACTCTTGATCCTCAGACCTTAAAATCAGGGATCAGTGGGGTGCCTTATAAAGGACCAATTCCACTCATTCCCCCCTCCCCCCCTTTAAAAAAAAAAATCATCCAATAAAGTGAGCCAATTGACAGTGAGATTTGCAAGATCGGGCGGGTAATTTCCCCACTGAAGAACTACATTTGAAGTACTAACAATTTTAGTCTTCAATTTATCACAAAGCTACATCAAGGCAGATGCAATGCGTTTAAGCTTCATTTATTTTAAATGTCTTTTTTAATACAGCATTCAGAACACTGCCTCATCAGTTACTGGAGGTGGTTAAATGGTAAAGAAATTTTTCCAGGTCACGCTGATGCTATTTTTCAAAATGCATCCTGCCCAGCCAAACTAACTGCTTTTGTGGTAACCATTTAATATTGTGAAAATAAAACAGAATGTCTTGAGATTACTTGCACTTTATTCCTTAATTAGCCTTATTGCTGAAACAGACCTGCTCTTGGCATCAAAGTGGTTACAAATCTGAAGTGATCTTTTTTTTCCTAAAAATTTAAGATATTCTTGCTTTCAAACGAAATTGGGATAATCCAGGGACAGGCCCAACAACTTCTAAATCTACCATCACAAGCTACTGACAAAATAAAGAGGTCTTATGCTAAGCTTTATAATGTAAATAGGGCTACTTTCACACAAAATCTACACAATTTTATGCACACTATCTCTTCAGTTCGTTGTTAGTTGACGAAGGTAGATCTAGAAGTCGTTGGGCCAGTCACAAAATAATCCCACAAAATTATCGGTAATACGATTGCTGGTAAATTTTTTTAATTGTCAAAACAGATCTTAAAATTGCTCTAATTTCGACATAACAGGAATATCGCTATGGGTGCATAATTGGAAGTCTTTTTGCTCTTGTAAACAGACTTCTGGAATGCACTCAGTGATCAATCTTTTTTTTTCCGTCTCTATGTCTACATTTTCTCATACAGTATGCCACGATCTACATCTAATTCTTTTGACGAATATATATATTGAAGTCTTACCTCAGCAAAATATCTCACCTTAGGCCATTCGAACCTTTACTTTCGAAATAGCCGCTCTTCACTCTTGTGTAATATCGATAATGCATATGAAATTCAAACAGACTAAGGTGATTCCATTTCTTTTCGCTTTATAGTTTCTCCTTGATAGGTCTACCCATTATTATCGATAATTTTTTTCATAACAGTTCAAGATGTAACATTAACCGGTACGAATCCAAAAGTTTTGGAATAAAATGCTTACTCGTCATACAAAGCTACGATTTATTGAATATATAGTAGGCTTATCGCGTCTGTATCAAATTGTTGTTAAAACATTTTAATTAGTTAATTTGTATAGCTGTAATAAGGTAACAAATTTTTTTTTTATTATTAATCATTTTAAATCTATTAAAACAAGCGCACGGTGAGAACATTTTATTTACAAGATGCAACGAATAATAGTTGTCTGAAATTCTTTTTTTTGTTTGCTTATCTTCACTTTCCAAATTTGATCAAAAAAGTTCATTACCTAGATCTAAATCTAGGTCCCATCTGAATTGTGGAAGTGTGCTTGAAAAGAAAAGCAAAATAGTATAGCCAATCCTTACCTCTATTATTTTGAGCTCCGTTGATAAAATATGGAGTCGATTCTGGCATTTTAAGATGTTGATTTGTTTTTTCACTGCTAGGCCTAGAATCTACTCAATCTAAATAAATTGCACTTCGTCTGGAATACAAGTTACCAACTTCAAACTTCAATCAGAAGAAAAGAAATAGATCTGGATTCAAAATTTAGATCTAGGGGCCTACAGCTGCTAAAAAAATTTAACGTATGTTATGGCTAAGTTGCAAATCTACTAAGATTCTACAAAGATCTAAGTCAGTGTATTCCAAGATTACAGTCAAAGAGGGAGAAAACTAAAATAATGTATTTTTTTTTTTTTTTTGGTAGCGTTAATTGCTACAGAGTGACGATGTATCAATTAACAGGCCGTTAATTGCT
>BLXT01007741.1:623839-634131 GCA_019648995.1 Plakobranchus ocellatus
TTTTTTTTCGTACGAGTGGTAGGCTACATTATGCATTGAAGTGGGTCCAGAAATTGGTGTTTTACATGCTTGGTTAAGTTAAACCAAGTATGCAAACAGCGATCCAATTCCTCATAGCCTGTTGTTTTCAGTCGCCTTTGGTGAGGGCTGACATGATAGCATCCTTGTCTTTCAAGAATGTATAAAGTGTTCCTGGCAAAATCTCATCTCGACAAATCTGGGCTTTTGTCTTTACTTTCTTGTCCACCTCCTCAATGATTTTGGCCTTTAATTCCAAAGAAAAACATTTCCTTTTTCTTGATTCCATGCTGGATGAACACAGGCCAAGAGTAGACAGCAATCAAACATAGGCTTAGAAATTGAGATCTATTCATTAATGCGGCTTGCGAGCATCCAAGCAGGACTGAGAGATAATACTAATAGTAACAGGCAATTTCGCAACACACTGGACCTAGATCGATGCTTTCTTTATTCACCGAGTCAGTGAGTGACAACACAATGGTGTAGGCCTTATCGAGACCTATGTAGGCTTTGAACAAAATAGACACACCCCGAGGACTTGAAAAGTTGGATACGCCCACTCTTTTCCCTACCAATCACACACACTGACAGTCACAGTCATACACGCCTCTTGCCAGCCTACGGCTGACAAACCACGATTCACCACTCAGTCCCATGTCTTTTTTTCCAATCTAAGTCGCTGGTGTTGCATCATTCTCTTTCATTCCCCGATGCGCAAGGTGTTCATTGGCATTTTTGAATGAAAGTATCGAAACAGACCATGGCTTTATGTCCTTTGTATCAATACCAATGTTAATTAAGATTCGTTCCTGAGCTATAGTCCGTTTCACAAATCTACGTATAGGCCTTGGCTTAAGCCTTTGTACTAAGCTGGGTCCCGCTGTAGGCAAGCTTATCATGTTGTAGATGCCGTTCTAGCGAAAATAAAATATAAAGGATATATAAGGGAAAATAACGGGCTTGTGTCAATGTCCCATTGCATGCAAGGTCCGGTTGTAGCTGAACTCTACTGTATTAAACTTAAAAAGCATCAGTTTGCATCATCCAAAGATATGATATTGCTGGTCCCAAGAAGTCAGGTCACCTAAGATGAGATATTCTTTCCCAGACTCTACTGAACATAAAAGTTTTTCTTTTTGGACAAATGAAAAAAAAAAAGTACATGACAAATTTTATTCCTTTTTTTAAAACAATTATGCAATGAAAAAATCATTTTCATAAACAAACAGAGATGAAAATAATAGCAATTAACAAAAAAAATATTCAATGATTTCCATATATGCTAAGAAATATCTTTTCGTATCTTATATAGATTTCATCTTGATTTTAAACAAACTTTATTTGCCATTTCTCAATACATTACACAAAAGCTAAGAATGTTACTTCATTTAAAAGCTCATAATGGGTGATAGTTTTAGGAAATGAGCTTAAGTCAAAGACAAATTTGAATAATCAAACGCTGAACATTAAACATGTACTCAAATAAATTTTACCTTTTATACTAATTGTACATATTTTGGATACTTTGCCGCCTAACATTTGTCACATTTTTACACATGAACTCACTTCACACCGTCATTCAATATTTCATTTGAAACTCCATGATAATATGTGATACTGTTAATACAAATGAAGAAAACTAAAATTTAAATTAACACTGAACATTAAATATGTACCCAATTCTAACAATCACACATTTCTGTTACTTTTCTTAGCAGTCCTTGCATTTTTGCATATATAAAATCTTTAAACCCCATTCAAATGATATTCATCACACCACATATTTAACTTGATTATCATACAAACTGAGAATGTTTGTTACCATATTTTAATTGAAACTCCATCAAATTTGTATTACAGTCAATGGAAATTGACAAAATTCAAAGATAAATTCAAAAGAACACTGAATACTAAACAATTAACCAATGGAATGCACCCCTTAGTCATTCATGCCATTTTGTATACTTCATGCACTTTATTATCCCATTTAATTCCATTAAAATGCAAGTCTTCATCAATATGCAGGCGTACATGGCAAACATAAAGGACAAATAACCCTGAGATCCATACCATTTTCACACAAAACAATCATTCAAACACACAAACAGTACACCCAGTTTTAAGTAAGCTTTCTTCTGTTATTGAAACAGAAATAGGCCTTTCATTTTTTCACTGTCTAATTAAAAAAAAAAAAAAAAAATCATCAGATTCTAATCTTTGTGTCACATACTTGCGATGGACTTTTTTTTGAAGAAGTACAAAAATGTCTAATGATTTATTTTCATGAATAGTTAAGCATCATCTGACTTGTTATGATTGTGTACTTATTATGATTTCCTTGGGGGATTAATAAACAACATTAGCCGAGCCAAAGTGCAGAAAAAAGAAACATAAGAAGGAAAATTTTATATGGACTGTAAAGTGATATTCCTAGAAAAAAATGCGAAAAATTATAAAACCAAGCATAGGAAAAAAAAATACATTAACAAAGCCTTCAAACATAGATTTCATTATTTTTTTAATCATCAAATGGTAATGCTCAATGAATTAAAAAAATTTCCTGCAAAAAAAAGGATAATCTATACACAGAAGTTTAAAACATGATTTAGCTTAAACGAAAAAATTTAAACAGAAAACAAAACAATGCATGTTTCAAAATTAAAGAATATTGAGCTGTTTGGTTTTTTTTTAATAACATCTTACTTAGAAAAAAAACAAACACTATTAACCTTAATTTTACATTTGATTTCATATATCATATTAAGAGCTATCTTGACTCTTTCCTGCACATCCAGAGCAATCAAGAGCATATAATCTTTAAATTAAATACAAAAAAAATATAGCACTGGAACTAGTGGAAGCATCATCACAGTATCATTATCATCCTTTGCTTAAGAAGCTACAGAATTTGTCTCAAATCAATTTTGTGGGCTGGGATATATGTCAAGTGAGGTAAACAGAAAATGTAGAGAAAAAAAAAAGAAAGAAGAAAAATATAAATGATAATAATATAAAGCCCAAAAAGTTTTCTTTCTTTAAAATGATTCATATATGACAATATATATTTGTTAAAACAGGCAAATGCCCTTGCCCTGCATCAAATCGATGGACATCACACATTTTTTAGATACCCATTATCAGTTTCTTTTCGAACAAATTAAAAAAATTTTTTTTTTTCATTTTAGCATTCACCATTAAGCCAGTGCCAATTCGAGATATTTTAAATGGCTTTATTGTTGATTAAGCCTTAACACAGGCAATCATACATCAATTTGGACAAACTCAAAATAGTACAAAGAACGATGCACATTGATTAAAAACTTATATAAGATCTTTACAAAAAATTATAAAATTAAAACTAATATTACATAATCATAACTGCAAACTAGATGTCTAATCGGGGTTAAAAATGTTAATTAACATTTAAAGACAATATTTTCATACATTCCCCCAAATTTTTTTTTAATCAATTCAAGACAGGAATTTGTATTTATCCATCATTTATATATATATATATATTTTTTTTTTTTTTTATCCATGAATGTGTGAACATCTTCTTCATTTCTTATATTTTATCTATGAGAAAGAAGAGAGAAAATGACACTAATTTGTTTTTAAGTATGGAAATATGCATGGCCTAAATATCATCTAAGTGACATTTCATTCAAGTAGCACCAGGTTTACCAACAATGAATAGAGCATATGAAATGCGTTACATAATCTATGAGCTACAGCTTTGGTCAATACTCTGCAAAAAGAGCCACAGGTTAAAAAAAGGGTTTTTTTTTACGTACCATCTTATATATAAAAAAACCAAACTGTATTAACCTAGTTTTACATTTGATTTCATATATCTTATCATCTATAAAAGATTATTTGTTTTTCATCACTTTAAAGAGAAAAAAATAGCTTGTTATTTTGAAAACTCTATTTAGATCGATTTTCCCTGATTGCCCCATACTATATCTTTACCACCAGTCTGATTCAGCCGATCATCACAAATTACATAGTGATTTTTAAAAAAGTAAAAGTTTTACTTAACAAAAAAAAAGTATGCATGCAATATATATCCATATCTATATATTTAACTGTTGCCCATTAGACCTCTACTATTTTTCCTTTCGTGACACCTTGATTAAAATCGAGTCAAGCATGTGTTCATTAAACTCTAATATACTTGCAACTCCAAATTTCTTTCTTCTATAGTATTTGACAATTATTGAATTATCAAACACTTCATAACCCTGAATGCAGGTTCCCCTATGTCTTTTTTTTTTTTTTTTTTTTTCAGAGCAGTGGCAAATCACTTGCCCTCAGCAAAATGGTGAGAATTGTTCCACAACATTTCTCACTGTCTTTTGCATTCATGGTTTCAAGGCTGAAAAGCTTCACAAATGCAAAAATGTCCACATTCCCTGCAAACTGAAAACCCAACAACAGCCTGGTTTAAAAAAACATATGCAAATATCAATAGGTCTACTCAGCTAGGCGGTCATTTTTCTGCCAACTTCTCTGGCTTGCTTTGATGTTGCCACAAAAACACTTGCACATATGCACAGAGAGAGAGAGAGAGAGAGAGAGAGAGAGACTCACTCTTAGCGCAGGTGATTCACCTGTTTGATCTAAGCCTGCAATCTTGCAAGATGGTCCGATGTAAACTACTGAAGAACAGATGACACAACAGTGTAGGTCAACACTGTACTGGAAGCCTGTGACAGTGTGAAGGCTAGTCTAGCTGGCATGTAACTGGACATAGTGAGGCCTACACTTTTTTATTGATTGAATTGAGGAACCAAGTCTAGTTGTAGTAGACATAAGATTCAAGAAACTCATACTAAAGCTAAATAGCATCAAAACTGACATGGTATGTTGGGCTTGACAAAAAAACAAAAACCAAAAAAAAAAACATGACATGATCTGACCATTTATTTCCTATTTTTTTTAAGTTACAGGTCGTCAATTTTGACTAAAAAGCTCTCATCAGTCATTCGTCAACTTCATGAAGCAACGCTTTCTAAAGTGGTAGTTACATGAGAGCAAAGAAGAAATAAAGAAGTTTATTGGTACTCTAAAGGAAATGAATTCTACAATCAACATGGTAGCCATACGATCAAATAAATTAAAATCTCAGATGTTTCAAAGAAGCTTGAATTGAGTTAGTCTTTACAAGATCTTAAAAAAAAAAATGCCCAACGCTTAAAAAGTTATGCTAGTGCCCTCACCAAAAAGTCTATCAAATATAATATTCTTTTCTGTCTTAAAAAAAAAAAGGCTCACAAAAAAAACACCCACACAAACACACGCAAAAAACCCTGACAACGAAATCTTACTTTGTTTAAAGTCATACCTATTATTTACAGCAATCAGAGAAAGAAATTACATTTGTTTGGTGAACCGCTTCAGGTAATTAAAACTTGATTTCATTGAACTCACTACTCTTTTCAGAAAAATTTGAGCAAACCATGTTCAACTGCAGGTGCTATAGCCCTCTATATTCACAGCCAAAATATATACAATTGAACTGTCAGAGCTCAATGCCATGTATGATTTGCTTGAAAGAGAGTGAGAGAGGCGAACATGGAGAACAGCTTCAAACACTGTGAATTCTCTATCTAAGAATTAAGATGTAGTGAACAGCCCTCAGCCTCTCGACGAAGACCGTGAACCTTTTTAGAGAGGTTGTCCTCCTTTCAGTGATGATAACAGAAATTTGTCAAAAAAGTGGAACAAATCATGCATGACAACAGCCATCACCCCTCTTACAGCCTATTTGATATAAAAGAAAGCATGATTTCGATATCAAACTATTTATAACAAGGTTTTTAAATTACAGGCGCTGGAGGGTATATAGGATGGGAGCCAGGGTAGGGAAGCTGATTTAAAGCTTAAATCAGAGGAAAACCTCTGGCAAAAGAAAAAAAAAGGGGATTTCCGCCGACTGGCCGAAAATTATTATTATTGTCTCTTTTCACGGAAGGAGTTACTACAAATATGTTTTTCGCTGGAGACAACACAGTGCAGACAACTGAGGAGATGTCAGCAGGAAAAATTATGCAGCGCCTATCAGAGATAGAAGGAGAGGAAGAAGAAACTGAGTCAGAAGTAGTAATACCACCATCTGTTCTGGAGACAAAAAGAACGGTTTACACTCTCCACAGCTTTATTCAAAGCAAGGGAGATAACAATGACCCAAGCACATCAATCAATATGTTAGGGGATTTGCCATTTAACAATTGCCTTCAAAATGCCCAAGCAGACAAGTCTCATGGACAACTTTTAAAAATTGTAGGAGTGCTAGAGATAATGAGGATATGATGGACGGACAAAAAAAAGTCCATTGAATTGGTACCGATAGACGCTAATTTTGAATTCACTAATAAAACCATAAGACAGAGTCAACTATGATTGTTTAGGTCATACTTGCCAACACAAGGGTTTAAAACACTTAGCAATTACTGGAAAGATTGAGGGCAAACGCAACAGAGATAGGCAGAGAATAACTTTTATTGAAAGCAATAAGTAAGGACAGCAACAATAGCTTTATGAGCTTATCTGAGAATAGGTTTGAGTGGAGGAGCATGATCACCAATGTCTGCTCCACACAAGACATCTAAAGAAGAAGAAGGAGTGCTAGAAGCTATTATTTCAGTTGAACATTTTCAAAATAACTTCACAGCCCTTTTCAGGGTTTATCTTTTTAATGGGCCAAAGGCAGTCCCAAGGCTGTTGCCTGGCATTGTCCAGGTACTTCAGAAAGGAAAGATACCTACACACATATATATATATATATATATATATATATATATATATATATATATATATATATATATATATATATATATATATATATGACGACAACAAAGAGAATTATGAAAGACAATTTTTTTAAATGTTATTAAAATGCATAAGGATCATTTCAGTCTCAAATTGCTAAAATGTATAATTAAACAAGGATAATAATTCGCTAATAGTATTGCAGTGTTCTTAAAGTGGTCACTGCCCTTGAATATTTGAACACTATTATAAATGTCAAACATTAATTTTCAATCTTGGGCTTTTTTTTTTCTTTGAGCTTTTATACAATTAAAATTAAAATAGAATTAAAGAGCAATATTGACAAATATAGAAAAAAAAAAGAACAGAGATTGAGAGAATTTAGGGTTTAGATAATCTCAATAGTAAGGAACCCAATTACTTTTATCTACTGGCTTCAGCTGTCCAGTAACTAACAAAACAACATCAATGATCCACCATATTCCAAGACCTCCGAGGGTTATCAGCTTGCCTACAGCAGTGCCTTTATGGGGAAGGGGGTAGAAGAGGAGGAAAAAAGAGATGATACAATCCTAACACATGATATCAAACCAAAGTAAAGGAAGCTAGGGTTTTATGGTCATTAACACCATCATTTCATTGCTAACATGTGTGACCTTTTTTTTTTATGCAAAAAGAATGAAAAATTTTAATGATATTTAACTTTAAGACCAAAACCTTATTCACATTTCCTTCCTAAAGTATCAAAATATTTTCTTGATGTCTTCAAACCTTTTTTCTGATGGAGATTTACGTGTCATGAGTAGACATGTTTGTTAGGGTACTTGTTAATCCTAAAAGGTCTAGATCTAATGAGGTAAACTTGTATAAAGCCTGTTCTTTATTTAATTCAGTAATAATTATAATCTACTATTACATAATAATTTTTTTTTCAATTGGCAGAAATGCTTGCTTTCACAAAGGTGAACCTCCTCTAGAAGTTGAGGAGATTCCCTTTTGTTTGTTTTACAAAAAAAAAAAGAGTGATGAAATTACACATATTGTTGGTATCACTGTAATAGTGTGATTCTTGCATAAAAGTTCAGCAGACAAAACCCTCACTATTATGGTGCTAGTTCTTTAAAATTTTCAAATGCTTAGTAATACTTAGGCAAACTGGCGGGTGAGATTATATCATCAAGTTTTTACTAAAATTCGATCCTCAGCCATCAGAGAATGAAGCTAAGTTTTTTCTCTTTCAACTGATTCCATATTTATTTTAGTAATTTGGGTAGTAATGAGATATCATTTATACAGTATACAATTAGTGTATTATTTCTATCACAGTTTTATTCAGTTTTTATCTTTTTCAAGAAATTATGAGGAAAAACCTTATTTCACCTGACTGTGTCTCACAAACAGAACTGCCAATTGCAGACACTAATCGATTTTTGTTACTAAACCCTTATACTTTTTTAATAAATACTTTTATGGCTTATCAATACCCAAAATGTAAAGTTTGCTGCACCAGATAATCAAATCAATATCTAATATACTAATCTTTTTCTGTTTCTAAATGGAAAGGGGAGGCAATATAGATTGATGCACAATTATATGGCATACACATTGAATGAGGATGAAAAAAATTAGTGTTTACCTGTATGTCCAAGGCAAAATCTATCCATTCCAAGAAAACCCAAGAGGACTGAGTATATTAGTGTTGTCACAAAATAATGTCCATTATACCTACAGAAAAATGAGGTTTCACAGAATATATCAGTGTAATTTAATAGTGCATTTCTGATATTGCAAATTTCTTTGAATAGAAATGTTGAAACAATTAAATGTTACACAAGTTATAAATCACATTTTATTAAAAAGAAAAAAAAAATTAATATTATATCCATTTAAAATTTTTGTTTCCTGAACTATTTTGATGGTACAAATGAGCAGGAGTGCAAAACTGCAATAATTGTCAAAAAATATTTTTGAATAAATAATTTATTTTCCGACAAGTCAAGATTTTTAATTTATGGTGACTGAGACATGAGAAAAATATTAACTATTTCAGGCTCAGTCACCCAATCCAATCTCACCAATTTACACCTTAGTTTCTGTGCAAACATGAATTAAAATGAATCTAGACTGTCAAATGTAGCGGTCACATATTCCTAGGACATGTGTATAGTAATCAAAGTCTATAACTAGATCTATGAGCGCAGATGACATTTTGGCAGTGTGAGACTGTAGATAGGTGATATGATTAAAAGGAATGTGCACAAAAGCCATGCCCTGAATTATGAGGATACTAAAAGTAAGCTCTGATCATAATGCTTGCAATCCATTGTAAAAATAATAAAAAGAATGGAGGGAGGAATACAGTGAGGTAAAGAAAGAAAGGAAAATAGGGAGACACAGAAACGGAAAAAGGAGAACGGAAGATTAAAGGAAAAAGGAAAGAAAGAGACAGACAGACATACTGAAAGAGATAGTGAGTCAAGAGATAAAATATCAAGACATTTACTTACTTTATACAAGGAAAACCACCCCTAAGGAATGTTCTGTTTCCATAACACTCAATACCCGGCAAGGTAGTGCACCAGACACTGGTCTTTTGAACTTCTTCAAATTTTTCA
This sequence comes from Plakobranchus ocellatus, assembly GCA_019648995.1. NCBI lineage: Eukaryota > Metazoa > Mollusca > Gastropoda > Plakobranchidae > Plakobranchus > Plakobranchus ocellatus. The sequence continues at coordinate 633,250 of BLXT01007741.1, forward strand.
CCACCCCACTACACATTTGAGGAAAAAAAATACATTAAATATCACTCAGGTAACTGTTTTCCCCAAGTTATATTTAGAGCAGTAAATATGCAATCAAGCTTTGTAAATTTAATGATGGGGCAATGTATTTATTTTAAAAGTAAATATCTGATTTTTTCACGGCACAAAAATGGGGAAATTAGTAATATCAGCAGATTTTATCAGCCCTTCACAGTTCTTGGCTAGAGAATTGATTTACAATCAATTAACATTTTTGAAGCCCATTTTAAAGGAAAACTACCACCAACATGCTCTTTAAGTAAAGGAGAGGCTAGGGAGACCCAAAATGGGATCCACCTAGACAACAGGGCTAGGGAGATCTGAAATGGAGTCCATCTGGACAACGAAGCTAGGGAGACCACAAATGAATACTCCGCATAATATTTTCTTAGCCTTGAGCTGTTGAGTTTATACTATCCCCTGGTACCAAGCCAAAACTAGGGTTCAGAAAAAATCGTTAAAAAAAGTTCCATCCCATTCCCACAAAATTTCGCATGCTGTCAGAAAAATAAACATGGCATGGAATAAAACCAATTTGAAAATATTTATGGCAACAGAGATTTTATTTTATATGATGCAGTTGGAAAGTTTCATAAAAATAGTGAAAAAAAAATCAAGGTCTAATGGATACTTTTTAGAGAGTAGGGAATGTCTGGCACAGTCCCACTGAGTAACTGAGTGGTGAAAGAGAAGGGATGGGCAAGTGTGTGCAGTAGACCTAGACCTAGCCAGACATCGGGCCTGGCCGTCTGTAGTGTGAGGTAATGGTAACAGTATTGGGTTTGCATGGAGTAATGCAAGAAAGAAAGGGATGGGCAAGGAGTGTAAAAAAAAAAAAAAAAA
>BLXT01007741.1:639571-652389 GCA_019648995.1 Plakobranchus ocellatus
GGGAATCGACAAATAATCAAAGCGAGTAAGTGGGATCTAGCCTGTATTTAGGCTTAATTAATCTTCAAAGGATCTGTATTTTACCCTAGACCAAAGACTGAGAATTTGCCATAGACATGCCCAGGCTATAGACGTGTGTATAGCCTCGACCTGTTTATGGGATAATGTTCACGGCATGTTTGTAAAAAAAAAACACGCAACAAGCTGTGAAACCGGAATTAACTTAGGTCACCAAAGTTTGCACTGAGCAGCAGGGCTAGCGGTAGAAGTGAATAATTCAGCACCTTTCTCTCTCTCTCTCTCTCTCTCTCTCTCTCTCTCTCTCTCTCGTACTTCTCCAAACGTATCACACACGTTATTCAATTACTTAGTTTGGGTCACTATTTTGCCTCGTATGCCAAAACCGAATTGTGGCCTTTTGGTGTTGATATTAATTTGTGAATTTATTTCTGTATTATTAACGGCCAAATTAAAGGGCCACGTGCCTATATTGTAACCGTCATAAAGTAAAAGTCAATAAAAAAAACCGCGATTAATTTTTCAAATTCGATGCCTGGAAACAGGGTGATAATATAATTAGTAAGCCTTTGGCGATAATGATCATTATTTCCTCCTGCAATTGCTCTTGTAGAAGATATTTTACACGTTTCCTAGTTTCTTGTTTTAGAATTCGAAACTGTCGTTGGCAAGCTAGCAAATTATTTTTGGGAACCAAGTAATGTTGATGAAAATAGCAGCGGAGGACCTGTTGTTGCACATCTTAAACCGAATTTATTTTCCAATATCTAGATCTAGAGATCTGAAATCTAAAATTTTATCTAAAATAATAATTATATCTCCATCTTTTGGCCAGTAGCACCCTTATATATATGTAGTAGCTTCAACGGTGGAAAGTCCGTGGCTAACAGCGAAGCTGTGAAAGCCAAATCGAGAATGTAGCCTAGATTTTTAAATTAGGCCTACCAACATTAGAGCAACAACTAATCTAGATATAGAGCACTAGTGGCTCTAGGCTAGGTCAGGTCTAGATAACCATCCAAAAGGTTTTGGAAAGCATTGACAACGAGACGCATAAAGAACCATTTTGAAAAAAAAAGGTATCCTATAAATCTGGACCTCAACTCTCAAGACCTAATCTAGATCTAAGTTTTCTAATGGCATAGCTCTCTAAAGGTGGATTCCACACACATTAGGCCCTAATAATTGAGATGGTCCCACAAACATCAAATTTTTTAAATTTAGTGACATACACATATTAAACATCAAAAGAAAGAAAGCTTAATGCTGAATTCAAATTTAAGATTTTTCTGACTCAAAGATTTTTTTTTTTTAAGTTACAACAAACTAATTTAAACATATCTCTAAAGATTTGTAAGTTTATGCTACACTGGGTTTCCCAGAAAGAAAAAAAAACTCCTTCCAAAAATCACTGTATTATTTTCCTTTGAAGCATTATTTGGAAAAAAAAAAAAAGATTTGGGCAAGTAGTATTAAAGATCGGTGCTTCCAATCATCTGCATTTCTGTGGATTTCTGAAGTTTTGAGCTTTCCACTGTTTGATTTTGTGAAGCAGATTTTCTTAAAATTTCTTCAGCTCGAGGGGGACATTGTCCCCCTTACCCCCTACCAGGGTGTCGCCCGGGACCCATTCCCCACTACAATTTAAAAAATCCTCAGTTTTCATGATTACCTGTTGGAAGCACTGATAGATGAAAATATTTATGGTCATTAAAGCAGTTTTAATTGTCTGTTAAATGTTACAGAATAATGATTATCAATGAAGGGCTGTTAATTGCTACATAGTGACGGTGTATCAATTTAACAGGCCGTTGGCTGCTACAAAGTACAGAGTGACTAGCATGGCCATTTTTGTTTTGTATTGTTTTTGTCGTGATATATTACTGAAGCGACTACATAACGCTTCGCCCAATATTTATTCTTTTCAACATGTTCATTGACTCTGCCTGCCTTTTGTTACCAGGCCTAACCTAATGTAAGAAAATTTATGAATGAGATTTCTTAATCAAATACATTTTCATAAAAGTAGGCTACATTTTGAATTTTCCATTCTCGATAAATATCAAGCACACCAGCTTATGTGATAATGTTCTTCTGAGTAGACATAATGCTGTGAGGCGTTAGCACCATTCATTGAAGGCCATTTTTTTTGTTTAATCTTTGAGCTATTTAATGGACCGTTTGTTTTTAAAAAATTAGTTGTATAGATCTACTCTAGCTTATTTTAATAACAACAGAGCAGGATAATTGAAGGGTTTAAGGGAAAAACAGGGATCCATTATTTTCTTTTATAAATCTTAATAGGTGTCTGGACCATGTTGTAGAGGCATTTTGCTTTTTTTTAAGAATTTTTATAAAACAAACTTCTTACATTTTTTAAATGAGCCTGTTTCAGAAGGTGTTCATTCCACAAAGGGGAAGATAAGATACTTATGAATTTAACTTCCCATTCCTTTTAAATCATTCTACAAGTAAGTACAAGGGTATTACATAGGATTTAAAGAATACATAAAACAGCATTGGGGGTAACAGATATCACAAAGTATTGAAACATACATAAAATGCCTCATCTTTAGGTTCCAATGCACAACTGAAAAAAAAAAAAGGGACATTGAAAAGTAAATTTTCAAAGTCACACAATTGCAGAATCAATAAAAGATGTGTTGATTACTTTTTTGGTTTTGTTTTAAGTTCTTATTTGTTGTTGTAACTGTTAATGACAAATTTGGTGCTAGCTTTAGCTTGAATTACAAAATATATCCATGCAAAGATGAATGTGTTGATCATTATGTTATGCTTTGTCAACAAAACTCAGTATTTGCCTTTTAGCAACCACAAAACACTCCTCTTTCAGTGTTGTATTAATGTTGCAACATTCCTCACACAGTCATCAACCTCTCCTCCCTCACTAATGTTGCGACATTTGCACACAAAAAATGCTTATTTCCAACAGTGCTGTAACGTAGTGAGTATTACGGAATGTAACTTTGAACAGTAGTTGAAAGTGATTGTCTGTCTCGATTTTTTCCGAAAGGCAATACAATTGTCCTCTTTATAATTTGTAAAGGCCTCATCGCATTCTGCATATAACTTGCACTGCTGTTTTAAGAAAACTTTCCATCTTTCTTGCAATGATGAATAAGTGAATGTGACTTGACTAATCTCAGGCACCCTATTTTACTTAGCGCCTGTCACAGAAACCAAAGGAAACAGAAGTGGAAATACCTGATTCAAAAAGAAAAACTAGACTAGGTCTACTCATCAGTCACTGAAGAGTTACAAAAATCCTTCATAAATCGATAATCGTCACTCTGTAGGAATTAACGGCCCGTTAATTGATACATCGTTACTCTGTAGCTATTAACAGCTCATTAATTGTTACATCGTCACTCTGTAGCAATTAATACTACCTATTAATAAGCAACATTCACTGATTTTCTTTTCTTCTGTATGTTTTCAGAAGTGTTGCCAAGAGGCACTGGTGCTCATCAATGCAAATTATCTGCCCTTGTAAACCAAAAGAGGGAAAGCTAGTTTGGCTGAATCTATGAGGCTTGATGTTCAATGCATGTTTTCTTCACTCTAGATTCCAGAGGGGCTTTATCAACCATTTTTCTGGGGTTTTTTTTTTTATATTATTTATGCATTTGCTTTTAAAGTTTAAACATAGGTTTTATTTTAAGATATGTATAGCATAGGCCTAGACATATATTCTTAATATTTTCATCGCCTCTTAACTACTTCTAGTATCTACACATGTAGATATTAGTCTTGTAAACATATCTTTTGTAAAGTGTGGTACGAAATGGAAAAAAAATCCAGTCTTTCTAGATCCAGTCTCACTACAGAATGTAGAAACTTATAATGAAGAAAACAATCGGGACATTCTGTTTAAGAACAAGTCATTGGCTAATAATACAGCAGCAAGTTTCAAATTGTATACATTCATGATCTACAGGAGGTTGGAAAGTTTAGTAGTTAAAAAAAATTATTTTTAAAATATCCCAATTAGAGTTTTTTAAAATTAATTAATTTTTGTTTTATTTCTCCTGTGCGTTTTACAAACTAAGAACAGGCCTATATGGATGCTAAGAATCGCAGCACCATGTCAGGCCTTTGAACTGTGAACAAGTTTTTTACTGATTGCCCACAAACATCAACTTTTTTGTTCATTATTATTTTTATAAGATTATAAATATTATAAATTATTATTATTATCATTGTCATCATTATTATTTTAATATTATTATTATTATTGTTGTTGTTGTTTTTGGGTTCCTTTTTTTATTTTGTTTTTTTAACTTAGCAGCGCATTCATTAATAAATAGAGCCATGACAATTTCTATTGCTTTCAAAATGACAATAATACAAATTAACTCATTCCAAACGTGCACTGATTTATCGACGCTTATTTTCACCCCCATCCTGACGTATGCAGGTATATCGACGCTGTTGGGTCTCTTTATTCTTGTTTCTTGGGCATGAATTCCGTCAGCACCCAAAAAAAAATCTGTCTTGAAAGAGTTAAAATCTCAGAGAAATTGAATATGTATGGAACACAAGTAATGTTAATTGACATTCAAGAAATAAAATTTAGAAAGAAAACTCCTGTCTTACAACACTTGGGGGAAAAATTCAATTTTAATATTGCAATGTAGATCTAAAAGAGATTTTGTTTTAAATGCTGCTGTCTTGCCTCTAAAATGCCCTTAAATAAATTATACATTGATTGAGATCTTTTTTAAAAATTAGGGTATGGGTCAGTGTTAATATTTACATTTTAAAAATTTTTAACTGACTTATAGTAGGTTCCTTTTCTTCGGCCTAATTCATTTCTGTAGCATAAAAATTAAATTATATCAAGATATTGAATTGATCATAACTCTAATTTAGATACTGCATTTCTTAATCTGTACACATATTTCTTGACATTATTCCTCAGTAGGCCTAGTTTAATAGAAATATAAAGGAATATAGGAAATTCCTTACATCTTTTAAATTTTTTTTTTTTTAATGGCAAGAATTTAATGCTGAAAAACATAGTCCATCATGAGAAAAATGTTTGAATAGATGTCTTTAGAATAACAGTGTACAAATATTAGCCTTCTCAGACTTTCAATTTAATCTAGGCCTGTCTTGATCTTACTGTCAGCGTAGCATAATTTCATCCTTTTCTATAACTTTTTTTACACAAAGCTCATCTTACGATACAGAATTATGCTGAAAATTAAAAGTGAATATATTCTCTTCTTCCGAATGTATTGGCATTACATTTCCGATGGAACTGAGTCTTTCTTTTGGAAAGCCGATTCAAGCGAGTTAACAGGGCCACATGAATACCCATTATCCAGGGACAAGCTCAACTTTTACTTTAGAATATAATATGTGATTGCTGTTGTATTGAATATGATTTATTTAAAGAAGAAAGAGTTTTCTCTTTTGGGGCTACTACCAAGGAAAAGGGGTTTGTTACAAAAAAGGTAACTTTTGTAGCAACAGGTATTAGTGTAACTTGATTAAATAGAAAGACACAATGGGTTGATTCTACAAGTATTATGACCAATAAATTTTTTTCCTAGGTGTGTAAGATAGGAGTTTTATTTCTTACCTATACGCATACATGTATACAATTTCTGAACAAATCTTATCATTATAAAACTATTTATAATTGATATTTTGAAAAGTAATAGTAATTGTTATGGCTCTTATTAATGTGTGTGTTGCTGAATTTTAACTAAAATTCAAACCAAAATCAAATAAAACAGTAATGGCAACAACATCAACAACAACAAGAAGAATAATAACAACAGTACTAATGAACAAAAAAGTTGGTGCTTTTGGGCAATCTATGCAAGCCTGTTCACAGTTCAAATCCCTGAAGTGTTGATGGGAATCAGAACATGTGGATATATTATATAGGCCTGTTAAAAAAAAACCAAAAAACTTTTTTATAACTCTGAAATTAAGATCTTTTAAAAAAAAATTTTTTATTTATTTATTTATGTGAAATTCAGTTGAAAGAAAAAGTCCTGTAGAATGTATAAAATGAAACCTGCAGCTATAACCAGCCAACGATCTGTTATTAAACAGAATGTCCTATTTGTTTTCCACATTAGAAGTTTGTACACTTTATAATGAGTCTGGATCGAGAAAAATCAGGTTTTTTTTACCATGCAGTTCCATTAATTTATTACGATAGATCTACATCTAGCCTTATCTAGATGTGTAGATTTTAGATTTAGTCTAAAGTTGGTCAAGAAGCAATGGCAATAGTAATAGTATTTTAATACAAGTTAGAATCATCCCCTTCTTAAAATAAAAGCTCTCTGTTTAAAATTAAGCACATGATTGTAAAAAAAAATGAGTGATGAAACCCTATACGAATCTAATTCGAAGAAGACAAGCATTATACAGTCAGTGCCAAACTAGTAGCTCTCCCGTTTTTGGGTTGCAAGGGGAGACAAATTTTATTGACGAGCAACAACCCCTATTGAAATATATTTGCACTTGATTTGAAATTATGAGAGCTATGCCTGTTATTTAGTGTATAATGAAAAAAAATAACTTCCTGGACAGATGAACATCCAATACCAATACAGTGAAAGGCATTTGTGCCGGATTTGATGTATTATGGTGATACATGTGCATGTTCATAGTATGCTAGAAATATTGAGATGCATAATTATCTTAGCAAATAGCAGGAAAACTTGTTATCTGAGTGAAGAAGTTAGATAAACCAAATAGTCTACAGCCTCTATGGAAATGTCTCTAACATAATGCAATTTATCTTCACTGGAAAGGCAAATCGCCGTTTACGGCTGCCTCTTCTCATATATTTTGATGCATCAGCAAGCTGATCTTAATTAGAGACAAAGAAGTCCAACAACTCAGAAGATTCTCTATGAAGAACACTGTAAAGATGTGGCTCTAGCGAATCCAGTTTGTCTCTATAAGAAGCTTGGTTATTTGATTGTATGTTAATTCCTTGGATTCAATCAGTTGTAGTGACATGTACCTATGTCAGGTACGTTTGGACTCCTTTTTTATTTTGTAAGAAATCATGAGCTTTGGCAAATTATCTTATTTTCATTATATGCATGGTATTTATATTGACCTGAGACAAAGGTTAATCTTATTCCCTTTCTTGGTTTCTAAGCATATTTGTAATCAAAATGAGATTTTGCACTTGCAAAACTGTTTACAGCTATGTTTTTTTGTTCTCAGAGTACATAGGTCAAACAGTCCAAATGGCAGGGGTAACAGTATCCTCAAATGAACTGGTATCTGTCCAAGTTACAAGCACTGTCAATAAGTTTGGTGTGGAGCGCAGATTTGAAAGAAGTTCGACTATTGCTGCTCTTAAAGCAAAGCTAGAATTAATCACCGGTGCATTTGCCCAAACAATGGTACTCACTGTGTATACAAAAGATGGCAAGCCAGTTTGTACGTTAAATAACGATGAGGCATTGTTGGGCTCATATCCTGTTGATGATGGAATGACGTTACATGCAGATGATCCAAACTTGAAAGGGAATGAATATTCAGACACATCTAAGGTTGAAAAATTTGAAATATCTCAAGAGGAGTATAACAAGAGACAGGATAGTGTGAGAGCCTTTAAAGAACGGAATAAACTGGGTCAGTTTAATGAGGAGGAGAGAAAGCGGAAAGAAGCTGAGCTCTTAGCTAAAGAGGACAAAGAAGAAGCAAAAGCTAAGACTTTTAGTGTAGGTGATCGATGTGAAGTTACTGTTCCTGGTCAGCCAAGTCGCCGTGGAGAGGTGAAGTATGTTGGAAAAACTGAATTCAAACCAGGAGTGTGGGTTGGTGTTCAGTATGATGAACCACATGGAAAAAATGACGGCAGTGTTGGGGGCAAGAGATATTTTGAATGTCCTGAAAAATATGGTGGCTTTATGCGGCCTTCACATGTTGAAGTAGGTGACTTTCCAGAGGAAGATTTAGGTTTAGATGATGATGAAATGTAGCAATAATCAAGAAATATTTATAGCTCAAATAAAAAAAACAAAACAAATACTTTTACATGAAGCCTCAGTTGTTTTCCTATTGAATAAGGATGCTCTGATCAAATAAACAAGTAAAAATTCTTCATCTGGCTTTGTTGAACGATGACACATACCAAACATGTGGATTTTACTGGGTGTTTTTATGAAGTATAAGTATGCTGCAATGTAATAACAAAAAAAAAACAGTGGTGGCTTAGTTTTTAGTGAAGCTGTTTTATTATTATTTTTACAACCCTTGAGTGTTCTTTGCTAAACTTTGTAATCATTCACAGTTGGATTGATAGTTTGCAATCATTCATAAAGAGATTGATAGTAATCATTATTATTGGTGCACAATACTGTTAAAAGCTTTTTAAAAGGCATTTCACAGAGTGCTCTAAAACTTTAAAGACATGAAAAAAATTCAAAGACACATAGCTTTACAATAGTGAAAACTGGAGAAAAAGGTAGACGTTCTTTGTGTCAAACCACTTATCTTGTTTAAATCAAAAAAGAAAGAAATTCAGTCTCTTTTCTCAGAATAATGTTTGTGACATCTGACTCATTAAGACTGACATCTATGTGACACCTCTATAGAAAAGCAATTGTTTGTTGGCAATGCAAAAAAGAAAACATTTCCATATCTTCAACCATATTCACATATTTTGCTTTTACATCCTGATTTTCAATGGGGAGGATCACATATGTTAGGAACCCATTAGTAATTACAAGAGAGCTTTTTTTTTTATTTTTGGGGTGTGACTTATGGTATTGAAGACAAGTTTTTGTAAAGTCTTTGCATTAAAATGAAAATCCTAAATGGAAGAAGCAAATGTAAATTAACCAGTATTTTATTTACAATTCAGAAAGTCTGAAACACATTCATTGAAAGTTCTAGGCGTTGAAATCTTTTTACTCTTTTTAGGTTTTTTTTTTTCTACATATTCAGTCACGTCGAACTGTACCTCAATTGATTGTACATTGGTATGCATCATGGTTTACTATGTTTTAGATGTGCTCTGTTTTTCGTTTGTTTGTGGTGTTGCCTAACTTATGCAGCCTTGTATCAACTCATGCCCTGAAATTAAAATTTGCATAACACAATAGTTATTATAACAGTATAAAGGATTTTCATTTATTAAATTTCAAGATTGAAAATAATTCGAGCAGAAGTTGAATATTTATATTGAAACTATAATAGTGTCATATAGTTTTAAATTCAGTGGAATTATTGTTCATTCATTTCAAAATACATGGAATAATGTTTTAAAGATTACTCATTGCGTCAAGAAAAGAGAAGAATTGAGAAAATGTCTGTCTGCCTTTTACATGTCTTGAACTTAGACAAATTTGTCAGTTTTTGTTTCTATTGTTTGTAGGCTTAAACATGCTTTATTACTTCTCATTCGTTGCAGACTTTTTTTTTTCTTTATTTCAAAACCAGAAGGACTGCTGAATATTATTTCACTGAAGATGTGCATTATAAATATATACAAAAGTGTGCTTGTATACATTGCATGTAGAAAGTAAGGCAATGAAATAGCAATTTGAATTGAATGAAATCGCCTCTATTTTCTGAAAGAAACAATCATTACCCGGCATTTTTAAATAGAAGTGTACATCTGATATAAGAACATAAGGGCAAGAAGGTGTATCAAATACATACATGTATGTATTGTGTTCGAAATGGCTGGTTTATAAACTTACTTAGCAAGTACCTGATATTCTAGCCATGTACAAAAATCTCTTTTTAAATCAAAACACTGTCCAAGATTATAGGAATATCATAATGAATCTAGAAGTATGTGTAATTTTTGAGTAATGCTGAGAGCAGATATGAGAGTTCATAACTTTGAGCAGTTAGAAAAGAAGGTCTAACCTTTGATTTCAAAGCTCAAGAAAGCACTTTTGGAACTCCTTGGAAACTTTCTTTTTTAAAGAATAATTTTTAAAAATATATTACAATCTGAAGAACAATCTGCAGTTTTGTGTCTGAGAGTCGAAAATATGAATGCTTATTGCTAATGTCAAGCACTTCTAGGATTTTACTCGTTGGAGTTGCATTGCTGAAGTCCTGTCAGATCATATGGTGCAGAATGGATTTCTATATAATATACATGTATATATTTTTCAGAAGATCACAAATGGTCCAAGGGTATCACCCTTGGTATAATGATGGCAATAACAGTGATAAAATGCAGAATAATGATGGATGAAAATCGTTCACACTAAATGCTGCAAATTCAAATTCAGTTTAATAAAAAAAAAACTTGCTGGCTCAATAGCTAGCTGTATAATTTATCTTGATTTTTTTATTTTTTTTTACATTTGGTAAATAGTCTTATAATTTCAAAATACACCCTATTCTCTGCTAACTTGCTGGCTAGAAGGCTGCATAATTTATCTTGATTTATATTTTTTTTTTTACATTTGGTAAATAGTCTTATAATTTCAAAATACACCCTATTCTCTGCTAACTTGCTGGCTTAAGATGGCTGCATAATTTATCTTGATTTGTTTTTTTACATTTGATAAATAGTCTTATAATTTCAAAATGCACCCTACTATTCAGCTAAGCTGTATTTTTATGATTTTGCTATCACAAAGATAGGACGATTTTTTTGCTTACATGACCTTTGTACTTTGTATATGTACATGGACTAGAAGTAGTAGAAGTGTTAGTTCTAGTCTTAACAGTGATTTTGAAGAAGACATTATTTTACTAATTTAGGTGAATTTCGAATTTTGTTAAGGCTGTGGCCTGTCAGCTTACTCTTAATACTGGTACATGGTTTGTATCATTGTAAATTTTTACTAAAGGTTTCAGTTCTGTAGGATCTCTGTTTTATTGTAACTTTTGAGAAGACTTGGCTATGAAATTTTTCTCCCCTAGAAACATTCCAGATATTTTTGTACCCACTCCCCAACGGGTTCATCTGTAGCCTTTGACCTCACAAGGCCTGCCATAACTTGTGAGTCATGCAGGCCACCGAGTATCAGTGGCAAGGAATAGGCATCTAGGCTTAATCTGAAGGATATAGACAAGTAAACAAGATCATTAAGATTATTAATTTTGCAATTTTAAATTAATCTAGTTTTTGTTTAGCCTTGTGTGGTTGACACTTTCCATTGTTGTCAAATGAAATGGAAAGACCAAATCCAGGCAGTGTTGCCTGACATAAAAAGAAAAACGTGATAAGGAAGAATACCTACTCAGTACTGGGTTATTGCCCGGAAGGTGACGTCATCATTCAAGTTTGCAATGATTTTACCTTCAAGAGACGTAGCATTTTAGCATGGTGCTAAATGTAGAGGACATATGCAGTGTACAGCAAGCCTGAATTGGGGCAATATTATGCAATCTTTATAATTACCCAAGTACAGAAGATGATTTACAATATATTATGAGTTTAAAAAATCAATCAATTTGTTAATTCTGCGAGCAAATGAATTATGTGTATGGTGTCCTTGTTTTTAAGCAATTCATTTAAAGCTAATATTATAATAAATGCTATCAGTATCGATGTGCATATTGTTCTTTTATTTTAATTATTTTTGTCATTAGCAATATATCATAACATCTTTGGTATTGCATTTATATACACATCTTAATTTTGATATTCTGCTGGGTGTGCCTCATACTTTTCTGATTTATGGTTCATCTGTTTTTTTTTACATACGTACATGTAATTAATACCAATATCTTGAACATTATGCTTTGCCTGCCACCTATTCATTAAAATTTTAAATAAAATTCATGCTTCTCAAAAGAGCACTATTTTTGTGTTTTGTTTTGTTGTAGTTTTTAATTTAAAAAAATATTTTGGTGTAGGTGATATATTACATGTATTAGAAAATCTTTTTTTAACCCTTGTATTGCAGTCCAACATTCTTATTTTGGGACTTCATGACAATTATGAATCATGAGCTTTACTTTAGGCATGAAAAATGATAAAGTGCCTTCCCGATCAGGGACATTGGCGGTGCAGTATAGTGCAAACTTGCCGTGAAAACTAATCTGAAGGGATTTTTCTGTCACTCTTCATATGATCAATCCTGACACCAATGCTCAGTCCGAGGAGAACCAAAGAACCTTGCGCATACAAGTCCATATTACAGCTAACTTCTCAATCAATTTCATTCTTTGAGATTCCCAAATCTTTTGACTCTGCACGGCCATAGTCATATGAATTATACATGTAGTCTTTGAGTTTGCCTCAAACAAATTTGGGAGAGTAAACCGTTTTTCTTTCATTTCAATCTTTACGAAAGGGGTTAAACATTTCATGAAAAGTTCAGACTCCCACATGGATAGCGAAAAAGACCAGAAAGGAGATTCCATTCTGAATTTGCTGCTCTGACTTAGCAAATTTATTTTACAACCTTGTGTTTTTGAAAGTTAGCGATCTGGGCTGATGCTATAGCCACCCTATAGATCTACCCTATGTCCTCAAGCTACAAAACAGTGTATAACTAGCGATGAGATTAATTACTGTGTACCCTAAAACTCTCGCCCAATTAAAATACATAGGCTAATGTAAGTATGAGGCTCGTGGTCTATCTCATTCGGATGGATGCAGATTGCAAACCCTCCATCTTAAACATCGCCCAATTAAAATACATAGGCTAATGTAAGTATGAGGCTCGTGGTCTATCTCATTCGGATGGATGCAGATTGCAAACCCTCCATCTTAATACTAATAATAACGGAAAGTCTATAAAACAACCACAATCTTGATGAATTTCCCGCATTAATTTTATACTTGCCAAATATTTTTGGCAATGTCATTGTTA
>BLXT01007741.1:687702-701237 GCA_019648995.1 Plakobranchus ocellatus
CATTAATTAATAAAAAAACATGACTTCATGAGCAAGAAACAATGGTATTTTGCAGTGATAGATTAGAAGTATGCTTAGACAATAATTTTAAAGTCAAAATAGTGCAAGATGCAGTAGGCTTAGAGTGATAACTAGCCTACCATGTCGGCAATAGATCAAAGAAATCAAAGGTTGGTTTTTGGGAGTTACAGCCCGACCTTCAAGTCAGCCCCACATCAAAGTAATTTGAGATGCCGACTATGTTAAGTTTTAACACTACATGAATGGTGATGTGCATACAAACTGCCTGACATTTACAAAAGCTAACTTAATACTGTATTTTTCATAATAGGCCTACATGTATCTTTTTAATAATACCTAAGATGTTTTGTCTTAGATCTGCTTTGAAAAATCCTATTAGATCTGCACACCGAGTGATAACTAGATCTAATGCATTGAAGGCTAGCCACCTTATCATCCAATCTCTCTCTCTCTCTCTCTCTCTCTGTTTTTCTCTGTCTCAGTCTTATCTATGACTCAGTTTTAAAAATGTAAATTTCCTCTTCTTTAGCAGTTAGTGTTGATGTGTATTTTTCTTTTCTCAGGCAATATTCTGATGTTTTCATTGTCCAGTCTCTCTCTCTCTCTTAACGGCCACATGAAAGAGCCTTATGCATTACCCCCATAGGACTCATTACCCTTTCAGGCGAAATTGTTGATAGGAGTATCCCTTGTACAATTTCAAGAAACTTCGGCATCGCTCCTTTTATTAAAGAATATAAATAAAGAACAATCAAGCAAGCCAATATTCAGATTTGATTCAGTCAGATAGCCCTATAGGTCCCTATTTGTTTTGTTCTATTTTTAGACATTTTTTAGTCTCCATCGAGGCACAGATTAGACTAGATCGTAGACCTTTATATGATATAATCTGAGTGGCATAAACATGCAACCTAAATTCCCATGATTTTTAAATAAAAACTACGCAAGTTTTCAGTCAAGATCATTAATATTGATCATTTGTATCTATAGAGGTATTTGCCTTGTGCATACAAGGGTGAGATCAGGCCTCCAGTTTCTTCAGGCAATGATTTCTTAGTAGGCATAGAGATTTCTTTAGCACCTGGGATACTTTCAGCCTGGAATTGGTTATTTCCATAGCATTCTTTCATGTAAAAATTGTTATAGGGAAGTGATGTTCCTTGTAGAAACCCCCCCCCCCACAAGTTCATTTTTTTACATTTTTCTCCACAGGTGGTACAATAATGAGCAGCAGAGAGGGAGAATTTGCAGCTGACTTGCAAAGATTATCAAAGGAACCAGAATTCAATAGCATTAGTTTTGAAACAATTATTGACAAAATAAGAGCTCATGCAGCAGAGGTAAATGGATTAATATTGTTAGACATCAGCATGTTTTAGTTCTTGAAATATACATTTAGGATACAAATTAGGCTCTTGGTGATATTTTTTTAGAAGAGAATATTATTTATTTTTGGTTGAAAAGAAACATGTTTCTGTGCTCTGCATGATTTTTTTAAAAAGTAGCTATAATATTTGATCAGAGAAAGTGGTGTCTTGAAATCAAAATATTCTTATATGTCTATGTATGTGCAATAACAAAAGTTAAACTTATCAAAGCATACATTTCCTTATTTTCTGAATGAGAGTGTGATAATCTATCCCCACTTAATTTTGATTAATGTTCATGGATTTTTTTTCATTTATTGTTGTTTTCAATAAACTAAAAACTGAATAAAAAACAATTTATTTCTCTGGATAAAAAACTATTTTTTCTCTCATTTTAGTATCTGTGGGTGATAATTGTTGAAGAATCTGACTTGGCCAATGAGTTAAAAGTCATGAAAGACTACTTTCTGTTGGGTCGTGGTGAGCTTTATCTTGCCTTCATAGATCAAGCCCAACATCTTCTACACACACCAGTAGCTGCTACCACTGAGCATGGTAATCAACTTCACCCTTTGATTCTGGTTTTGAGGACAGAACTGAGTTAAAATATTCTCTTAATACGTCACATTTATACTCTCATTTTCTTTGAATCAAGTGTGAGAAATAAAGCTATCTTATATGCACCTGAATGCCAAAATAGGAATATAGACGTGCTTTCTTTAAGGGCTTTACTGGAAATGGTGTGACCATTTTTAGCTTACATTTTTATCAATATGATGGCAAATGTCAGATTATATTTATATATATTATATGATTGAATATGTTTCCATCTCTCAAATTCAGTTTTTGTATTCTATTTAAATAGTTAACTATCAGTATTCTCATCCTCTCTGTTTTCTTTGTTTTCAGATGTTAATAGAGCCTTTCAGCATGCAGCAAGGAATGTTTTAATCGACAATGACTTGCTGTTACAGAGGTTCCGTTTGACTGTGCCTTTGCCTTCTAAAGATTTGAGTAAATATAGATATTGCCATATTTTCCTACTGACAAAATTGTCTGTTTTAATTTTAAGAAAGAATTGCCAGATTCAATCCCTGCTCAAAATTTATACAACAAGGCCAGAGAGACTGCACCCACAGCTAGACAAACTGGCCTGCTTCACTGTGATAGGTTACCTTCTTTAAAGCATGATATCTTCACTCTCATATTGTGCATCTTTAAAAAAAAAACAAATACAATTTTCTTTCAAATAGTACCAAATTCATAATCAGCGGTAATAAAAAAAATTGCTGTAGCCAAGTCAAATACAAATGGCAGGTTTTGTTCTGTCTCTTCTCTTCTTTTTATTCATGTTTTCTCCGTTATTTAACGTAGTAACTGGCGGAAATTTTGCAACTAATGAAAAGAAATCTCGACATATCACAAAGTATGATTTTTTCAAAAAGATCTTGGCTGTTTGAAGCTGCATGTGTGTAATGAAATCAATTTGCAGTATTAATTTGAAAAGTGATGCCTGATTATTTTTGAGGACTTCATGAGACATAGATCTCTGAACTGAGGAAAAATATGTTTATTTTAAGGCCTATCGCGGGTGTCTGAGGGTCAGTTTGGGGTCCCAAGGTCGAATTTGGGATTTTAATTGTTTTTATATCTTCAACTATTTGGTTCCACATTGTTTATAACTTTATTTCATGGAAATAGGCCCAAATTAGTCTAAAATGGCTTTTTCTGAGCCCCCTCAACGACCAAAATGCCCCAAGAATGTCAAAAATATGAAAAGTTTGACTAATTTGAATAAAGGAAACCAACGTTCTGTAAAACAGAGCCCCAACTATTTGGTATCCACGTGATCGGGAAAATCTCCGCTCTTCAACGAGACACACATCTAATTTGTTTCTAAATATAGATTCCCTCCAATATAATTCAAATAATACATAGATTCAGGCATTCCATTGGTTACTATTGGAGAAGAATAACAAAGTATTGACCCCGATCTTTGTGCGCATGCTCACCGAAACCGGATCAGAGAATAAAAAATTATCGGAGATATTAATGCCAGGTTGTCTTTTTGTGAGGTGTACTTAAGTAATGTTTGCATGATGCAGTGGGCCTAGTGAGCAATAGGTCAAAGAAATTACAGGCTTTAGGTGTTTCTAACAATCTGAAAGATCTCTAAAATTCAAGTGCCTGTTACTTTGATACATGTGAAAGGATTTTCAAAGTAGCAACTTTTTGCTACAATGAGTTTTCTTGCCTTTCAATCACAGGGAAAATTCTCTCTGGCCTTAATAATTTATAGCATGTCTTTATCATGGAACCGAAATGATGAAATGAATCAAAATTTGTAGGACTATTAATTTTTCATAAAGAAAAAAAATGTTATTTCCTTGAATTGTATTATTTATGTATTTGTTATGCTTATAAATATTTTCACTTTAGCGCCAGATGTTATGAGCATCAATATTTTTCTGTACTCATATTGCATAAGTGTAATGATTTTATATTTCAGGAAAAGCAGAAGTTGCCTCAGCCCAGACCGAGCCTGAGGTGGGTTGGACTGTACTTGGACTGACCTACAGTGTTCCATGGCCTTTGCATATCTTCTTCACATCTTCCATGCTGGAAAAGTTAGTGCTCTGGATTTGAAATTATATGAATGTTCAAAGTGGAATTTTTTTTTCCAGAATTTTGTCAAGGAGTACACATAATGGAGTGTGATTCATTTGAAAATTTAACTCTGGAATCAAATCTCCCATGTTGCGAAAAAAAAAGTAGTTTAGCAATTAAAATTTGATTTTTAATATTTTAATTAGACTATCAACTACTGATAAATTTCACTCTTAGATATTTTTCTCTTAGAGTTTTGTTTTATCTGAGATTGAAGTACTTTTGTTTTTAATTTCCAGATATAATCGTATTTTTCGGTTTCTACTAGCCGTGCGAAGGACTCAGCTTGACTTGCAACACTGTTGGAGTCTCCAAATGTTCAATAAAGAGAAATTTGTGAGTCCAGCAGCAAGTGCAACTTGGCAGCTTCGAACTCACATGGCCTTCCTTGTGGACAATCTTCAGTATTATTTACAGGTGATTGATTATTCAGGTCATGTCTTTTAAAGCTTATATTTAACTGCCTTAATAAGATGGCCTCACAAAATATATTTGTGATTTTGTTGATTGAACAAACTCCATCATACGGCCAGGTTACTCCAGGTGTTGACTCTGTGCATTACATGAATTAGTGTGCAGCTAGTCTTGCACAACTCTTTAAAGTTCATAAAAAATGATCATTGAATTTCAATATGTATGTTTTGCTGATAGTTAAGTTATTTGAAATGCATCATATAACAGATTGAGTGTATGCAGTGTCAGAAGATCTTTTTTTTTTTTTTTAATGTAAAACTTCTTATTTTTAGCACAGGCTTTTTACTTTCAATGTAGTGGTCTGTAAAAATTTTTTGTGTCTGTGTATTGTGTCTCTGATACAGTTTTTTTTACATGCTATAAATGATTGCTTTGATTTGCTTGCAAATTTTTCCTTCTAAACATGTCATTTAAAATTGTTTTTTTTTATCTTGATTTTAGTGGTAGCTGCCCATATTTAATAAACATGAAGTCAGTTTCCTTTCTGTTATTTGTAAATTTCCTTTTCTTCTTTTTTTTGTCTGTTCTAACTTTTCACAACAAGGTGGACGTCATTGAATCTCATTACAAGATCTTGTTGGACAAGATCAACTCTACCAAAGATTTTGAGGCAGCAAAACTTGCCCATGAACATTTTTTGTCTTCATTGCTTGCGCAAAGTTTTGTCCACATGAAAACTGTGAGTTTGAATTTAATACTGTCGGTTTTTATAAATTTATGATGATTAGTTAATTTTCAAAGCAATCAAGATTCTGTTATTTTAACGAGTTGGATAAAGCATTAATTTAATAAGGTAAAGCAAAAAACTCTACATCGACTGTATGAAATCTTATCTTTCCTTTATTACTTTATCCTTCTAAGTATTATTATTTTTCAGCTTTATACATACAGTGATGGGGGAGCGATGGCTCATCTGGTAGGGCAGTTGGCTACCAAGTCTGAGTTTCGAATACAAGTCTGTGCCAAGTCAATTTTTCATTGCTCCCCTGTGTCCACCCAGCATTTGATGGGTCACTAGATCTCTTAAAACCCAGCAAAAGTAAAGGAGGCAAGGAAAGCAATGGCAAACTGTAAGCCAAGAACAATCAGGACCCTACAACTGGTTCCCCGATGCTTGGACTAAGCGTTAGACTCACTTTTCTTTTACATACAGTGACCAGATGTATTGACATGAAAGAGACTTTTGATATTATGCCAGTGAATGAAAGTATAAATCAGAGAGGTGGAAACGTTAACTCTTCCCGAGGTTTTTGCAACTATAGTCCCGATGGTCTATATGGGCTCCCAGAGGTAGTCGCGATAGCATATACCTAGTCTAGTGCTCCAGTATACAATTTTACACATACGGAACAACTGGAAAAGGCTTAGTTTCATTTTTAAGGGGATTCCCCTTTCTCAAACTGCTAAGACTAGCAGTCTACGCTTTAGATTGGGTTTGGAAATTGAGAAGTAAACAAGTGTAGATCTGAATGTGTGCTATACTGTTGAAAATCATGGCTAGAAAGGTCCCAATTCCTGACCAGTTTGAGGAATTGTATGCACACGATAATGGCAGTAATAGTGCTGAATTTGTACAAGATGACAGTTGATACTTAGGATACTTGTTAGCAAGCCAGGGCCTATGGTTTAGGCTCCTGGAGATCAAGATTTAGATGTAGATCTAGCAAGTGGCTGGCGTCGCCGCCACTACCAGAACCACTGACAAACACAAAAACAGACATAAAAAGCAAAAAGGTTGGTGGCATAGATTTTTATTTCATGTGAATCTGTATTTAATTTCCTTTCCATTGATGTATGGTTTGTAGTTTTATGTTGAAAAATAAAAAAGTTATGTGAATTTTTGTATGACACCTTCTAATTTTTCAAAATCTCCATATTAATTCGCCTCTGGGGGACCTCATAGGTCCTGAAAATTCGCCTTGCTAAGAGTTAAATGTAAGTTCTTACTACCACCTTTCTTTCATTCTCTGCACAAAGTTTCTGAAGTATTGTGCCCTCTCAATTTAGCAGACCTGAAATCGGCTTGGTCTAGATCTCCATCTACATATGTAGGAGTGGTGAAAGTCTGGACTGAATCTTAGGTCTAAATCTACATCTAGAATTATTTTAAAGATCTAGTGTATGCTTCGATGAAGGTCATATGAGCTTGGTGATTATGTTGATCATTGTAGTTCTTCTTATCATAAGTATTCTCGTCCACATGTGAGCTGGCATTCTCAGGAACAAAATAATCCTCTATGAACTCATTTAGCTGATCATGGCCTGTCTTTTTCATTTAGAAGAGCAGCAACAGTTTTTTTTTCCCTGTTAACTAGATCTAGAATCTAGGTTTTAGATAATGCCGACATGTTGCTGATAAACAAGCCTTTAGAAATGGAGTGTAGCTCTTAATTTAAATTCATAAAAAAATATTTATCACAGTAAGACAAAACTTTTTTTCATGAACAAAAAAGCTAAGTGACATCAAAAAAGCTTTTAAAAACACCTTTAGACAAAACAAATTGATTGTAGTCTTTGGGGACCTGATAAATTAATAGTTCAAGATTGATTTTAAGCAATAAAATCAATTTCGCTACATATCGACCTGACATCACCATTTTGCCTGTAGCTCGAAATAGAGCTCAGTTACATGTGTTTTTGCTGAACGTATCACATATACACCAGTAATTCTCAAATTTATGCCTGACAAACTTGCTGCAAAGTATTCAAACAAGTACACTATGTAGACAGAAAAAAAATCTGAGCTATAAAGGCCAAAACATCTATTTCCATTCTGAGTTTAAACATTTTCCAGCCAATCAGTTTCCTGTTAATTAAACTGGTCAAAAGATACCAAATTTTGTTTTAAATGACTCCTGTATACTAATAAAATTGCCGTGAAAAGCTTACGAGTTATGTATAATGTAGCAAGAGCAAATTTTTTTTTGCATTTCCATTTATTTATTGATCAAAATATTACACTCAGTTTCCTGCTACATAAATGGTTCTGAGTTAATTAATATTGGAAAATTTTATATGTGACCATTTAGTGTATATTTAAGATAAATTAATATTTTATTTTTCACTATAACAGAATAACAAAACTGAGTACAATTGTCCTTGTCTTTTAAGTCTCCGGTCAACAATAATATTGTATGATTTTTTTTTCCACACAGGTTTTTTCTTGCTTGCATGAGATCCTTGACCAGTGCTCATCCTTTTGTCGTTTATTAGTATCAGCCCAACAAGAATTGACTGAAAAAGAAAATGATCAGTTGCAGAATATTACACTGGTAGGTATCTCCTGTCTCCTCCCTCTTCTAGTTTAGATAATTGTTTTGATTTTTTTAAAAAGTGGTCTAGTTTTTTTTCACATTAAATTATGATGAATTTGTCCTTTTTAACAAAAAAAAAAAGAGTTTCTCTCTCTTTTATTTTTAGTCACTGCTAAGATATTAAAGATTTACTTTGATAGAACCTAGATTGAATTTTTTGTACAGATGTGCTGGGAAACTTTACCCTCTACGAAAAAAAATTTTTTTTTCTTTTTTTTTTAATGAGTTCCGCCTTTATATTTTTTGTCACCGCTTGGAAAAAAAAAAGTAAGTAATTTGCTATGTTATAAAGAGTGATTTTTTATGCTCATGTGCTCATGGAAAATGCTCATGCTCTTCATTCCAAGAAAAATCAGTAGTTTTGGTAGGTTTGTAATATAGATTTCATTGATTTGTACATTTGTATTTCATCAGAGCTTCCAGCGCCATTCAAGCTTGCTTTTCCGCATCCTATCAGGTGTTCACAGCCAAAGTTCTCGCCCTCATCTTGCACAGCTTCTTCTCAGGCTTGATTTCAATAAGTTTTTCACAAACATGGGAGGTCAATTGGGATTGTAACAAACAGTTGGAATATGGTTTACATCATATATTAAAAATGTACCTACATAATTGCTGATCCAATTACTTAAGTGATGAAAGATTTTTTAACACTTCTTCAATTTATTATTAAATTACTTCTGGCACAGATAACTTGAAAGCAAGATGGCTAGTCAAAATATTTAATCAAGACAGTGATTATTTGCACAACCTGTTGTCCCAATAATGAAAAACCCACTTTTTGAGTTATTGGCACAACCAGATATCGAAATAATCTGGATAAAGTCAACATCTCTGGACCAAAATAAATTGTGATGAATTCAAGCAAGAACTTACCCTAAGAGAGTTGAATTTAAATGGATTCCAGTTTCCACTGTATAAAGTGTATATTTACCTAAGTTACATGTAATATTTCATTATAACCGGGGTCTCAACAGGTTGTGCCAATAATGAAAACAAGTCTTTTTCCCTTATTGAGACAAGCTGTTGTCTCAATTATGATAAAACATACTTTCCAAGTCAGTGGTACAAGGTGTTGTCCCAATAATGAAAATCGGCTTGTTTGTGCTATTGACAGAAGGTGTTTTCTTGTTTAACTCACCAAGTACGAATACCGTGTATACTCGGTATTCGATTATCTTATTCAATCGAGTACGAACATGGTGTATACACGTTCTTCGTTTTCCTGACTGCTACTTGTCCATATCCTATTTATTTCTTTGCCGAACCATTGGAGAGCGAAGGGAAACCGCTGTGTAATGTTTTCTTTGCTTCAAAAAGTTTTGAGCGTGAACATAATGGCTTATTCGAGAAATGAACAGAAATTGAAATTAATATATATATGGTAAGTGTTTTTAGATCTAGATCTAGCCACATCATCCTACATTCTGTAGATCAAACTAGAATCTGTGTAATATTATCCATCACTGGTGTCCAACTAGGCCTGTTCACTTTCAGAGTCTAAAATCTAGATCTAAATCTATGTTTTCACGATAGGCACGCCCACTGACACGCCCATTTATGATCAGCTGGATGTAAATATCTGTCTTGTTTTCAGTCTTGATCTAGATCTAACTCTAGATCTAGAATTGTCAAAGGGACACAAAATTAGAATCTAAATTATGTGACATTTTGTATTTTTTTTATGATTTGTATATTTTTACATTCTTATGATAGAGTGCATTTTTTCCACGATTTTCATTTTTTCCATAGATCTATGAAATTTGTCAATTATATTTCATGCTTCGAAATGTATCAAACCAGAAAAACTACTGTTGACTATTAAGTGCATTCAGACAGTTGTATATATCTTTTTTTTTATGTAAATCATTACACATTTTGACTCGCACTAACTTGCTGATTACTTTTTTCTTTGTATTGTGCACAAGGGTTTTGAATGTAGAGGGCCAAAAAAAAAAGTTGAAAGTGAAAATACAGCCTGTTTTGAAAAAATGATGAAAAAAAAACACTTATATATAGAATGACATCTAAATTTCCCAGATTATAATACTAATATTAAACTACCAATACACCAATTTTCATAAAGCTAGCAGTATATTTTATACTTTGACACATTTTCAAAATATTCCAAAATAGGCCAGTGACATGGTATTAACAGCACAATTTAGCCCAGTGCTCAGTGAGTTAAAGAAAAGCCTAAGCTTGCTACTGACATAATTTGGCTGGTCATGTCTATTGTGGCGACATGTGGTTTTACAATTCATCAGAATGCAATTCCTAGATGTAGATCTAGTCCATGCCAGTGCAACCATGATTTGAAATGTTAGTGCGACATTTAAATTGTACAGCAATTTCAAAACCATTTTTGATGCACAGATAACAAGATCTAATTATATTGGTTTTGAAAAATACAAAACAGATAGATGCAAAAAATAAGCGAATCAGAAACCCAGAAAAATGTTTTAGAGATAAAATTAAGCCACTAATGTACATGATTGGAGTGCTCAAAATTGTGATCAGGTGCCATTGACAGTCTCGTGCAATCTGTGAAGTGAAAACTTTTAAACAGGCATACATGTATATTGCCACCAGTAACCCTAATCACAGGTTTATCAAAAATATGAATCGGGGATGACAGTTTTCCATTTTAAATCCAATAATGACTTTTTGCCTTTCCACTTTTCTGATTTCTGAATTTCTTTCTTTTTTTTTTTTCATTCGGTTTTCTGTTAGTTTTGTGCTTGTCATTGTTCACCTCAGAAATGTATTTTCAATGCAGGAATGGCCCAGGATCAAGCCTGAAAATTGCTAAAATCTGATTTCAGTTTCCCAGTACCCCCAGGTGGGGTGCTTCCCTGATACCCCACCAGGGCCTAAGGTGGCCCCTGGACCACAGTTGACTGAAAAGTTTTTTGCTTTTAGGATCTGATTTTTTAGAATGCATAGAAAATGAGGTTGAGCTGATCACACAGCAGGGAAAAGAGTAAAAAAAATGTAGGGCTTACATTAACCTAGTCCAGTTACAGTAGACCACACCTAAACCGAAAACGGCTGAACCGAAAAAACAGGTAAACCAAAAAGAAATTGAAGAGCTTCCCATTTTTCCTCTTATTCTTTCTTAATAAACATGGGGTAAACCGAAAGGGTTGGCTGCCTTATTATCGCTAAAGCGAAATAAAAACTACAGGGAAAGCCCAGTCACTGTCCAACTGACACATAAAATTTTTTTTTAAAACACACCTTGCCCTTCCCTTTCTTTTTCGCATTACTCCATGCAGATCCAATACTGTTAGTGTACCTGTACCTCACACTACAGACGGCCAGGCCCGATGTCTGGCTAGGTCTAGGTCTACTGTACACACCCGCCCATCCTTTCTCTTCCACCACTCAGTTGCGTAGCAGGACCGTGCCAGACACTCTAGGTCCTGTCAGTGCAAAGCTAAGCAAACACTGTTGTATCACAGCCGGTAGTAAAGCTAGCTCTCTTGTTGAGGACTTACCCAAAAATGTAAATGTAAAAGTAGAGGACTACAGGGTTGGAAAACTCACTTAGGTGATGATGAATTTGGGAAAGCTCTATTATTCTACATCGATAACAGACACAAGAACCTCCTAGCTGAAAAGGAAAGAGAAGGAGACAGAGAGATGGATAAAAAAGAGAGAAAGATTCATGGATAGCCGTGTTCATTCACATTGCAATGTGACGATGGGTGGGATTGGTTCAATTTAATATTTCGGAAGCTGGTTGCTCTCCTTTATTAATCATACTTAATTAATGCGCTATGCTTGCTTAAGTGTATTTTAGGTCGAGTTTCATTTTATTACAAAATTATTTAACTCATCCCAGCCAAAAATTTCATCGCAAATATGTCCCAGTCACTGAGTCAGTCTCATAATTTATCACACAATTTTCATATGTCTGAAACAAGTTATATAGGCCTATATCGACATTGGTCTTCATATAAATGAATCAACTCTTGGGAACAGATATGTAAATGCACATTGAACAGAGAAATTCAAAATAAAATTCAGGAAGAGCTCCTTGAAGGACAGGTCTTAAAGATAGTGTTGGTGTAGTTGAGAAAGACAATGATGCTGTGGGGTAAAGTTGTTGGCAGGGATGAAGCAGGGATAGAGGGAGTTGTTGGAGAGGATGTTATAAAAATGGAGGTAATAGGTGCAAACTCTGCAGCAGAATTGGAGGAGGCTGATGAAAGCGATGGGGACAATGTAGTAGAAAAGGAGTGGATGGTGCAGGCGCTTCAATCAAGAGAGTTGGAGATTGATGGAGGCAATGATTCTGCAGGTGATGTTGGAGACCTAATTGAGAAGTTCCAGAGGACGATGTGGGAGAGGGCTGCATTGATGTTGCTCTTGGCAGAACAACAGCGTGATTGTTGAAACGAGAAAACCAATTGCCTCAAATCCTGCCTTGACTGTGTGGGGAAGAAAAGTCCTTTTTTTCCCACTGGGCCTTTTTTTTTTGTGCGCACAAATTTGAGAAACATGGCCTTCCACTTTCTCTTCACTGGCTGAAACACTGCGCAACGTATGGTGGTAACATCTTTCCTGATGCTGAACAGCAATAGTTCACTATAATTTGCTCCCTCACTGAGCCGCTGATAGACTGCATGAGTTATCTTGAACTCTTCCTTGCCAATACAATCCCAGGCTTTGGGTCAGTAACAAACCCATATTCATCACCATTGAAAATTTTACATTTCATGTCTTTGATCCCCTATCTGGTTAATATCCCTTCTAACAAATCATAAAAGTGATCAACTACCTCTGGGTCTTCTACCCGCGCCCTGCACATACTTAGCTGCCCAGTTTTTCTTGGCACAATGTCTGGATGTCTTATACAAAAGTTCATTAGTCAGTCATAGCCTGGGAGTCTGTCTTTGAATGGCACTTCCAGTCCCTTCTTCACAACAAATTCATATACAGTGTCTTTGACTTGTTCAGATGTCACCCCATAGCCCCAATCTCCCATTGTTCTGATGCACTTTGCTAGCTCTGCTTGATTCAGTGATGGAATGGCGGTATGTTTTCCATTGTAAGCATTGACAGGTACCCCTCCAGAAAACCTTTGTAAAAGAGACTTCTTGTTGATGCCATGATACTTTGCTGAACCATTTAGGTTATCTGCTTGCTCATGATAGCATTGTAGGCATCAATCATCTCCTGAGATGCACTCAGATTCCTTGTGCCACCTTCTGTCTTCTTATTGTACACAATCACCATTCTGGAAATGAAATGGGGCATTAGGCACCACTGACTTAGAATAAGGACACAATTTCAGGCATCTGCTTTCTATTCTTGCAAATATTAAACATGAGATTGTTTCTTCATATCATAATGTTTTCTGTAGAACCATAAAGGTGATAATACCTTCTACCTACATGTATTTACTTTTTGATTCATACACTACTATATGTATTTTCTTCCCTCTCCAACGTTCTTGGGGCATGAGGCACCCCTCTTGAAACACACTCATTTTCTCTTTGAAAGACTGTCTCTGAACACAATTGCACGTGTAAACAAGTTAATAAGGTAATTTACTCAATTGATGTATAAAGCTGGTTCCTTAAATCACTACAAAGAGATGTTTCTAAATAAAACCAAAGTTCACGTATGATTCGATGATATGCAAAATGAGAAAAGCATGGCTGCCCTGGTTCAATGCATGTGTGAC
>BLXT01007741.1:737686-754357 GCA_019648995.1 Plakobranchus ocellatus
TTTTTTCCTCCCTCTTTCTCTCAAGTCATTTTGGACCATACATTTTACCTTTTATTTCACTTTTTCTAGTTGCCTTTTTTTCCTCTCTATTTCTCTGTGATATCAGACGACACAGTACAGTGCTTACAGCAGGTCCGAGAATGAACTTCTTGTTACAATAGTAAGAGGGGATTAAAATTTAATATAAAGAAAACAGAGTGCATGCTTGAATCAAAGAGAGGACAATTTTTTTAATACTCACATGTCACATGTCACATCAGTTCAAAGGCGAGAACATCAAACAAACATATCAGTTTAAATTCTAAGGTTCTTAATAACATCAGATGCAAGATGTGACAAATTAAGAAAAAAAATTGCAATAGCTTTCAACAAGATGAGCCCCATACTGAAGAACAGAAACATCTTCATGAACACAAAAGTGAGAAACCTGAAATCCTAAATACGGTCTTTCCTTTTGTATGGATGTGAGTGCTGGACAATTTCCAACAACATCAAAAAGAAACTGGAAGCTACTGAAATGTGTGTTTTTTTTTAATTAATGAGAGCATCTTGGACAGACAGAAAGACCAATGAAGAAGTTTTTCTACTGGCAGGAATGAAGCGCTCATTGATGAAAACAATAAGAAAGAGATAGATAAAGTTTTTGGGCCACATGAACAGAAAAAATGGACTAGGCAAAATTATGCCCTGTGGAACATTTGAAGGGAAAAGATGCAGAGGTCGACAAAGAATATCATAAACCGATATCTGAATGCCTTTGCAACCAAGAAACCGATGCTCAACATCAGGTTCATTTAGCTGGCTGATGACAGAGTGGAATGGAGACCATGATTGTCCATGCCTGTACCAGGCCTGACATCTGAAGGACAAGAAGTATTTCTCTTTTTCTCTGTCTTTAATAATTATTGCATGAAAGGCGGGGAAAGAGAGAGAGAGAGAGAGAGAGAGAGAGAGAGATACTGAGAGAGAGAGGAGCTAGGATAGGCAAAAGGAGCAAAAAATGTCGAGAGTAGGAGCATACATACCGAGTGAGTGAAGGGTGGAACCCCTAGGAATCTCTCGAAAGCCTTTTGGTGAAATCACAAGAAGTCTTGGAATCCCTAGGAATCTTCCGAAAGCCCTTTGGTAATCTTCGAAAAACACCCACCAAATCATCAATTTTCGTCTCAGAAGGCAAAAAATAACACCGGATCTATACCGACAATACCGAAGATGGCCTAGGTGGGCATATATATTCATTTTATGGCTCTATTTCATGTAATTTTTTTTACTTATTACTGTTGCTGTTGCTGCCGCTGCTACTACTACCCTACTTTACTGTCTTTTCTACCACTGCGACTGCTAGTAGTAGTAGTAGTAGTAGTAGTAGTAGTAGTAGTAGTAGTAGTAGTAGTAGTAGTAGTAGTAGTAGTAGTAGTAGTAGCAACAGCAGCAGCAGCAATAGTAAAAAGTACAAAATTAAATGAAATGGAACCATAAAATGAATATGCCCGCCACTACACAACACACCATTTTGGAATAGGGACGAGAGGGAAGACTAAAAAGATAGTTCAAGGATTAGGAATAATAGTCTTTGATGATAATAAAATGAAAATAAAATAAAGAGATCTATACACTGAAAAGCTCAGAGGTCCATGTGTACATCAACAGTACTGAAGAATCCGATACATTTTCAACACACACAAGAAGCGTCGTGCAGCTCAGTTGGAAGTTTGGGAGACAGGTGTACATGAAAATAATTTTTTTCCTTGTTCCGTATGAAATTTTCAAATACATTGTGAGCAAAATGGGGTAGAATTTAGTGTATGACTGTCTTTAGAAGACGTGAAATAGCCATATCACTTTGCTAGTGTACAATGACATCGTTTGAACTCCCGCTGAGGTCAAGGTACTCAGAGTCAGAGTGCAATCCCAGTGCCAAAGCCGCGTATCACTGCTGAGCAGCAGCACTGAGCAAGCTGACTCTTTCAGTGGTAATGTACTGTACCTTTTTTCTCTCTTACTACTGTGTCTCACAACTGCATCCTCTTTTAAGCCCTGATCTTATGTTTTAATGCCAATTGCTGAGAGTGAGACAGACACATCTCTCCAAACTTGCAGTGTGGAGCTAGAATGAAATATCTAGAGCCTAGATCTAATGTATATAGATTCTAAATATAGATCGAGAATCTAATCTAATTTAGATCTAGATTAGAATCTAGATCAAGATATAGATCTAATGTAGATATAGGCACTGGTGGAGCACTACGGTCCCTACTTTGCCCACCTGAGGAAGTCGGCCATTTCGATTATTTGGCGTCAGTGGGTGGGCAACAAGTGTTATCAGTGTCTAGATCTAGAAAATCTAGATATTAAATCTAGATCTAAAATGTTGCCTCTTCATTTCGTTTGTAGATGATGGTATGAGAATAATTTTTTTTTTCACATTTCCATAGAAATAGAAGCCAGCCGTTTAAGAAACATCATAAAAAAGCATATCGAAGTTGCAATAGTTTCTACACCCATCGACGTTAAATAATCGAAATGGCCATCCACTTTAGGAGGAAAACTGATAGGGACCGCAGTCCTCCACCAGTGCCCTAGTTCTATATTTAGATTATCGTATATCAAGATTCTGGACTAGATATAGATTTCTAGATCTACAATAGATCTAGATCTAGATCTATACTAGATCTAAAATTTACATCTAGATCTTGATTCTAGATCTGGATCTAGGCATACAGATCAAGCAAACAGGTAGATCAAGATCTAGTACCGGTATTCTAGTATTAAACAGATGAGTGAGATTTTGATCTACATTTTCTGGAACGAGATCTCTTAGATCTAGAGATCTAGATCTAGATCTAGAGCTAAAAAGAAATGAAAAAAAAAATTGTTAAATATACATGGGCATGCCGGCACTGGTGGAGGACTGCGGTCCCTATCAGTTTTCCTCCTAAAGTGGATGGCCATATCGATTATTTAACGCCAATGGGTGTACAAACTACTAGATCTACTACTTCGATATATGTTTTTTTCATGATATTTCTTAAACGGCTGGCTCAATTTCTAGGGAATTTAGAAAAAAAAATCATTCTCATACCATCAGCTACAAACGAAATGAAGGGGCAACATTTTAGATCTAGATCTACACACTGATAACACTTGCTGCCCACCCACTGACGTCAAATAATCGAAATGGCCAACTTTCTCAGGTGGACAAAGTACGGACCGTAGTGCTCCACCAGTGCCGGCATGCTTATACATGGATCGGTACTCTCGCTTCTAAATCTAGATATCTAAATCTGCCTTTATAAGCTACCGACGAAATGAAGTAGCCTATGCATCTTTAGATTTGGACCTAGATCGAGAAACAAAAAAAATAATAATAAATTGTTGAAGTTCATGAGGCTAATCATTTTTTAAATAAAAAGTTGGAGAGCAGACAGGATTTAATTTTCTTCAGCTTTTTAGCAAATTAGGTCTACAAAACTTAGAGTCTGTGTTTCTCTTTTGTTTGACGGGAATGAAAAAAAATTTTCCTTCTGGACATCGACTTAGCAGTGTTGACTGTATTATATTTTTCATTTAGTGTGGTCTGGAGGAGATAAATAATTACCTCCTCTTGATGTCTCACATTTCATCTCCACCTGCGCTGCAGTCTGTAGGCCTAATGATAAAAGGTATAGTTTCTATTCTTCTGACAAACTCAACTCCTACAGACCTAAAGAATATCATTCTTCGGAATCTCACCATTCACTGATAACTTCAATTGTAGATACAAACTACTCATGCTCATGGGAGATTTTGGTTGAAAACTATTTATTAGTACAAAAGTCTTGGAGTAGATTTCTCGTGTAAACTATATAATTTTGTATTGTTCCAAACTGAAATGATTTACACACTGAATCATTTTTAATGGCTGTGAAATTCTTCCAATTTAGCCTTCATTTCGTTAAATATTCATATCAATGATGACAGTTTCATCTAAACGAAAGATGTCTTTTTTAATATCAACTTTCCAAATAATACCCTTTTTTGTTATTTGGAGGTGATTCCCCATTTTTCATGTGTATGTTCCTTGAAGTGTACTTCACCTTCTGCGTTGGAAACTATTTGTTGTATTGCCATTATACCATACTAGTTTCACATCCTGTGAAGGAAGAGAGTCTTATTTCTATCCTCATTCTATGTATATTGTTCAAGTGGTTCAGCAGGCTTGACCCAAATATCACTTTCAATTTGTCAGAATTTAGAATCAGGAAACAGCACTTAAATTCTATTATAGGCTTAGCATACCTATGCTAGATTTAATGGGTAAACTTGCATGCATGTGAGTGGTAATAATAAGGTAATAAACTTCTTGAAGTTGTATATATTTTAATAATGTGTCCTTTAATTGCCACATAAGCTGTATTTGTATATATAAAAATATTAAGTGACTTTCAGAATGTGGTCATTTTCCACTTCCAGATACAATGAATTTCCTCTATTGGATGCAAATTTTTTTTCTGTGGTCTGTTGAAATGCTATGGTAACTAATTATAACCTTATTTGAAATGCAAAGAGTTCAGGCTGACATGATAGAAAAGATAAGGGAATATGCTTTGTAAAAATCTGGTCATTGATGAAGCCACAATAAAAGGTTTATGTATGACATGTTGTATATTTTTTAAATATATGTACGGTTTAGTTGGTGTTTGCCTTTTCCCATTTCTGTTAGGGAACAGAAAAATAGAGCACTCCCATTCAGCAAACTACTAAAATATTCATCTGTGTTGCAATATAGTTTTCAACTTTTCTTAAAGTTTTTCCTTGTAAAGTCTGCAAAAAAAGTTCAAAGTTCAATTTAAAAAAAGATCTTTCAAATGTATACCATATTTATTTCATGTATTTGACTCATCCACATGAAAAGAGTCCATTTGTCAGCAAAAAGTCAAAGACATAAAAGGCAAAACAATCAGACACACTTAGACATATCAAAAGAAAAGTTTTTGAAGAGTTTTGGACTTGAATGCAAAGATTTTTTTCAATATCTTTAGTCTTGTTCAGTCTCATCTGCTGAAATGTTTCTTTTAGGCAAATGACTTATTTTGTGTCAGTGAATCATTCATCATGCTATTGGCACATACATATTATAGACACATAATTTTTTACCCACACACACACACGCATGCACGCAGCACTCACTCAGTCACTCACTCATTCACTCACTCTCTCTCTCTCTTTCTTTCTCTCTCTCTCCCCTCTTTTTAGTCAAATAAAACGGGTACAATGAAGTTCCACAGCACACGTGGTGGGGTGAGTGGAGTAAGCTTTAAGGAAATGCTGCTGTCTGGATATGCCTCTGATGGTGGCATGTATCTTCCTGAGACCATACCTACTGTATCCAAGGCTACACTTTGTTCATGGGCCGGTCTGCCATATGATGAGTTAGCATTCAAGATTGCCTCTTATTTTATTGAAGAAGTTGACATACCAGCAACAGATCTCCAAGGTAATTATAGTTATTGTCTTGTTGCACAGATTTTTTAAAAAAAATATTACACCAAATTGAAAATTTGTAATGAAAATCAGACCAGATTGAAAATTAGAAGTAAAAATTCTGACAGATTGAAAATTAAAGGGAATCAATTTTTCAGGGACTTTGGACAGGTGTATTGGTAACTGTCAATTCCTTATAATGGATTCTAATATTTTTTGATAATGTCGGGTCGGTTGGATTTAGAAACTTTTTGGTTAGATCTAAGGTTGCTTATTGGCCTACTGGTTCCATTTTACAACAATGCTGTTTCAAAGCATCAAATTGAGCCATAATACCAGACTTCCTGCGCTCTAAAATGTGTTTCTCTAGCTAGCTTAGGGTGCCTCAGGGTGAAACCCAAAAGATTCTGATATTCTTGCAAAGTTGTTACAAAAGGATGAGCTTAATTGGTGACATGCTGAGCTCTAATGTCCTCTAATTTAAATGCAGGGTGATGACCAGTAAGGCCAATGCATGGCAACAAGGCACTTATGGGCAATGGTGAAAGTGTAATTATTTTTCGTTGCATAAAATTAACTAATTGCTACCTGTCCAGTGTAGGATATCCACAATAATAATGTTTTTTAAAACTTTTTTAGTACAAAGTATAATATGACTTGGCCTTTGAATTAATTTATATAAATTATTTATGTAGCTTCACTGCTCTTCCTATCTATTTGAGCTTTTCATTTTGCAAGAGTGCTTTAAACTCTCATGTGTCCATAATTCATATTTTTCTTTTTGTGCATGCATAAAATAAATGATAGCATTTGACTTGGTTAAACTGACACAAATGTAATTTGAAAAAATGAAAATGAGTCTTCATGTTCCCAATGTTTTTGAAATCCCAAATCATTTCAAGAAAGCAATAATTTGGAAATAGATTAATTTTGTCTTATTATTTTAAACAATGCAAAAAATAGTAAAATATATGAAGGGTTTACTCTCTTCCCTGTTATATTTTTCCAAATTTTTCAAGCCATCCACAGCTTGGCAGTAAAGACGTTTGTTTCGTATATTTTGTTTTAGCACTAGGATTTTTTTGTTGAAGAAATTAAAAAAAAGAATGGCACCTATTATAAAGCAACGCAAACTCATTGTTCATCCTATGCATGTCCTCATTAGCCATATTCAAGCGGGCTTTTTCAACATTTAGTGAACGGGAGGTTGTACCTGTGGCTCGTCTTCAAAATGGGCTGGTAATCATGGAACTTTTTCATGGCCGGAGTCTTGCATTCAAGGATCTCTCTATGTCCTGCATTGGCAATTTCTATAACTATTTCCTGGGTGAAGGAAAAAGACATATGACATTGATAGTGTGTAAGTATGGCACTGATATAGTACTTTTAAGATTTTAATTCAGATATATGTAAATGAAGTCTTGCTGGTTTTTTAATTCAGCTGTGCAATGTAGAATTTTTCATCTTCTATAAACTGAAAAAAAAAAAAAAAGATTTTTGTGGCAAATAAATTTTCTCATAGATTTATCTTATTAGCTCTAGCACAAACTAAGCTCATGCTACAATGCCTCATTATGAGCATTGTTTTATTGTATCCCTATTTTGCTATTAACTGGTTTTAGGTTTTTCTTTTAATTTTGACAGTTTTGTTCTTATAATCTATAAGCTTTTATAGTATTGCTAATTTATTTTTTTTGGAATGCATGAAAATGGTAAAGTTGGAATATGGAATATTTATGACATAAAAATGACAACAACAAAAGGCAATTATGAGCAGAGGCTTATTCTTAAATTCTATGATGATACTTTCTAGTTTGTTTTAAATATAAAACATTTTAAGATAATGCAATTAAATTTTAAATTGTATGTGTTGTACGCAAAAGGAAAAAAAAAAACAAAGTGTAGTTTATCAGGAAATATTACTTTTTACAACACTTTCCTCTTTATTTCATATATAGGCACATCTGGGGACACAGGTAGCTCTGCTATTGAAGCTGTACGAGGTTTTGATAAAGTTGATGTAGTAGTGATGTTGCCTCGTGGACGCTGCACCAAAATACAGGAACTGATGATGACAACTGTGCAGGACAGCAATGTTCATGTCTATAGAAGTGCGTTCAACATTTTTAAAGATCATATGGAAAGATTAACGGCAGTGTTATGTTTCTGGAAACGAAGGGAATTTTTTTTTAAGTTATGAAAATATAAATAACAAAAAAAAATTTATAAAGTATGTTTCAAAGAAAGGATAAGAAGTTAGTTTTCAAGCTTTAAGTAATACTTAAAAGAAAACAAAGTTCCATATCTTTGAAATGCATAATTTAGTTTCATTAGGCACAACCTTTTCTCATGATTCCTCCTTGTTTGTCATGAACTTAGTTTGCGTTCGTGCATTTTGGATTGAATATGAATATTCTCAGACTTTTTGAACATTTTTTTAAATCAATTCTAGCAACAATTACTCTTTCATTGACACTGTCAGATCATCATCAACTATTCTATGCTTATTTTTAGAACACTGTACATTCTCTTTTTTGGGCAGGTAGATATTTGCAATAAAGTTCTTTGCTCAAAATCTTGAAATGAAACAGATGCAATTCGCAAGCCCTTTCAGTCTAAAATGAAGATAAAAAAAATCACATTTTGGCAACATTAAGCATCATTTCAGAAAAGTAAAATTTATTCTGTTGACAAATATTTGCCGCTTTGATGGTGCTTGGGTAAAATTTTATGAATTGATTTTTGTTGCCATTAACTTGAAGTTCTGTGGATCATCTTATGGAATTTTTTTTTTATGGTTTTTATTTAATGAGGAAGGGTGAGAAAGAAGTTGCTGGAAAAGTAAATTGTGTTCAAGAAAATCTTCAATCTGTAAATTTCAGGTCTGGAAAAAAAGGCTGTCATGTCATTTCTATGCTCTCAAGAAAGCTTATACATGAGAGGCAGCCGAAGCAAATGAGTCACAAGTTGATATTTTTGGACTTAAAGCAAAGAAATATCTGAATTTGATAGGTTGGGGAAGAACAAATAAATGTAATGAAGCATATCTGCTGTAGCCAAATGAAGAGCAATACTGGTAGTGTTTAGTCTATAGCAGATATTGCACTTCATTTGGCAAAGGTAGATATTTTGAGAATCTGTCACATAGTACAATGAAAATTTATGTTCTCAAAATACAAGGAATTAATTTGTCAAGATATATGTCTGTGAATGCAAGATGCATGATTGGAAGTCTCGCATAAAACTTACCAAATCTTGTAATTCTCAAAACCTGCATACATTTTTGCTGTCGACAAATTTTTCTTCTGTGTCCATTGCATAAAAATGCATATCTCTCAAATGCAAATAAGATACCTTTTTAAGCAACTCGGTCCCTCAGAGCCAAACAGTTTGCCTCCACTATCAGCCTCCACTTCAGCCCTTGTTTACAAGCCATTACCATAGGTTCATGGAACTGAACAAGATACAATCAGTAATAATATGATCAATAGGAAAGTATCAATTGCCTAAAGATGTTTTGCTTTGCTTAATATACATTTTATAAGGCTCTTTCCTTCACTAAATTATTTCTACTTTGTCTTTTGCAGTGGATGGCTCATCTGATGACATTGATGTTGTGACACGAGACATGTTTTCTGATCCTTCTTTTGTCAAAGAACACAATCTTGCATCCGCCTCCTCACTCAACTTCACCAGAGTACTCATTCAGATGGTGCACATATTTTATACATATCTGCAGGTGAACACTTTAAGAAGTTTTATAAAAATCTCCAACCAAAAACAAATTGGGATGGTGTAGCAAAACTTTTGATTGTGTTGCCATAGGTAATGTGTTCAGCAAACATGTGGCGCATTGTAAAGAAATTTTCAAATTTTGCTTATTGCTATCTTATTCTCCTAATTTTTTCAAGAAAAAAATTAATTAAATTTTACAAACAGGGTATTTAGAACCTGAGTTATAATACTTGCAAGAGGAAAAAAAATCCCAGCAAAATCATGAAAGTTTACGGACAGGTTTATCGGTTTGTTTGACTGTTTTATTAATTTATTTATTTTTTTAATAAAGCAGGCTCAAACATGCAGCTGTATCTAGAATCTGCAAAATAACTATTCAATATTATTATTTTGTATGTAAAAAATTTGTACAATCTGAACCCAAAAAAGTCAATGAAAGTAACCTGAGGACAAGTTGAGATGTTAAGGCATCTCTAGATTTAAATTTTTGCAACCTGTTGCAATCCCGATCTGGATGACAGAGAGACCTTATTAAAAAAATTTTGTTTACAGTAACATTTTAAATATGTATCTTTTAAACAGTAAAACAATACAATATTCAAATTAGTGCTCTTTCGTTTTGGCCCATGAACCTAAAAATTGTTATGTGCATATAGCAGATGATCCAGATCTAGGCCTAATTGAGTCATGTTCTATAAGTCATCATAAAAAAAATATAGGATCATAGCCACATCTGCAATATCCCCTTGACTTATAAAGTAAAAAAAAAGTTAAGTGGGTCCCACGTTTAGTCCAAGCATCGGGGAATAAGATCCTGATTGTTCTTGGTATACAGCATTCTGAGGTAGTTTGCCATTGTTTTCCTTACCGCTTTACTTCCGTAAGAGATCTAGCGACCCATTTTTAGTGCTGTTTATGAATGAAAAGCTGGATTCTTACGCTAAAATTATGGGTCAGCAGCCCCATTTAAAAGAAAGAAAGCCTCTGGTTTACTGACAGGGGCAATATTAGATTTCTCTGACAAGCCATATGGTACAAGAGGGACTATTGGTGCCTATCTCCAGAAAAGTGTGAAAAGCACAGAGCAAGGCTTCCCTGCTGTGCGTACACCCTTATAGAAATGGAATTATATGAAAGATTACTCAAGAATATAATCTGCAATAAAAGAAAGTTTTGACTGAAATTTCATGTCGCTTACCCTCAGGAAACTTGTGACATACATAGAATTCTATCCACAGCAGTTTTTTTTAATATTGTGAGGTAAAAATGCAAATATTGATTTGATATTACACTCATTGTTCTTTTGCTTAAAACATGAAAATAAGATCTAATTACTGAATGTTGTATTCATGTTTTGTTGTAATTTTGTTCTTGAGCAGGTTCACCATATTCCATTCAGCAAATGTTAATGTTCATGGGGTTTGCAAAATATGAAAAAAAAAAAGAAAAGAAAAAGTTTGGAATAATATGTACAAATACAAGTTAATTTTTCTTATTTTAAAGCTGTAATTTGCATCTCACTCAGTCTCCCTATTTGGTTCTCTTCCTTTACTTCAGTTTCTTTAACTATCTCTCATCATTTTTGGCTTTTGTACATAGTTGTGTCCTGCAGCTGATGGTGAGGTAGAAATGGTTCTTCCCACTGGAGGTGCAGGAAATGTAACAGGTGAGGCTCTCTTAATTTTGTTTCTTTCTTAATCTAAAGATACTCTTATTGGCTCTCCCTATCTTTCCTATCTCTCTCTCCATCACTTATTTTCCTTTTTCCTTCTCTCATTTGCCTCTTTGCCTGTTATTTGGCTTCTAGGTGCTTCTCTTGGCTGGCAAATTTTGTCTATGCTGCTCCCTAAGGAGCAGACAAGACGACTTTTTAAAAATAATGACCAGCCTTTTTGTTTTGCTCATGTTAATCAACAGCCTTCATACTGTCCAGCATGTTTTAGTAGCTGGCCCAGATTCCAAAATCACTAGGAATTAAAATTGCCATGAAATGAGCATGTACGGTTTAAATAGGTCAGTCATATGATGAGTTCCTAAAAAAAAGAACTTGGGAGTCCAAAAAATATCTGAGGTAATTAACCTACTAATTTTTAACCTGTTCATATACTCATACAATTGTTTGATGGATTTTAATTTTTGTATTGATTCTTTTCAGCAATTGATGAGTTAAAATAATGGCTTGAGATCAACGCTAAATGTTACCCTGGATTTATCAATGATGAAACAATTTTCACTCCCTTCACTTTCATTTCTTCCTCATCCTCTCTTTCTATCTGTCTCTATGCCTCAAGCTGTCCTTTTTTTTTTGGTTTATCAATTTGTTTAACTCTGTATCTTTTCCTTTGTTCCAAAAAGACTGACTTTGCCCTTTCATTTCCTCCTCCCCTCTTCTAAATCTTATCAATTTGTGTAGCTCTGTATCTTTTCCTTTGTTCC
This sequence comes from Plakobranchus ocellatus, assembly GCA_019648995.1. Lineage (NCBI taxonomy): Eukaryota > Metazoa > Mollusca > Gastropoda > Plakobranchidae > Plakobranchus > Plakobranchus ocellatus. The sequence goes on from BLXT01007741.1 coordinate 749,321, forward strand.
AAAAAGACTGACTGTTGCCCTTTCATTTCCTCCTCCCCTCTTCTAAAGTGCAAACAAGTTTTTCAGAAAATCTATAAATTTTCTCATTTCCTCTTCACAAAATGAAGATGGGTTTAGTTTTAACCTTCCCTGACATCATGCGCCTAAAATGGCACACTGACCTCTAATTTTCAAATATAGTGTACCGACATAATTTGACATCTCATAATTTAACAATTCCTTTCATTCAACACACCTAAAAAGTCCCAAATAATTATGTCCTTATTCTTACTAACAAAATTTTGCCCAAATCGACATACTGCTTGGCTCATTTCTCATAGTTCGACAGTTCCCTTCCCGTTTTAAGATCAAACTAAACCAAAATGCTTTTGCCTGGCCGCCTCCAGCAGCAAAATTAATGTTTTCGACAAAACAGACTATTCATTGTGACTGACTTTCTGCAGAGGTGATGAGATTTGGGATGGAGGGTGGGAGGTGCACGAAAGAGAAGAAAAGGTATGACACTAGGCTGGACCTGGACCTACACTCACTGGCCTAGATTTAACACTGCAATATGTGTGGATGGCAGTAGCAGACATGATCCGCTAGGTACTGCTCATGTGTGTATATGTGTACATAGCTGGTGGCAAAGGAGAAGACTGTGTTAGCACTGTTCACGGTTGCTCATTTTGGCCAGAATCTTGACTTTTAGTTGCCGACGGTGCAAGGTAATTGATTACCTTGCAGGGAGAATGCAGCAAGCCCCTTAAGATATAAGCTTATCAAGGTGGGATGGGCTCTGGGGAAGCATATGGGTTAGCGATGCAGGGACTCGGTCAGTTGAGCTGGTGAATTTATTATGCTCGGCCAAAGAAGTCACGAATTTTGTGAATTTCTTGTGTTTTTATTAATCTATTTACAAACCTTATTCTCAGAGCACACTTTCATGTTGGATATCATATTAAAGCTCTTTTCTTTCGCTCTCCAACAGTATAAAGTTTAAAGTTATATTTTCATTAGAAAGACTGAATTTTACTTTTGTGTAAAATGTGCCAGAACGCTTAAATTTTTAGACATTTTTAATTTTTAATTTTTTTTTCAAACGACCCTCACCACATTTTTTTGTTTTAAAATAACATATTTTAAATTTTGTAAATTTGATCCAAAAATCAGATTAGTCATGGCAGAGCAGAGGCAGTAAAGCATAATCAGTATAGCATTCGTATGTGAAGAACGTGGGAAAAAAATGTATCAGGAAATACAGACTTTCTTCCTTTTACTAGATTTAAGCAGAATTTTTATTTCCCTCAAGACAGTTTTCTGATGATAAACAATAATAAATATTTCAAAAAGTCCTCATAGATTTTTAAGTTGAACCACAACGATTTCACATACACCACTAACATCCCGATCTGGCCGAAGGTTAAATTCCTTGTCACCCTTCAGGCATTTCCTTTTCCAGTTTAAGGCCAACAAAAGGTGTCCCTTTTCCTTATTTGGTTTATTTCTGTTAATGTTTTAAAGATTTTTTGAAGCTCTATATTTCACCAGCAAGTGATCTTCTTAAGTTTAAGAGGAACGTGCTTTTTTCTTATTTTACCGTATATCTGATGAGTTATTTCTTTTTCTTACCTTTAAAGCATTTCATGATCTTACTTTTATTTATTTCTTTGCAGCTGGTATGATTGCCCGCGAGATGGGATTACCAGTAAGATTTGTCTGTGCTGTAAATGATAACAATGTGCTCTCTCGCATGATGGATGATGGGCAGTGTGACTTAGGAGATATACATGTAACACTGGCTCCAGCAATGGATATTCAGGTCAGGTGCTGATTAGAACTCTCTTATGTGCTTTGTAATGGATGCTGACTTTTTTTCTTTCCAGACACCACAATATAATCTTATAAAATTTGCTGTAAGAGCTTTAGAAAATTCAACCATATGAAATCTGATTTTTTGATTGGCTGAAGAAATGCTGAAGAAGTGTTCGTGGTATCCATTCATATTCAGTTGTGGAGGAGAAATTTCAAGGCTTTCATTATTGTTTGTATTAAGATTACTTAGACTGTTTCATATTTGTTTTTGAATAACCACTTTAGTAGAAATAGAAATAATTGCAATTCACAAATGACAATTTTGCAATTCAGGAAAAATAAGGAATCAATGGTCATCGGTATAAAAATTGTTTAGTGAATGATTGTGTCAATAAAATAATTAAATTCCAATAATGAATATTATTTACAAAATTTCAGTGAAATATTATGAACTCAATTGGCATCTGTGTCAAAAAAAATGTTTCTGCTGGCTCGATAACAAATTTTTGGAAAAGTTGGTTCTTTTTGATAGCTTTGTACACTTATATTTGTTTACTTTTGCTAGATTTTAAAAATTCATTTCTTTCCTTCCACAGAGGACTAATAGAGGCACTGTGTAAGAGTGAATTAGTTTAGATTGGTCGGGGGGTGGGGTGGAATGCAAGAGAGAGACAAGTTGTTACTGACAGTCTCCGTGACATTACAACTATCTTTGAATGAATTCGGCTGTGAGACGTGGAGGATATTCATCTATTCAATATAGCAACCTTCTCAAAGTTTATGGCTGTCTTGGTCTTCACAGTTTGCATACAACCTGGAGCGAATTTGGTACTTGTGTAGTGGTGGTGACTCAGCTCTCATAAAAAAGGTCATGGAAGATGTGGACAAAGGAAGTGTCAACATTCCCTCTAATGTTTTAAATAAAGTAAATATACATTTTGTAGACTTTCATTCTTTATTTTTTTTCTTTCACAGTTGTGAGAAATAGCCTTGTTTTCATTCAGACTGGTACAACAATATCGTTCACAAATTTTTATCATAAATATTTTGTCTATTTCAGTATTTGAAAAAAATTTTTTTAATAAAAGTGTGATTTAAACAGGGAGACAAGATATTTCTTTTTCTAAATGCACGAGTAAATGTTTGTCTGCATTTGCAACTTTAACATCTTAAAATTCTGAAGGGCTCTCTGTTCAACTCTGTCTAAACATATTAAATAAAATATCAGTTTCATTGTTATTCGCTCTTCCACTTGGTGGCCATGAGTGATGACACTATCAAAAAAGGAGGGTTTTTTAAATTCATGATACCAATTCCTCTCAAATAATTTGGATCAGGCTAGTGTGTCAAAAACAATATTCTTGAAGACATAAGATAATTTTGACCTTTATGTTGTGTCTTGAAAAAGGCAAAGTCTTTTCTCCCGTCTTTAGTCATCTGTTTTTTGGTTTTTTAAGTCAATTGCTGTGTATATAATTCACAGTTCTGATTTAGAAAAATTATTGAAATATGTAAAAAATCTCATCAGTATCTTTCTTATAGAGGTAAATGAAAATATATAACTTCCCTTAGTACAAAATAATAAAGAGAAAGTGAAATATGTCACAATTGGTTGCATTGACCTAACCTTTTTATCACCTTCCTTAAAATGTGTGCATCCCTGCTTGAGTATTTGTATATTGAGTATATAAGACTCTGTCTTCTATCATTCTGCCATCTTCAATAACTGTTGTTATATAATGAATAATATTAAATGTTAAAGTCCAGAATCAAAATTTAATTGATAATAATGTCAGCATTGTGTCTTCAACAGATGAAATCTGCTATCAAAGTGTACACTGTGTGTGGAGATAAGGAAATTAGAGACACAATCAAACGCTGTTGGGAAGAGAACAAGTATCACATCTGTCCACACACAGCAGTGGGAGTAGCATATTATTACAAGCATAGGAAAGATATCAACGGGTGAGTGTATATAGGCTGTCGCAACCCATTTGCATGGCCAATACATTATGCCCGCCAAAACATCATTTTCTTAGCTATCAAACCTAATTGAAGAGAACGTGAAAATCTTCTTGTTTGTGTGAGTTTTGTTTTCATTTGTTTGTTTGTTCACTTTTAATCAGCTGCAGAAAAGATGACTGTCTTGCAAGGTTAATTTGAACTTTTGGGGGGAGAGACCTTGGCTAATCCTTAGACAATATTGGACCAATGGTTGGTTCTAATTAAAAAAGAAAAGCTAAGCTTTCATTTCATATATTTTGGGATCATTATTTTAATTTTTTTTTGCCTTGCCCAGGCAAGTTGAAATTTGCCACTAAGATTTTCAGGGCTTACATTAACATTTTATTATTCTATAACACATCTTTTAAATGCTTCTTTTTACTCTTTGTTCATAAAAAAATAAGGAAATATGTATGTAGACATACCATTTGACCATCCTTTTTAAAGCAAGCCCATAAATAACAATTTTAGATCACTTAGCCTGGCGAATCTACATGCTTACTGCCTGCCACACAGCAATCAGAATCTGATTGATTAAAAGCATTATTGACACCAAAACTCTATTGCAAGTAACATTTTGTGTAAAATTATAATCATTTTGCTTTTCCTTACCTTTACTTTCATGAAATGTTCCATAGGCTAGAGATTCAAAGCACAGTAAATAGTCAGATTCTTTTGAGAGCGCCATCAATAAGTTCTTTTAGCAAACTTAATGTTATGAGTCACAAGTCTTAGTTGATTGCAGAATACAATTCAATTTGAAAAGCTCATGTCGTTGGCGGAGAATTCTAACCGTCTAACTCTGGCATTTCCTCCATTTGCTTTTATCCTAGAAATAGAACATGACATAGAGCTATATCATATTAAAACCTTAAACACAACTGAGCAAATTTTAAAAACTCATACCAAAAATTGCTGCCCTCAAAATGCTGTAACTTTCTTTCATTTTATCATTTACACATTATTTGGTATCATAATTACAGCTTGTGAGCTCTGTTCTGTGATGTCATTTTTGTTTGGTTTTTGCAATTTCTTAGCATTCAGATTCAGTTACACTAGCATCATGGAGTTAATCCATTTGAATTTTCAACTCTTTTGTCTCACTCTAAGGCATAGTTAAAAAAAAAACAAAAAAACAGTTAGCAGACCTGTAAGTTTGTGGGCAATTGCCGAAATTCAGGAAATTGTATCAGCTGGGCCTTAAATAAATACTGTTTTCTCCAACCTATAAAAAAAGGT
>BLXT01007741.1:805857-821511 GCA_019648995.1 Plakobranchus ocellatus
AAAGAAGAAAGAAAATAAATACATAAATAAATACATGCATAAATAAATAAAAAAAAGGAGGAAAATGAGTTTAGAGTAGGATATGGAGAAAGCAGTCGATGTTCAGAACAAATTAGTGTTACCTTTAACCTACTAATAGCCTGTCAAAAAATAGATATCATGATGGCTGGAAACTTGGCCTTCACCATTGTCCTATCCCATGTTCTTCCACTTCTTCCAAACTTCCCTTCCGTATGTCCTCCTTGCTCTTTTTCTGCCTCTGCCCATTTTTGTCATCCAAGATGAAGAAGACAGGCACGATGATAAAACTTTATTTCTTTTAAAAGTTCATAAAAATGCTGGCAAGTATGTAAGCTTCAAGAAAGCGGCAAAGGGTACCTAATAGAATTAATCTTTGGTAGTTTTCTTTGTCCGGCATCAATAAATTGTTTCTAAGAAGATTTAAGGGTACTTGAAGGTTCCACCTGTCACTTAGATACCTTTATCAGAGACACTTGAAAAGATAATCTTCTCATAGAAAGCAAGCGGCACGAGACTCCAAGCTTCGCTCTGGTGTTGCATTGGCTTTGCGTCAGGGGAAGTGGGTCCCTCGAATTTGAGTGCTATCGCGTAAAATTTTTCTTCTGTACTTGCATTTTGTTCTTCGTAGGGTTCAGTCAAAACCGTTGCAGTATCTTATCTTGTTCACATTGCCCCACACGGCGTCACGCCTAAAATCTGTCCAATGAGAGTTTATCCCTACAAATAATTACTTGATCCTCCATTGGTCGTTGAGATATAGCTTTGTTCTTTACAAGGCATATCTCACATTTACATGAAATTCCTAAGGCGATAAAAAAAATTACCGTTATAACATTGTGACCTTTTAGTCGTATACTCCAAGCACTGATATATGTTTTTGGGTCATTAACATGTAAATTTAAAGTGCTTGATCTGAGCGGTTTCAACTATAGATAGACATAATAATCTTGAAATTCGGTTCTCACTGCTGATGCTGCTTTTATGAAATCGGGATTTCTTTTCTTTTTTGTTAATCAATTATTTCGCTAAAAAAAATAACTTATGTACCGTATATTGTTCTATTTTACATCGTTCTCTCTGACAAGCATGTTATATTATAATTATAAATATTAATATTATATGATTATTGCAGTAGAGAACAAAAACCAAGATTTTACATGGGGCTAATGTGGGACTCTGCTGAGAACTATGGAACAATAAAGGCAGTCATTTTACTGAAACCTTCTATTACAATTAATTGTCGCTTTATAATTAAAAAAAAAAATTATTATTATTATTATTATTATTATTATTATTATTATTATTATTATTATTATTATTATTATCGTTGTTGTTGTTGTTGTTATTATTATTATTATTATTATTATTATTATTATTATTATTATTATTATTATTATTATCATCATCATCATTATTACTGTTGCTGTTGTTATTATTACTACATTCATTATTATCGTAAACAGCAGCAGCAGCAGTAGTAGTCAGTAGTCATTGAATGTGAACAACACAGAAATAGTTCTATCAGTCGATATCAGAACGATAATGGTGGCAGTCAGGAGCAAGATAAAACAAATCTACGGAGCTTTTGAAGGGCATGGGAGAGCAAATGGTATATGCACGATTCGGATTATTGTTCAAAGAGTTAGAAACCCAAAAAGGTATACGTTTATGATTCATTGAATATTCAAAAGTTTACTACAGTGAAGTAATGAAATGCTGAACTAACTCTAACTTACAGGCAGATAGAAAAGATCTCAGAACTACTAAAAACATATTTGAAGCAGACCGCCAAGTTGGCTCTTTTGAAATAAAACAAACGTGAAGTAAGACAAGACTGTGTGTTATCGCCTGATTTATTTTCTCGTTATAGTGAAATGTTGTTACTCATTTTTTTATCCACTTTAATTTCAGACCTGAAATTAAAGTGGGTGAAAAGATGGCTAATAATATTTGGTTCCTGATAAATGATCGAATTGTTCACAAGCCGACTCCATGTTGCAGTTGAATCTTAATGTATCAATCTACAGCCTTGTGCCTTTATTATAAAGAACGACTAACAAACCGCCAAAAACCTAAAATATATTTTGTTTGTGGGTTAATAGGCTACTTAACCTCTACTACCTTCATTCTTTTGTACAAATTTTTAGAGTCTATAATGTAAGATAATGTCCATTAGATTATGATGTACTATTTCATTCTTTTCATCCATTGTCTGGTACATTTTATTATCCATGTTTAGTCAAAACCAGCGTTGCTGAACTATTAGCAAATTAATTTGTGTAGAAAAAAAATTCATTTAAAAGTTTGTACACATTATTCAATTAAACTCTTTATTGTGTAGCCCTTCCTATGCCTTGCATTAGTGTAATAATCAATTTTAAAAAGATCTGTATTTATCCTCTACATCTCATCTGCCCATGTTCGACACTGTGCTCTACACTTCTTGTCCACGCCCATGTCCATGTATGTTTCCTCGCTTGTGACTATGCAGTTACTCTGATCTCAGATCACTGAGACAGCTACAGCAGTTCAAGAGTGTTAGCCAGACTATTCATGAAATCAACTGTCAACAATTTATCAATTTAGCTACTTCTGTCCTCTATTCTAAAATCCTGTCCTAATTAAGTGATTCCACACATGCATTATACTTTCAGTTATATTACAATATAATACATACAATCATATTATCACTTTTACTCTCATTCTATTGCTAATATTTTAAATTAGAAATAATCATATTATATTGATAAAAAATAATATTTGTAAGCAAAGGTCTCAAGAGCAATAACTGTCGGGTTAAAATGAGTGTGGAGAGAAACAGATACACAAAGAAAAAAACATGGAAAGAAAAATGAAAATAGTGACAAAAAAGAACTCAATCATATAGAAATATTGCACGAGTAAAAAAAAAAAACATGAGAGGGTGATCAACTCAACTGTTTTTAATGTAAATTATGATACAAAACATAGCAATTGATACTCCAAAATATGATCGAAATAACCCAAATATAAATGTGCAATTATCTGCATAAATTCGCGAACAGAACAAAATATTTAATTGATGAAATTGTGGTCAAATTCCTGCTTGTTTGCTTTTTACACATTTTGCTTCTACTTAATAATGATATGTTTTTCATATATCAACAAGAAAAACAAAAGACCTAATTTGATGCCAAGCACAAATATTTCCTGAGGAGTACTGCACATGTGCACAGAATTATGTCTCATCTTTTAAAATCATAAAGCAATGGACTTCTTGCCTTCAAACTCTTGTCTTATGTACAAAAAGATAAATACAGACATGTCTCTCAAAAGAGACAAAATACAATGTAACTATCTGTATTGAAATTACACTCACTCATTCAGCCATTCATCAAAAACTTTCTTGCTAACTTAGTTTTATAGATGGTGTGTTCATAAAATGAAAACAATGTTTAGACTTTTAGTTTCCTTTTGCTTATTTCCTTTTCATTAAAAGGTGAAAAGAAACAGATTTAAACACGGATTTTATCCAAAATCTTGTTTCATAAGTCACTATTTTAACTGAAATATTAATTAAGTGAAATGAGGGAACTGCTACAAAAAGCCCTTTCTCAATGTGACTGACTATCAACTTTTGACCAACTGTGTGCCCCTGCTAAAGAAGGAACAAACAGCATTTTAATGAGAGGTAAATTTGTGTGAAGGAATGGTGACATGTGAGCATGTAGAGTCACAGATTGACAAAAATGTCAAGCCAAGCATTATGCTTGAAGTAATATACAATATTTGGAAATGGAAAAAACATTTGTAGAATCGGCCAGCTAACCACATGTCACATCTGGTTAGAATTCTTGCTTTGTTTCATCTCATCAAAGTGCAACCATTGAAGGAAGCATTTTGAAAAGTACTAATCGTGGATAACATACACTGAATTTAATAAATTTATATTGTATGCAAAGTGTACATATCTTCTTTTTTTGATATAACTTGCACTTAAATTATATTTTCTCTGTATTTGATGCTTTGTTGAAAATAACACTAAATGATCTCACTCAAGAAAGATAATTTACTTTTGTCAACAGCTTAAGTGTCTAAAAACTTTCATATATCGCAAGTTAATGTTTACACAATCAAACTTTGAAACAAAATCCAGCTGTGCTAAACATCTTAATTCTTCAGTGGCAAAGCAGAAAACATTTTTTCCCCCACATATTTTCATTCTCAAATCCATTGTTTCTTAAAAGTATCATGAGCACTCTTGATCGTTATAAGCTTTAAAATTTATGTAGACAGCTATCAAAATACACCCTATTAAAAGAAAAGGCTCATCAACAGTTCCAAAACATACACAAAAAGTTCAATCATGATTTGCTTAAAAATAATTCCTTCAAAAGAATTTGTTGTCTTTTGCCAAATATTTTTGTAAACAATCAATCAAATACCAGTATCTCCATGTATGAAAAAGAATTCATTATGTTTCCTAAATTAAATAAATTTGAATTTTTTTCAAGGCAATAATATCTTGGTAGGCAAATTGGAGTTTCACAAATATTCCATAAAAGCTTATTATTATCTCAAATGCTCCTATTTGGTTTCTTCTTCAAGCCTATCATTTATAAGATTGTTTCAATAACTAGGGATCAACAATATATTGGTATAAAAACTTCATGCTCTACTCAGACACGATGACTCTCCTCATAGGATGCAGTTTGTCTAGCCGGGGATCATCAAGGACTTGCTTCATCCTGGTCTGATATTCTCTCTCAGCTTGCTGTGCCTTAAGGAACTCTTCTAGCTCCAACCTCTGGCTTTCTTCCCTGTTCTTGGTGTTGTAGGCCATTTGGTCAACAAGGTCCTGTTGGTAGTCCACGGCCCGCTGCCAGCGATGACCAGCCTGCTCTATCTCATAGCGCTGGTTCTCCTCAATGTGGCGCTGCAGCTCTTCCCTCTCCTTTGCTGCCTCGTTTTGTTCTCTCTCATTGGCCAGAACTAATTTTGCGGAAAAAATGCAAAAGAGGCCAAAGAAGAAGCAGTGATATAATTTTTTATTGACAAAGTACATATTTTTGTAAAAATTTTTCTGTGTAATCTTCAATTTGTACGCTTTTATTGAGACTTGGATCTTTTTTATCTCATTTTGCTATTGCTTGCATTACTCTTATTAACATTAATCCTTATCAGATGATACAAACACATCATCTGCAGAGGCTTTTCAAATTTTAGTATTGTTCATATTAATATTCTAATATCATTTCAGTACTATTTTATTAATAACTTTGATTTCATTTTAAATCTGCTGTGGTTTATTAGTAATGAATAAAGGGGTGAAGAAAAAAAATGTCAAAAATTTTTAGGAGCAGAATGAAAGCAATGAAATCTTTGATCTAACAGTGCAAATTGAAATGTTTCAAATGTACTCTCTTATAAATATTTTCATCTTTTCTCTTTTTTTCTTCTTTCCTCATAGCTCTTAATGCTTTTTATCAAGTTTTTCATGACATATCTGTAAGCTTTTTGACTTTGCAAATTCTGCTTCCGGTGTTTAATTAAGATTTTTTTTTGGAGAGGGATTACTTGAATCAAATATAAATTATCAAAATTTTACAATGATATTGATAATTTCTTATTTTTCAATAAACTCCGAAGTGACCAGCTTTCATTTCAAAATCAAAATTGAGCAAATACTTTTTAAAAAAGGTATTTCAGTGATAAAATTAGGTCAGCTGTCAGTCAGCTTTGTTTTGAGAACACATGAAAACTAACCATATCAACCATTTCACAGTTAAGATTGCTTCGTATTCCTGAGGAAGCAATCCTATGATTAAGAGGGACTTTTTTCCCCATGCAGCTTTCCTTATTTAATCAAGCAAATGGAGATCTGCAGTGTGGCTTTCTCTTTTTAATCTTCACCTATTTCAGAAAGCAAATCAATAGGGTAATTATGAAAAAACTACCTTTCAGGACGCCGATTCCCTTTCCAGTTATGAACAAAATGCAACCTTTTGGGATGCAGGTAACCGATTTGGTTACTAGGATTTTACACCTCTTTAGAATGCTGACCTCCACTGCGGTTACCTCAGGTTTTACATTCTTATATGAGATTTTACACAAATTTTCAAAAAACGCAAAAATTAGTGCGTCCATAAAGAATAGAGAGTGTCCACCCATTGCACCCATAGGGAAATTTTAATGATTTGAGTAGTGCGTCCTGAAAAAATTTAATCTTAACTTTGAGGTTAGATACTCACGTCTCTCCTGAATCTGCTTGGCTCTGCCTCGCATGACATCATCTAGCAAAAGCTTCCGTGCCTTCCTCTCCTGACGCCACTGGTCAATCCTCTTCTCCCAGGCAGCCTCCACTTCTTTTTGGATCATTTTCTCTAGCTCGACCTCTCGTGCTTTTTCTTCCTCCATCAACTGCTTCAGGTATTCTCTGTAGCGGCGATCCTCTTCTCTAAGCTCACGCTAATAGTAGATTCATTAGAGTATAAGGTTAAACATTTTTTTAGCTTGAGTGAGGTATTAAAAATACACTTTTAATTAAATATTCTTCTATCAAAGGACTCAATTTCTGTGCAGCAACTATCACAGGTTTTTCAGGTTATTGAAAAATGAAGTTTTCTTTTAGATTGCAAAGCATGTATACTTCAATGTAAAATGTAATTAATTTTGCAACCACAAAATTTAAGAAAAAGGGGAAGGGGGAGTTTCTGTTTTCTAGCTCTGCAAAAAATAAGCTACATCTTGCCAATCAAATTTTCTTTTCTCTCCCATCATGTTTCTTCATAAATACACATGTTTTTGCCAAGCCATAGCATATAGCTTTTAAATGAGACCTCATCCTCCTCTCAAGCTTGCATAAGTGGAAAAGAAATTTGCAACCTCAAAATTATTGTTGCATCTCTATGCATCCCCATGGAAAAGGCTAAATTTTTATGTACCTATAAGATTTTAAATAAATGGCAAAATATGATAGTAAGAATGAAAGTAAGAAAATTATTGCTGTAATGCTTCTTACAGTTTGTTTGGTTTTTTGTTTTTTTGTTGTTTTTTTTTTTGCAAATTATGATCTCAGTACTCTTGCCTAGCATTTTGCTATCGCAGGTTTTTTTTTTCTTGAAAAAAAATGAAAAATAATATAAGCAAAATATATTTCAAAACAAAAATTTTTTTACTGATTTATTTGAGATTTTTTTGTGAAAGCATTCTTTTGTTTTTAAAGAACTGGAAATTCTAACCAGTCAGTCAAAGGAAGTTTTATCGTAGAATAAAAAAAGACACTTTAATTACTTCTTCAAAAGATGATTTACAATACATAGTTATACAACTACTAATGAGGAATTTTAAATTATTGCCGATAGAAATAAAATAATAGCACTGTGCTATGAAAAAACTGAGATCTTTTACTTGTGTCTGCAACCATATTCTTGTTCTCTTTCAAGCAATAAAAAGTGTGTGCTAGTGTGCTAAAATTCTTGAGGTCACTTTAAACACTTAGGGAAGATTCACGAGATGATAAATATTTGCAGTATTGGCTTTAGATGAAGTAAAAAAAAACAAAAAAAAACTGTTGAGGCACATATATTAAGTGAAGAATAAAAAGTGGCCATACACAGCCAATAGGTTGAGCAATTTTCTCTTTACCTTGCGTTGCATGGTCTCCATGGCTTCATTTCGAGACTCTTCAAGAAGCTGCTCAAGCATCTTAAGGTCAAAAGCGAGCTGCTCTTGCTCCTCTTTGGCCTTTTTGCGAGCTTTGCTGGCAAGTGATCGATCAAGCATGTCCCTGGTCTCCTGCTGCTTCCTTGCTTTCTCCTGTCGGTTCTTTTCATCCTCTAGCTTCCATATAGCACGCTGCTCTTTCTGTAAGAACAAGAAAAAGAAGTCATTACACTCCTGGAAAAAAGTATGTATTACAAGCTAATGTTTTAGTTAAATTATACTTTGGGGCACCTTTGAAGTTTTAAATGGGGAATTTTTCTTTCCCTAAGTTATCATTTCATCAAAATCAACTGAAACTTTTGTTTCTGCTTCATGTCATTGGTATTTGTCTCATGTTTTATATAGTAAACCATTTTACAGATAATCTTCTTCAAATTTTTTTTCTTAGCAAAATCTGCATGATTATAAAAGCCTTCATGTTTTAAATCAGCCTTTCACAAAATCTTTTAAGAAGTAATATTGCAAGAGTGTTTTCAGTTCCATTCAGATTCCATTTATGCCATATTTCTCTCTTCAGCTGCAAAAGCATTGCTCTACACCTATCTTCTGACATATTTTCATTTCCAATGCTTCACCTCATCTAAAATAAATGAGTCAAGAGTGAAGGCAAAAATGTTTTTTTTTTTTGCTTTGTTTTTTTTCTTGGTGTTGTTGAATATATAAAATAACTTACAAAATGGAACTAGAAAAAATGTTTCAGTTTCATCCTAAATAAAACCATACTAACCAAAAGCTGAGCTTCTTCATCTTTGAGTCTCCTGCCCTCTTCCTTTTGTGCCTCCAGAGCGGCCATCTGTTTTCGTAAGACTTCCAACACACCCCTATTCCTCTCATGCTGCTCGCGGGCCTCACGCTCTTCACGGGCTGCTTTTTCTAACATGTCCTGCTCCCAGAGCTTGGCATACATGGCCTCATGAGCCCTTTGCTCTTTGGCAAGCTCTTCCTTCTGTCTGAGTTGCTCTAAGCGTTCCAGACATACCTGGTCTTGGTGACGCTTGCTTAGAGTGGACCGCAACTCCTCACACTGAGCTCTACAGAAAAGTATAAGCATATTGTTTAGGCTTTTTTTTTTTTGCCTGTCAACTGGAAAACATTGCTATTTATCTAATTGGCTTTAGAAATGTAGCTTAAGTTCTAACAAATGAGGTGTATGCATCTATCTGAAAGCAGTCTTACAATGATTGAATACAATCCATTCAAGCGGAAATGTAATGTTTACCAAATTTGCCAAAGGAAAAAAAAATTCAGTTCTATCTTGTATAATTAAGCCTACTTAATAATATACTTGTGAGGAGTATAATGTTGCAAAACAAATAGCCTCTCTTTACCATAAATCTGAAGGCTTGAAATTTTATCACTGCAATTTTCAATGACTGGAACCAGTTTAATCAACTTTTAAAAATCCAAAAGATTAATGTTGACTTGCACACATAGTTAGGATTCAAAAACAAAAATATATCAGTGGTTCTGTATTCATATGCAGAAGACTCAAAACTTGCAGGCACTTTTGATCATTCTGTTTGTAATGTGTGGATGAGCCTTCTTTACACTTTGCTCTGCGTCTTGGATTCAAGTTAGTGCAAACAAATTATACAATATAGTCACTAATCTACTCTGTATTTTATGGTATACACAGAGAATAATTTTAATTCTCATTCCTACAAACAGATCTATATTCCATGCCATGTGAGAGACTTGAAGAAGACACACACACAAAAAAAGGGTAACAAATCTGGATTGCAGTGAATGCAATTTCAGAAGATTTAAGGTTCTTGCCTAAAATTCATGTTCTTTGTTATTCCTGTAATAATTCCAATCTCTCCACAATCAGATCAAGCCTGACTCATATATCTCAAGTCTGAACTAAAAAGAGCCAATATTCTACTCAAGATACAGAATTTTTTAAAAAGCATTTTTAAGAGGGTAAAAATATCTTTAAAATTATTTTGGTTTTCTCAAAAGTGTTATATATGGTATTCAACTCACTACGTCTATTTTCAATACCAATAAATTATATAGGTGCACTTTTGATCCAAATCATTTGTACATAGCACATTTTTGCAAAGTGGTGTGTCAGTAAGTTTATTTCGTTTTAGGAGTTATGTCAAACTGGATCTTTGTAAAAAAAAAAAAAAAAAAATGAAACAATCTGATATGTCAAAATGAAGTCGGTTTGAGATCTTTAAAAAGTATATCACATTTAAGGGAATATTTATGATTTACATGTAGCTGTAACATGAAATATTATTTTTACTGTCTTTTAAGTTAAACAAGTGTAGGCAGCTTTCATTAAAATTTCAGTCATCCACAATCAAGATTTTCAAAAGAGACTTTCATGACTTGACATGAAGGATTCGTGAGAGATTTGTAGATTATAAGATTCACATATTCTCAATCCAATGCACTAATTATTCACTGCTCAGAGGGTAGGGAATACACTACAAATTATTGTATTTCCTCTTTATTAAGTCTGACGATGACATACAATTTTAGCTTTTACACGTTTCAAATTTAAAAGCAAATTAACATATTCTGCTGGCATAGAGATTCTCCAATATAAATCTAGAGTTCTTTGCAGCTTAGGCAAGCAGTGGCCCAGTAGGAAAGACGAGTGGGCACCATATTGGGGGAAAGGCCAACAGTGCTGTGTCAAGTGCTTTTTTAAACACAGTATGATCCAAACACAAGGCACTATCAGGAGAGTTTGTGATCATTGCACTGTTTCGTGTAAACTTTGTGAGATACCTCTAATTTGTTACTCATATTGTGGTCTGAGAAAAACAAAATAGGGGGAGATAAATACATTTTGTAACAATGTAAAATAAAAGGATTGTGTACAGAGAAAGGAATTGCAGGGAAACATATTCAAGACCTTTGAATGCAATCTTCATGCATCTTTAGGCCTATGGAAAGCAAAATAAGTATCTGCGACGCGAAAAGAACTATTCATATGAGAGAGAGAAACACACGGACATACACACACATACATACAACAGGGTGTTTTATCAGAATAAGGATAGATGGGAATATGAAATTTTACTCTGAAAGTATCCAAAGTTGAGCGGTTGTTTATTTACAAAGTATTGCAGTCGCTTTCCATTCTGGCCCCCAATATGGTGCCGACTGTTCGTTCCTTGCAGGCAACATCACATTACCTTGCTGTAGGCCTGTGCATACATCTCATATGACACAAGGACAAGAGCTCCTTAATAATACATGTGGGGGGTAAAAATTTGAAGATCACAAAAAGCAAAACTTACCTGAACTGTTGATCATATTTATCCTGAACAACAGAAAGCCTCTCAGATTCTCGTTTATCTTTCAGGAATTTTGCCCTCTCCCTCATTTTTGCCTGTCGCTCTAAAACAGTTTCCTCACTGTCCTCCATCTCTTGAATAAGACAGGCCTCTTCTGATGCCAGCAATTTCTTTAGCCTTAAATTGTACAAATCATATAACATTTCTATGATTGTAGAAAAAATATGGACAAATGAAAAGGATAATTTTTGGAACAAAATTTTAAGCACGAAACTTAAAACTTTCAAAAGTCCGTAACGTAATAATACGATGATAATACTACAAAAGTTTAATGCTTCAACAAAAAATTAGTATAAAAAAAAAAGACAAAACATTAATGAGAGGCAACAAAAAACAATAAAAACAAAATCAGAATTTCTTTTTCCTACAGTTATGAAAAAATATATTTCTTTCAAATATATAACAACTTACTTTTGACGTCTACATTCCAAATTGAACTCATTGGCTTGTTGCAAGGTCTTCACTTTGTTTTTCACATTTCCTGCAACTATGCGTCTTTGAGTGTGGGTTTCAAAATCAGTTCTCAAGTCCTGTTTTTTTTGTTCCTTAACTTGGGCCTCCAAATCTCTTACACGATCATCATAATCTCTATTCTTTCTAGTAAGCCAATCTGCAGGCTGTGTCAGTGGATTTTTTGCTCTCTGAATAACACATAATAAATTGAATTTTTTATACAACATGGCAAAAGTTTTTAAAATTTATTAGCTGGCATCGATTACAAGCCTAATTCATTCATTTTGTTTTCAAATGCTAAAGAATTCATTGATGCAACCGTTATAATGTTCAAAATAATTTTTAAAAATCAACTTGTACCTTCTGTTAAGCATTTTCACCAATACTTGAAATTATGGTAAGCTTTCTCATTTATTTGAAACATTTTGTAATTAATTTTTGAAAAAATGTTATCATATATTTTTTAAAGATTATAGATGTAGCTTTGCATTCAATACCTTACAGATAATAACCATTTTTCTCAGGATTAAAACACAATTTTTCATTGTTTCTTATCATGCATTAATGCTTTAAAAGAATTTAAAAATAACGATACTGAAAGCGCTCAATTTTTTCTTTCTGTTTTTTTTATTCAGCATTATGGAGGGCATTGCTTCTCAAATGCACCTAGATCTATGCATTGAAGGACTGGGCAATTCAAGTTCATATCTAACAATTGTTGCTTAAAAAAAACACAAAAAAACACACACACGGTAGTATTCGAATTCAGGGAGTCTAGATCTAAATCTGGATAAATTGGATCTTTGTGATCTAGATCTAGATCTATATGGCCTATGGGGCCTAGATCACACTTTTTTTATGTGTAAAACTGTTTAAGCTTAATGACTTTCTGTTTCAGGCAATGATTCACGCTCCGTTTATGGCCAATTCCACAAAGAGTTGAGGCTTTAAAATATGAAAATTAAAGCCTTATCTAGATATTAGATCTAGATCTACATCTAAACCCCAACTTACAATTGCCACTGAGCTTGGTTGTATTCCCCGGTACTCCCGCGTACGGGGTATGTATCGTGATGCCATCATGTTGAAAGGCCCTGGATTATAATTTTGTAACCAACGAATCCAAACTTCAAATGATTTTTTATGCGATTTTTTCAAAAGATAGCTCTAAATATGAGCTATTAATTGAATGTTATTTCACTCAATGTTTACGTCCAGACATTTTCCGTTGCAAGGGGCGCTATCCAATAGTTGATGCGGTAACTAAGGAAGTAATTTGCATAGCGAGATTTAGCGAGAATGTATTATAATATTAACTAGAAAGTTAGCTTGCTAATTCAAAGGCCCTCATAGATAAGCGGCATTTTTTTTTAAAGAAGGGCAAAACTCTTTGCCTTACGTTCCAACGGTACAGCTATCTTAGGAATTTAAATTTATAGCTGGTACCTTCACCAGTTATATAAATATATGATTTTTAATACGTCACACGCAGTGTAAGCTGTGTAGAAGCCGGCAGAAATAAACATTATGAAATCCACAATAGGCCTAAATAAATTTTAATTTATTATTTTGTAATCATAAAATAAAAAGTTTTCAGAGCAAAACACACGAAGTTAAGTAGTTTACTTGTCAGAAATACTCTGTAAGAAATACTACCCTTGATCAACATCTTCTTGGAAAGGGAATGCACTTAATCGGAAACAAACCAATAAGTGATTTTTCTCAGCGACGAAAAGCGCTCTAGTTTTAGGTGAAATTAATAATAGATATTAATATTTTTAAAATTACTTCATGTCATTTAGGCAGCATCGAGTCTTACATCCAGCTTTTACTATCAGATATACGATTCTTATCTTCTAGCAAAAACATGCATGGCGAAGCGTGAAATCTGACACGTTGGGAGTAGATCAAATGTTTAAAATTTAAAAAAAAAAAAAAGAAAAGAAAAGAAAAAAAGTTACGAAAAAAAAAAGCATCTTGACCTAATAGTACATGATCTCGACATCTTAAAGTCATGAGTTTTAAATTTGTCCAAGAGATCTCTAAATAAACTTCGAGACTTGTCTATGATCTCCTACCCTCAAACGCAAATCTGGTGCGATGGGGAAAGAAGGACGACCCTTCATGCCCACTGTGCCAAGGTAGGCAAACTACAAAGCATGTACTGAGCTCGTGCAAAGTAGCACTCTCACAAGGGCGATACACGTGGAGGCATAACAGAGTTCAAGAACTTGCCTCGGTCATAAGCATAGTTGAAGGGGAAATCCACCCCTCTTCGACAAGCTCAACAGTATTCACCACAGAAAATGGAGTCAAAAAATGGCACGAGGGTCGATCACAATAAACACCCATAGAAAAGGTCTGCTCGACGGCTGCGACGTTTGGGTGGTTTCAATAGACCTCCCTGAATGGGAAAGACACCCTGATGTTATTAGAAAGACAGCATTAAGGCCTGACATCGTGATCCATTCTGCTTCAACACAACAAATTATCATGGTGGAACTAATTGTCCCCTATAAAAGCAGAATGGAAGAGGCCCATGCCTTCAAGAAAGGAAAATACCTGGACTTGACAAAAGAACTAAAAAGGATGGCTACGAAGCTAAGGTAATGACAGTAGAGATTGGCGCCAAAGGATTTGTGGGTTTTTCAGCCTATGGTCTTCTAAGCAAACTCTCCATATGAGGCAATAAGAGAACAAAAGCCCTAAGGCTACTAGCCGAAACAGCTGAGAGCAGTTCTCGCTGGATATGGAGCAGAAGGAATGAAAGGTTACTTTATAAGGATTAAAAACTACGCGAGTTCGAATCCCTGGCAAGCAACCCAAGAGAAAAAAAAAAGGTGGTAGCAGGGAGGCATCTGGGAGTCATGACATAGATGTGGCCCGGCCCACTTAGAGTTTCAGGAGTTACAGGGCCGAAACATTTGCTATGGGGAGGGGGGTCTTCACTGCTACCTAGCTCTCAAAGAGTTTCTTACTACTCTAGTAGATCTAAAACTGGTTTCTGCAAAGAATGCTATTTTTAAAAGCTCAACAACAACAAAAATATCATAAAATGCGACACACAAAAAAGACAAATTTTAAAAGAAGGAAAAAAAGAAGCAACAAAACAACAGAAGAGCATGGGTGATAGTTTCGTATAATCCACGGTGCAAAAAGGCATAATAAAAGTGAATTGTCAACAACAACAACAAAATTAATTTTAAAAGAAATATTCGATCAAAATTCATTAATAGTTTTGAAACAAGTAATGGATCTAGTAGGGACTAATCTAGTAAAGTAAAGTAAAGTGTGTCCCACTCTTAGTTAAAGCATCGGGGAACCAGGAGTAGGGTCCTGGTTGTTCTTGACATATGGCTCTATGACGTAGTTTGCCATTGTTTTTCTCGCCGCCTTTACTTTAGACCTAGCTACCCATTTAGTGCTGGGTGGACAAAGGGAAGCAATGAAAAATTCGGACTGGGATTCAAACCTTGGACCTCTTACTTGGTAGCCAACTGCCCTACCAGATAAGCCACCGCTCCAAAAGTCATTTATAATGACAAGAGATCGTCAACACCTCGAATATCAGACTAATGGATGACCTGAACATATAGAATCTATAGTTTAGTATACATCTGAAATATGGATCATGAATACACACATTAAAAAAAGGATATAATATATAATTAGAAACTCCATCAGGTGATACGAATAACTATTGACTATAGTAAAAGTATCCAAACAGAACTAATACGAACAATTCAAATAATCACCTGAACTGGCCAAAAAAAACTACACAAAAAAAACACACAATATATATATATATATATATATATATATATATATATATATATATATATATATATATATATATATATATATATATAAAGATTTCACATCTGTTGTGGGGCTTTCTTTCTCAGACCTGTTTATGGTCGATTATCTGAGACATTGCTGTGGGGTATATATTGTATATAGTTTTATATACCCCACAAAATCAGGGGCCCCACAATATACGTAATCTCCTAATATATAGTTTTATATACCCCACAAAATCAGGGCCCCACAATATACGTAATCTCCTTATATATAGTTTATATACCCCACAAAATCAGGGCCCCACAATATACGTAATCTCCTAATATATAGTTTAATATACCCCACAAAATCAGGGGCC
>BLXT01007741.1:822016-837893 GCA_019648995.1 Plakobranchus ocellatus
CCGGTATGCCAGAATTCAGCGATATTTCTGGGCATGTGTTGAAATTTCTTTTTTTTACTTCTTCTGTTCACATAAATAGGCCCTCAATACGACACTGAAAAATGCAAGGGATAAAACGGAGGCTGTAGACAGACAGACAGACAGACAGACAGGCAGGCAGATAGATAGATATATAGATAGATAGATAGATAGATAGATACATGTAGATAGATAGATAGATAGATAGATAGATAGATAGATAGATAGATAGATAGATAAAATAAATTTCATTAGGTTGCACAATCAAGGCTTCATATATTTTTTGAGATTCGCGGGTTCTGTGTGCAAAAATCCGAGAATTAATCTAACTCGGTTGAGTACCCTAATGATTTGGTTAATATTAAAAGAGGCTTTTATTTGTAAATTTGATTTACATTAATAAAAGGAGAGATCCTAAGTAATGTGAAAGTAAGAAAGACTTATCAACAGCAAACTAATTTGACGGCCTAGTTTTCTTGAATTTTCATGATACATAATTCTTTTTTACCTCCTTTCCTGTACTTTATTACCTTTCTGCCTCCACTGCTCTTTTTTCCTTTAATCGGGTCGAGTTTATGAAAAAATGTTTTATTGATCATTTTTAAATAATTTTTTGCTAAGTAACTGATTTGACAGACATGCACGCAAATGTTCTTGACTGGAATTTTTTTTTTTTTTAATTTCTTTTTTTTCACATTCTTTGAAAAGTTCAGCTTAGATATACGGCTTATGTTTCCTGCTGTCACGAAACCCGTATAGGTGCTGGGCTTCCAGCAGGAGAAGCAAAGAACCCACTACTACTCGTTAGTCAGAATCTGTCGTAAGAGCCTGGCAAAAGCTAGACCTGATCCTTCAGGTTAAATTTTTGGCATAGGGGTAGTATCCTTCTCCTGGAATTAAAAAAAAAACAAAAAAAACCCAGCTACAGAAACCCAGAAAAGCACAACATCCCAACACTGCTTTGAGACAAAACATTGCCATCAAGATAGCACAGATGAAGCCTAGTGTTGAAATTCTAGTGGAATCACCATGTGGACGTGTCCTCTCTTTATCTACACAAACCTGTTGGAGGCCTGGAATGTTCAACAGTGTTTGAGGCAGGAGAGGCAACTGAGTAGCAGCAGAAATAGCAAGATATACCATCCAGATTCTTTGATTGAGTGAGATGAGATGGAATCTACTGGACAGCGCATATGTAACCCTGAAAAATGTATTCTATACTCTCAGGTCATGCAAAGGCAAATGCAGGTACACAGAATGGTACCGTAACTGTATTTTAACAGTAGCAGCAAGATGCACTTTAATCTCATAAGAAGGCAAAGATCCAAGATTCATCTTTGCATCTTTTTCTACAAAAACAAAGGTACATTCATGGGTATAATTCGGTCCTACACACAAATGATGCAGATCAATACATTGAAGATCAGTACTACAGTCAATTTTTTAATATCCTAGACAAATATCAAAGAAAAGGTTCTGAAGGGAGCCTTTAACATCAAAATAGGAGCAGACAACACAGAAGCAGAAAAAGTGATGGCACTTGATGAACTTGGAGAGGCTAATGAACGTGGATAAAGATTCAACAATCTTCGTCCAATGAATAACCTGATTACAGGAAGAAATGTGATTTCCCACAAGAAAATACATAGAGAAAAATGGATATCGCCAAAATACCAAATTGAAAGTTAAATAGACTACATCTGCATTTCAAGGAAATTCAAGAACAATTGAAGATGAGGAGATTCAGAAAGTGTACTTTGCATTTAACATTAAATCTAGGTATATTCAGACAAAAGCTGAAGAAGACAGAAACCAGAAACTATCACGAAGGAGGCTGAAATATAACACATATTCTGTAAGACAAAGCACTGCAGAACACGTTCAAATTAGCTTTAGGGGATAGATTCCAGGTGCTATGGGGCTGATTGGAGAAAATGAGGATCTGACAATAGAACAGCATTGGACTGCTTTCAAAGATCACATGCAAGGAAGAACTAGGGATACATAGAGCATCAACGCAAGGAATGGGTTTCAAAGACATCTTTGGACAATACACAAGTAAGACGGCAGAAAAAGGAACATGATTGCATGCACAATAAGACTAACAAAAACAATCGCTGAGTACGAATATGCAAAGGCCGAATAAGAAGTAAAAAACAACTTACACGCAGACAAACGAAATTAATTGAAAGTCTTGCGGAAGCGAAGGAACCGACAATTTTTTCAGGAAATATGAATGTATGAGGTAAGAGCGAAAGTATTTAATGAATACGGTCAACTTAATGGATAGGAGGTACAACTTCAAAGATAGGTAGAGTATTTTCAAGAGCTCCTACACAGATTAAGAGAATCCCTAACATACAACCATCAGATATTGATCATGATGTCAAATGTGACAACATAAGAAATCGCAAATTAAAAGCTGGAAAAGCAGAAAAGCCATACTATGTACATGTACTAGCGGAGGCACTGATGACACACAAAATTTAGTGAATATATTCATCAGCTTTCCAAGAAAATCTGGACGCAACCAGAAACAAGCATGAGTTCCCTAAGGACTGGAAACAAAAACATCTTGTCAATCTACCGATAATGGAGTCCTAAGCATATACAAAAACTAGAGATGGTTAACACGTTTGTCAATCTCAAGTAAAGTATTCAATAGAGTCTTTTTAGAAAGGATGAAGATCCGTATCTGAGAGATAAGCAGGCAGATTTAAGGAAAAACAGATGAAGCTTAGACGGCTAGCTACCCTGAGGATCATAGCAGATCATGTGCCGAAATGGAAAGCACCATTGCACCACTGCGTGGACTAAGCCTTCATCGCAACACACTGTGAAGTATACTCCGATACTAAGAAGCCCCTATGGCATCCCAGACAAACTTTGCTCAACTCATTCAAGACTTCTACTGCAGAGCTATACATGATGGACAGTTCAACAAGAGCTTTGGGATAGAAACAGGAGTTAAACAGAACTGCATTTTGTCACTTTTTTAATTAATTAATTTTTTTACAATCTAATGGATCATAAAAACATCTGGAGAAAGCTAGAAAATGGAAATACAATGGATATTATGGATTCAACAGGAGAACTTCGAGTTTTTAGATAACCTAGCCTTATTTTCTGACAGCAATCAACAAATGAAAGCAAAACAAAACATTTAGTGCACATCTTCCAACTGTTGGGCCACACCCGAATAAGACTAAAATCTTGAAGCTCCATCTCTCAATGCCAAAGGAAATAGAAACCAAAAAATCAAGAGAAAGCCCCTTGAGGAAGTAGACGTATCTGTCAAGGCACTATCGACAAAAGAATGAACTGACGGAAATGTCATGACCTAAATAGGCAAAGCAAGAGTAGCTTTTATTCGACTCATAAATGCCTGGAAAATAGAAATCCTGGGAACAATTACCAAAATACGCATTTTCAACTCTTACATCGAAATGTTCGGCTCTACGGGGACTCACCAAAGGAACCACAAATAAATCGGAGAGATTAAAAACGACTGCTCGAGGAGAACCATCAAAATCCATGACAATCAGAAACGAAACGTATGTGAAAGGACAAGACAGCAAAAGATAGAGGTTGAAATGAAGAAAACACGATGAAGACAGAACGGGGCACGTGATGAGAAAGCTAAAAACGACATAGCTCGGCAAGCAATAGGGTGGAACCCACAGGACAAGGGAAAGACAAGAGAAAGGCCTGAGAAGACACGGAGAAGAGATTTGGAGTCAGAGCTGAAAGGGATGTGGTGACATCGGTTTAAGATAAGGTGCGATGAAAAGCTTTTGTTAGTGACAAAAGTGGTTGCTAAGTGTGGTGAGAAAGGCTAAGTATGATGGATAATATATATTTACAAAACTACAAACTTTGTAGACGGTGTTAGTTTAGTCAATGACAATGAATAGTCAATGACAATAAATAAAAAATTGTTACAGTTTTTTTTTTTTTTTTTTTTTTTTTTGGGGGGGGGGGGTTGAAAATAATTAATCTCTCTCTCTCTCTCTCTCTCTCTCTCTCTCTCTCTCTCTTTCTCTCTCTCTCTTTCTTTCTTTCTCTCTCTCTCTTTCTCTCTCTCTCTCTCTCTCTCTTTCTCTTTTTCTCTCTCTTTCGCACTCATTCGGGCGTCATTTATTCCTTCACTGTTTAAAATACGTTGGAACACATCAGGCGCCTCTCATATATTCCTTCATTCGTCCCTTTTCTACCGCCCTTTCTTGTATGTTATCACTTCAAATCTTTCTCGCCTTTCAAGTCTCCGGCCTCCTTTGCCATTAGCCTGAAGGACTATGTTTATTAAGTCTTTTGAACGAGAAATTTACCCATACCCTTTTCAAACTGGCTTCCCCACAACAGTGAAGGAGTCATCATATGATCTTTAACCTTCCACTAAGGTACCTTTTTTGTGGACCTTTTCATTTATCACAAGATCAGTGTAGTGACCATCTGACAGTTGTTCCCGTCAAGTAAAAAGAGATATCATCATCATCATCATCATCATCATCATCATCATCATCATCATCATCATCACCATCATCATCATCATCATCATCATCATAATCACCATCATCATCATCATCATCATCATCACCACCATCTCATCATCACCATCATCATCATCACCACCATCTCATCATCACCATCATCATCATCACCATTCTTCTTCTTATTATTATTAATAATAATGGGTAAAGTTTTCGCGCATAATTAAATCAAGTTTGCTCATATTTAAGGGCAAAGTTTCCTCCTCCTTTTCCTCACCATTTTTAGCACTTGCCTCAAGTATGAAAGTTGTTCTAATAATCTGCTACCGTTACTTGTATAGAGTTTTTTTTTTTTATTCCTGACGTGGTTGCAAAAAAAGGAGTTTGTCAGATGAATATTAGAAGTTATTAGGTCATAGTTTATACACACACACCCATACACTTCCTGGTCCCTCCAGGCGACTTTTTTTAAAGCTCACAGCCAAAACCTCACGTTTTCTATCCTACTGTTCCTCATACCCGAGATGTGGAGTCATTGGACTTTAGGATGCAAAGACGATAGCTCCCATCAGCCGTGCCCATCACCCGTGCCCCCAGTGCAATTCTTTCCAGGAACATGGCTCTAAGGGCTTGGGGACTCATTTCATATTTTCTACCCAATTACCTGCCAATCCAATGCACATGCTGGAGAAAAGAACGCGTCATTTCGCGGACTCATGTTGGGACAAGTAACGACGCTCGGTCGGAAGGCACGTTAAACTTTGGCGTTAGATCGTGAATCTAACTAAAGACTGATGTTTTCTTGATCCGACGCCCTTGCATGCTGAAATTCCAGGTGATCTGAGAGGGGTCCTCTCGTCGGAATGAAAGTACATGTATCTTTTTGGGGCCAGAACGGTTTGCTATCACCTCCTGAGACTATACGATCATTTTCGGGTGAGAGCTCCAGATATGCTCCACAGAGTTCCCATTGATTCACAGTGCAGCGTTCTGAATCCTATCAACAGAGTACGATAAAATGATTTATTACGATAAATAATATCCGATAATAGGATATCTGGACTATCCAACTTATCCAGAAAAGTCTTGCTTTTTGAAGGCAAGCACTACGAAAAACTAAGCTAGAAAGGCCCTCTATAACATCTCTTAGAAACACGTAAAGAGGATAGGGAGTTATGTTTCGTGAACGTTTGAATTATGATATTGGAAAGACTGCTTACTGATGGCTCTATAAAATATTATTATTGTTATTTTTTTTTTAGAGATAGGAATGAATGGATTTCTGTTCAAACCTTACATTTGAGAAAAAAATTGAACCAATATTTATTCATATTATATGGCTATGAATTATTGCCTATGTAAGATTTTGTAACCAAGCAAAAACCTCAGAAGAAGAACATGAAAAGAGGCGCTGACTGAAGTTAGGAATCTGTGTAACTTGTTTGAGTATACTGTGTATACAATTTATTAAGTATTTTTTTTACTGCTAGGGCTGCAATCGTCATTACCTTGTTGACTTCAATTCTTTTGCGGAAGCGAGATGAATGACAGAATGTGCGTCTGCTGTTGACTATGATCAAAATTTAGAAGTTGCAGAGCAGTTGCTCTTCTTGCATCCAATTTCATTTTTAGTGTCAGGCCTAGATGGCATACTTTGGACATTTTGCTTTCATCACCACAATAATACCTAATCTGTTCTTAAGATTTAGATCTATATTTGAGGTAAATTATGTCGCTTGCATTAATATAAAAACCATGGACTAAGGTCAATGAAGCACTTTGGCCTTCAGTTGGGTTTTAAAATGATGCTTGTTACAATAAAGATAAAAGAGTTGGTGTAATAGTAAAAATTTACCTTAGGTTCTAGATCTACATCTAGTCTACATGTAGATCTAGTTTTGCCTAGAATATGGAATCCTATCAGGACTAGATCTAATCATTTTCCAAGTAAGCTTAGGCCCACACTGGAGGCGACTTATAATAGCTAACAAGACGGATTGATGTCGCAGTCACTGTGCTCTACCCAACCACAAGTTGGCCTGACAATTTGCGTAACAAGACTGGTCTTGTGGTTTGCGTGGCATTGGTCAGAAGAATTATGCGTGGTCACATAATGGTACCTGCCTTTCCCTTATCCAACAGAGCCGCTGACGTAAAACCAGGCTGTAAAACATGAAGGATAGCTCCAACGCTTTGATAAAATGGCAGTCGCAGCTGACTTGGCTTGTGCTTGCCCAAAGCAACTGGAATATTTCAAAACATGTATTGTTGGGCATGTGAACTGCTGCCTCCAGTGTGGGCCTTTGCCAAGGCTTCGTTAGATTCAGCAATTCTTACTTTCCTATTTGCCTTCAGCCATTGCTGAAGAAATGAAAAGTTTTGAGGCCAAAGTAATTAGTGCCACTTAGATTCTAATTAAATGATATCTCTATAATTTTTTATTTGTGTCAAAAAAAGACCAACAAATTTTGTTAACAACACATCAAAAACTCCAAAGAAAACATCAGTTATAAACAACTATAAGATGTGAAGATCTAGGCCTTTTTAAGTAGCCTAAAACGTGCAGTGGAACTAGGTCTATAGAATCTTTTCTTTTATGTTGTCAGAGAGAATAGTCATGATTTTAATCCCTCAAACAATCATTCATTGCCACGCACACCTCCTCTTTCCATTTTCTGTAAAGGTCATCAACACTCTCAAAGTTCATCTTTTATTATAAATATAGTCTATGAATAAATGCAATTCTATTGAAAAACAAATGGTAAACTAAGTTTACCAGAAAGTTGCAAGATGTAAGGATGCTCTACTTGATTTGGAATGAAATTTTTTTTGTTAATTTATAAGTAATTTGCGCTATTGTTTTGAACAGCATTTTCATCTTTCTGCTCATTTTCATGTTACAACTCTTCTCTTGTAAACCATGTCTGATAATCTTGCTTTGATGAGTAAAACAGCCAGGGTGTTGGAAATTGGCTAAAAAAGTCAAAAGGAATTCTTTATTAAGATCTAGAGGAGCATAATGAATCATTGAAAGTAGATCTATATCAATATCAGGATCATTAGATCTAGTTTATCAGAGAGTGAAAACGAGCAGAGTAGATTTAGCTGTTCAGCTAAAACTTATCTTTACCCCCACCCCTTAATTGTTTGTCGATCTTTAGTTGTAAATTGGTAGTGTTATTTTTGTTTTGAGGTTTTGAGTTACATAGTTGAAATTTTGTTCTATACTTTCCTACTCAAGGACATTTAAGTGGCAGTAATTTACCTTCATTTTTTGGCTCATTACCTTGAAACTGCCATGAATTATCAAGGACTATATGTTTTCAATTTTGTTGGATTACCTAATTTTTGCGTGCTTAAAATTTTGTGAAAAATATTTTGTTGATATACATTCTTGAAGAAAATACATAGAGCAGTATATCGCTTAAAGTGAAAAAATTAATATTTCTCTGTGCTATAGATGTATTGGATGATAATGTGGGTGTCCCAAAAGTGAATTTTAAAAATGTCTAAAATCTCATCCTTTAGATCAAGTCACAAATTTATTACATTGCAAATTCCAACCGGCTTCCCCTGATTTTTTTGTTGTTACATTGATAGGATTATTCTAACTTTTAGAAGTCATAAGCAAATGCTAAAATAAAATGTCTTTAGACTTTCTGAATTTTGCATTTTCATTTTGCACATAGCCTTTATTTTTTAAATCATTTAAAGAGCCTGAAACTCCTTTTTGTGACAGCAAGCTTCGCAATCGTAAAAACATGATAGGGTAATAATCCTGAGTTAAGAAAGATTTTTTAACCTTTTCAAAGTATTTCAAAGAAGCGAAAAAAAGAAAAACAAGTTTAAATTTATTTTGTGATATCAACTAATGAGGAGGTCTGCTCTTAATACAACTGAAGATGAGTCAAACAAAGTAATGATCTATATATGATTTAGATTTGGCCTCATTTTGTTACTTGGAATTCATCTAGAAAAATTTCAGTCTGACTAAATCAATGACAATTTCAAAAGAAACAAACATGGATGGCAACAGATACCACTGCGTTGTATAAGATTAGTCAAAACTAGTTAATTTACACACCATGGAATGGCTAAAAGTGTGAATAGTGATACCTAATGTCATGGTTATTTGCTTGGTGATAATTCCTGGAAACCATTGGCTTCAAAAAGTAAAAAATGTTTCTCTTCTTTCTAATTTCTGCTGACACTCATGCTGTCTCAGTCACATATTGGTTAAAAATCAATATTGAAACATTAGCATTTTAAAAATAATCCGTTGATATTGTTTTTCTCTACAGGCTCTGATACTGCTGCGATCTGCATAACAAAAAGGAAAGCATTCACATCTTTAAGATACAACTGAGATGGCAGAACATGGGCGTGCCTGTCCTTATGATCAAGCCAATGTGCTATCAAAGCTTACTTTTTGGTAAGAACATAAAGATAACTTAATGTTTAAATTTTTTTTTTTTTTTCAATTTTATGACCACTAAATCATTTCCTGCTGGAGGTCATATGATTGGCTTTAAATAGCAGAATGCCAACCTTTTGACACAGCTTTTAGAAAATCATAGAGCATCTACTGCCTCTTACGCCTAGAGCTGTGAAATTTTGCACATAAATGTACCTTTCACAACGCAAAGCAAAAATTATGGCCCCATTTTTAAAAATTTATTTCAGACAGAATTTTTTTTTTTTAATTGTAATTTCTGGAACATTTAACCCACACCCAAATCTAATTTTTTTTATTAGAACTAGAATATTTAAAGTCATAATGATCATTAAATCTCATCTTAATTGTTCTTTCTGTCTAGAAATTTATAAACATCTTCAAATCATTGTTCAACTTCTAAGATGACTGAAGACATGGCTTCAATAATTTGTATGGGCAAAGAATGCCTGGTTTCACTGCCACAGACTGCCTAGCTCAATAAAGAGCTGGGGAAAAATTAATAAAAGAAAAGAAGATTTGGTCTAAAAGTGTTTAATAGAGACAGTGCACTGTATGAGCACTAAAACCATTACACTAAAGTAAAGGCTGTGAATAACTTAAATGAGAAGCTTTCAAATGCAATGGGGTCCTCTAAAAATATACTTGCTTATGGTAATGATGAAGACTCAATGAGAATACAAAGAATCTTTTCCTTACAGCTAATTTTTACAATCATTTTTTTATTACCAGTTAACATTTGACTTTTGAAATTAAATGTTGGAAAACTTGAGGCTTTTAAGTAAAATAAATTTTTATAAGGCGAAGCGCAGGTAAAGGAATGTTTGTTTAAGAGATGCATTGCTACCAATCTAAGCATATACACACTAAGGGGGTTGCTGACACCTGTATCTTTCCCTCAGAAGAGGTTTGTCTGAAGCTTTAGGTTTAAAGTTTTGGGTTTAAGGTATCGATGGCAGACGAGATTATGGGGCTTTTGTAAAGTTCATAATAGTTTTGCATCTAATTGTTAATTATTCTAAAATGAGTGTTTTGTGTAAAGGTATGTGAAGAGGCATTTTGTGAAATTGTGGCAAGAACAGCTTTTTAATACCTTGTGCAGGTTATCACACACCCCAAAATCCTTTTATTTGGTACAATACCCAGGCATATACTGTACATACATTATATTATAGTATCATCGTTTACAACAAGCTTACTTGGTTCTATCCTTCAAAGAGAGTAATCCTATGTATTATCATAATTTCTATTTCCTTACACGTTTTTTGTTATTATGTTTTATAATTAAAAGAGTTTAGGGTAGAAAGTAATCAAAGAGAAGTAAAAGACAAAAACAATATCTCTTGCGATAGAGCTTGCAGGACATGGACAGATATTTGAAATAAATCCAAGCTAATATACTACTTTTTATGACTTGTTAGGAATGTTTGGCAAGCTTGCTTAAGATTTGACAGGCAGAAGTGAAAGAAAATTGTATTTTGAGAAAATATCAACAGTTTGTTGAAGTATCCATGTCAATGTCAATAGACTCTTAAAATGGGTTTCTCTTTGTACATGTTTTTTTGTCACAAAAAGACTATCTTCTTCAAGATTTATGTATCGACTTTCTTGAAATTTGTCATAGTTCAATTACATTGTTATCTGAATAATTAGGCCAAGGCAACGAAAACCACCACAAAAGTGAACGTTTAGTTTTTCTCTTTATGTTGCCTTTAGCAGTGCAAGGTGCAAAAATTCCCACTTGATAAGCGCCTGAAAAGTGAAGCCCAGGCATTACTCACACTGACACCTGCTAATTTATGAGACTGCCAGTAAGGGAGGCAAGGGGAGATAATTGTTCTGATGAAAAGGAGTTATTCTTGGTTTTATTCCATCTTCCAGCTCAATATGTTGTGGCAGTTTTTATGTTCCATGCATCTAAACTGATAGAATCACAGTCAAATATTTTTAAAACATTTTATTGTACTTTTCATGAAGAACTTCATTTTCTTGTGTATTATTATTACTTTTTTTTTATATATACAACAGGTGGATGAATGCTTTGTTTAGGCTGGGGTATAAGGATGAACTCACTGAGGATAACATATGTGATACATCAGTAGAAGATGGTTCTTCTAAATTAGAGTCACTATTGAAAAGGTAATGGTTATCTTTTACTGCTGCTACTATTGCTTGCCTAGATCAAACATTTGTGAAATTTAGAGCCCTTAGATGTATGATTGTAACTTATGTGATTTATTATTTGCCTACACTTTGCATGACTCATTCTTTTCATTCATAATCTACTCAACCTGCTGTGCAAGGGAACCAAGTAACCTTTCCTTTACTGATATATATCATGGGGCATCATATTCTTGACACTATGTCAATGCCATTAATGCTTCAGACAGCTCACAGGGATCTACATGTAGCGCTCACTCACAAACAACAAAGCACATATAACTTGAAAGGAACCCTAGCTCAGGCATAGAATGTGACCTTTACACCTGCAGCAATCTGATATATTTTTCTTAGTTCATTCGAGCCTTTCTACCAGTGCCTGGCCTGGCAGGTGGCCTTAAAGCCTGAGATCACCTTTTTGTGGACTGATTATTCACAAAAATGGAAATTCTGCCCGTGAAATACATGGGGCCATAGCGATAATATGCAATGGGTTGATCCAGTAGATCTAAAATTTATGATTGTATGAACATACAACTTAAGAGTTCAGTAATCTTGACACTAAAGTCAGGCTTCAGTCAGCTTGTGAGTTTTCAGAGTTTGTTCTTTCTCTTTGGATGCTTTAAGCTGGTGCCATATAATCAGGCCTTGGGCCTAAAAATCTTTGTAGAACTCGGCATCCTTGTTTTTGCTTGCATAAATTGTTTATGTGTGTGATGTCCCTTATAGAATTCAAGAGGATGAAAAATTTGCTTTGCTCTATATTATTGAAGTGTAAAAAAATAATGGGTTTCAAATCCCACATAGATATCCATCAATCTGAAACTTTCAAAGAATGGGCCCCTTATTACAAGCAAAGTTGTTGCATTTAATCGACATGAGGTACAAGCTAAATATCTAGGCCTCTGCTTAAATTCAACATTTGGCTTGGGGCTACGATATGCACTCATATAATTTAACTTTTAAACGTCTGGATTTGTTGTAAGAAAAACGTTTTTTAAACTCCAATTTCATTAAATCTACATATAGATTTTCTTGACTTTTGTATAACTATGTAGGTAGATCTAATCCAGTTTTATTCACTCCAAATGATTTGGATCGAGATAAAGATGAACTGAGTTCTGGTTCTAGGATTTATATATTTCTTATTAGAATTTTTACGATTTGTATGGTTTTTTTTTTTTCGTCATAATCAAATTTATTCCACACATCGTTGCATTTTTTACAAACATTTTCCTAGGACTAGACATAGCTTTTTTTACTCTAGACCTAGTTAAATTCATATATTTTACAAGTTAGATCTAGTGCCGAGTTTTTTTATCAACTCCAGATTTAGGTGAAATTGACTTCTTTTACAGATTTCATTGAATATAGATATACTAGACTACATCTAAGAGTTGTTCTTATACACATACATGTAGTTTGCATTGCTTTTTGGCTCATATAAAAAATAGATAGTTTTTATAGTTGTGATAGACCCTCTTGCAGGTCTTAACAAGATGTTGATCAGTTGTTGCCGGCCAATTCAGCATTGTTTGTTTGCCCCTACGTGTAAATAAAGTACATCATTTTAGAAATACAATGCCTCATTTCAGAGTAGATGTTGAATGTTATTATATCTCAACTATAAATATATAGACAAGGGATTGACAAAACATGATTTGTCATTGTTATGTTTAAACGATTTTCTGTTAGTCATAGTTGAAAAAATTAACTCATTAATGCATAGATCTTGAGTTGATGTCTTTAAAATTGTATAAAGTAATGCTTTATTTTTCAAAATCAGTTTTGGATGAATCTTTGGCGTGTAAATGAAAAACATCTGTGAAACATGATAAAAAAATCCCTAAAAAGAAAAGTGGGTCTCTGTAAGTTCAGTTACACCAAGTTAAAGAGACACAAACCTATTTTCTTCACCTGGATCTACCACTCATAATACCCTTTGCCCTTTTCCAGTTTGTGATTGGTGATTTTTTATTCAAATTATAATGTAAAAGTGGACAATTTTAGGGTCCACTCTTCGGTAATTGCTCAGATATATTTTTAAAATGAATTTAATGCAGGTACTGGAAAGAGGAAGTCCAAAAACATTCTGAAGAGGGAAAGCCAAGTTTATTTCGAGCTGTGCTTAAAGCTTTCAAATGGCAATGGATACCACCAGGGCTGATGGCTCTAGCATTTGTAAGATTGTTAATTTGTATTTCTGTTTTGCTATTGTTGTTGTTGTTTTTGCATTTCATATTGTATTGGAAATCTAGCTTCTAGGAAAGCTTATGTCTGGAAAACAATGGTGCACTTTCAAAGAGGGCATGTCCTTGAACATTGAAAAAAAAATCTGTCACAAATTCAGTCAAAAGTAAACCTTATTTACAACATGCAAAAGTAAAACAGTGCTTAATTTAACTTAGAGCAAGCTATGAACATTCTGCTCTAGCTTTATATTGAGAAAAAAGCTTGGGGAAAAGTAATCTGACTGAGGTATACGAAATATTATTTTTACATTGATAATTTTATAAAAATTCAAATAGATCCAGGGAACATGACATTAGATTACAAAGATATCCTAGATTCCCTTCATTCTTGTCATGTACAGCAGGAGTTTAAAGTGAATAATGCAAAATTATTTCTATATTGTCTATGTTTTATTAATCTTTTAAGAATCAAACTGAGGGTAATCATCAGAAGGAATACACAGCTTCACATTTTGCCCAGTATCTTGCAACTTAGTTGTGAGCTGCGAGCCAGGCTCATAAAAAGGTCCAGAGGACTTAGGAGAGTTAAGCTTAGTAAAAGCAGGTCACACCTGCTGCCATCAATCAAGCACCTGTAAAGGGATCACACTGCACTGTGCATACAGGCGCGTGTTAGCAGTGAAACTAACAATAAAATTGAAAATCTGCTTTCTTTACATCAATTTATTGCTAAAACTACTCTGAGTACAAACATAGTTCTTCCACTCGTTTTTATCTTCTGAATTTGATCTTTGCAATGGAATATAATTGGTGTTTTGGTAAAAAATTGTGTAAGTCTCATTTACAAGTTAAAGTAACCTATCAATAATTATGATTTTGCACTTTAAATTCACACAGTTCTTATTTAAATGTTTTGGTTTTTTTTAATCGACACTTGCAATGTTAAAAACGGTTTTTCTGTTTGAGTGTATAGATATTTGTGTTTTATTAGAAATAAGTTTCATTGCTTTAAGAAAAAGTTAATTGTCTGAAATTGCTGTTTATATTTTACTTCTTTTGCTAGATTTAGGATAACTCAATATAAAGCATTCCTTTGAGAGCCCCACACGTTGTGTGCAAGGACTATGTCAAATTTGTAATAATATTTGTATTACCAAAAAAAAAAAACCCCAAAAAAGACAAACAAACAAACAAACAAACAAAAAAAAACAACATACTGCACAAATGTGCTTAACTGTCTGGAGACATGTTACAGACTTAAGGACTAAATGTTAATGAAGACAATGAGGATACATATTTAAAGTTTATGTGTGTAAGGTGTTTTGATTTGATTAACTCTATTAGAAGAATGCGTAGCGTGACTACCATATACAGAGCAAAACAACTATTTCTTAAAACAAGGATATGTGGTGCGCTTACAAACCAACAATTTGAGAACTTGTATATTATGCAGCCATCTTAACAGCTTAATATGTATGGTTGTGTGGAAAGAGCAGCGACTATGCCTGGGCCTACACCTTCACACTCACCAAGTGCGACAGATCTCACCACAGAAATAAGCAGCCCACATTTTGATAACGAAGACAACTCCACTCAAGATAAAAAAAAACCTACAGTTTTATAATCGCACATACTTTAACAACAACTGAAACTCACGGCACAAACAAAACAGATGCAACACAGACTTGAGGAACACTGACTCATCTCACTCTGATAGGACAAACACAACATACACAGCTTTACATCAGACTGACAATGCTGCAGATACAAATTTTAGTACAAACACCCCATGCACAGCAAATCAAGTTCATGATTCCATTTGTAACCCACTCGTCTCCCCCAATGACACAATCAACATCTATTAAGTTGACTCAAACACAGATACACGACATTTAAACATCTCCAATGATAAGAAATGATACAACATTCAGTCAATCACTAGGTCTTTCCAAGAATACACCTCTAGCCGCACAAGAGAAACGCCTTGCCACACGTTCAATTAGAAGAAAACTGAATCCTGACCCTAAAAAACAGAGCATCTTTTGCAAGACACTAGGACAGCCAAAATCACTTCAGAGAGTTACCAAATTTAGAAAGGACACAGAAGTTGTCAAAACACCAACAAAAGAAAAAGAGCTAAAATTTTACAGAATATTAGGACCTTCACATGATTCAGTAGACATACAGCTTGAAAAGAACTAAAAACAATACCAAAGCAACTAAGTTTTATTGTATTTATTAACGGCATTATGAAAGCTACCAACTTGTTATTGTAACATCATAAACGGAAAATTGCAAAGTAAAAAAAAAGCGAATGGGAAGATTAAGCTACTGCATAAATAGTTTTGTTATTAATGCTGCGCAATTTGGTGAGTTAAAAGAAATACCTCTTGCCATTCCTACATTAAAATTTGAAAAAAATCTTACGCGTCAATTTTAATTTTGACTTTGTAAAATATGTCGGCCAGTGTCAATTTTAATTTTTGACTTTGTAAAATATGTCGGCCAGTGTATATTATTACTTATAACTTCAATGATTTTCTTCTACAGTAAAAAAAATAACT
>BLXT01007741.1:872346-897636 GCA_019648995.1 Plakobranchus ocellatus
AGCAACGGACGCTCCGTCGCTGCGACCAGATTTGACCCACCTTATCAACGGAGACTCCGTTGGTGCGACCTTTTTGAGTTAAAATATATGGTTTGCAAGCTTAAACAAGTCATTAAAAAAAGAAATTATGTTTTTCGTAAGAGTTATGTCCCCTGGCTTAGACACTGGCTTTATAGGGCAGAGTTGATCTTTAGCTACTAAGACTAGTACGTATGGCACACTATTAGGTTGGAAAGGGTTAAAAGAGTATTCATGAAAACAGAACATGCTTGACAGTTTATGGACTCCAGTATATGTGAACAAATCATTATGTATGCAAATTTTTGCAGTAATATTTGGGTTCTTTGAGTTGGCCTTATAGAGATGCTAAAGGACAGCCCAGAAGCCTAAGCTTCTTGAAGCAAGTACTTGAAACACTGAAGGGGAGTATTACTGGGTCGTTTTCCTCTCGCAAGGATGAAAGCTGCAGTTTTCTGTGGATTTCTCAAACAGCCATAAAGTGGCTGGTCTCGTGAGACAGGCTGGGCCGTGTTCTTGGTCTAAGGTCCTTGAAAAATTGGTTGGATTGGGATATATATGTGACCGCCTGAAATTACTGACTGTTTTCACAATTGTAAACATTATGTGCCTGTGATACTGCAGCATGTTAAAATTGATTCTCAGTCTAAAAATAATGATTTGTTTGTGCCTTCAAGCCTCATAATGTGGATCAATGTGGTTGTTATTTGAATTTTAACTTCTCCATTTTTTTTCCTGGTCTAGAGCATAGTTTTTCCTTCAATCTATGTTGTTTTTTTCTCCAAATATTTTCTACAAAGACTGGTCGTTAAACTTATTGCTTTGCAAGAGTTTCTTCTGTTTCATTCTATGTGTAGCCTCATTGCACATCTTTCTAGGAGCAGACATTGATTAAGACAAAGCTGTAAGCATGATCACCTCTGTTGTTTTGAAATGTTTTTAAATTAGAGACATTATCATTTTTTTGTTCTTTGGTAATTTCTCACCTGTTGCAAGCCTTTTTTTCTCTAATTGCTTATTCACTAATTTTTTTTTCCTCATCAGGATTGGATGAATCACTATTATTTTTCAATTGAATTCAGCAGATCTATTTGCATACACCTATGTCCATAAACTCTTAGGGTAAATTGTATAATCCTTCATCAACACTCTTTCTTCTATTGAATGTGTATTTTTGCATTGATACCAGGAGTACTTTTATTTGTTTGAGAATATGCCTTTTTTTCCTGGCGAAAACAACAAGAAATGAGGGTCTTTTTAGGGTGTAGTTCCAGGAGTCTCTGCATTAGAAAGTGAAGGTCTTGTGTTTCTAGTGCATGCTTTCTTTGAGAGTATGCATATTATTCCTCATGCTGACTCTGCAAATCTCCTCATCATAGAAAGAAAAGCAGTACTTTCAATTAGCTCTTAGAATAAGTAAATTGTTTAACATACTTTGGAGTCAATATACTCTAATCTTATAATCATCGTAAATAAAATTTAACCAATATAGAAGACTTTATTCCAGACTATATTTCATCACTAGATACATATTTCAACAGTTTGTGAGAGAAGTCCTTACCTTTGTTTTTTTTTTCAGGGTAATGAAATGAAGTGATTGCCATGGCTGTTCTCTGCCAATTAAATAATTGGATTTTTGAGAAATGAATAAAGTTACAAGGCAAACATGAAACCTGTAGCTCTTTGCAATTATTACAAGACAGTCATGATTTACATTCATTTTGTATCATTCAATTTTTTTTCCTCAGGACAAATTCTGAACCGTTTTTCAAGAGACTTGAATTTTATTGATGACTTGGTGTCTATAATAAGCTTTTTTGTAGCATTTGTAAGTTTATTTCTTAGTTACTTCTGTTGTTTTGTCTATGTTTTGTTTTGATTTTGATTGTTATTGGTTGTTTCTTTCATTAGAGTTAGACCAGCTTATATTTAATTACAAAATCAATAATATACCCAAAATAAATGTCTATGCACTTCCTTTTTTTTTTATGAAATAAGGTGATGATAGAATCAAAATGGGGAACATATTTGTATTTAAATGTATTTTACTTTTCCATTAGAATTTGAATGCCAGTTTGAAAACCATATGATTAATTTTGTGTCTAAAGATTGAAAATGATTCCAAATGAGTCTCTCACGGAGCCTTTGTGCTACATGTTAAAATTGAACGTAGATGGATATTAGGAAAAACTT
Source organism: Plakobranchus ocellatus (assembly GCA_019648995.1). Taxonomy (NCBI): domain Eukaryota; kingdom Metazoa; phylum Mollusca; class Gastropoda; family Plakobranchidae; genus Plakobranchus; species Plakobranchus ocellatus. The sequence goes on from BLXT01007741.1 coordinate 874,558, forward strand.
CACTCTCAAAAATTGGCAATAAACCTTAAAGTATCTATGAATTTTATATTATTTTATGCTAGAATGTTCATTTAGAAAACTGTCAGTCCTCCACTTCCTTAAATTTTAGTAAGCCTTGATATAAATCATGATCTACTTATGTTAATCTAAACCTCATTTTCTTGAATTCTTTATAATCAAATTATTGTGTTTATTTTGGTTTTTTTTTAAGGGATCAATGGTAGGAAGTTATTGTATAATCCCTTTTCTATGCGTTCATTTCTCTTTTGCTTTATTTTTCTGCAGAAAACTACACACTTTTTAGGCTTCTTTATTGTAACTGTGATAGTTAATCCTTGGTTAACTATTGCAATTGTCCCTCTTCTGCTGCTCATTGTTTTCATACGCATATATGCTCTACAAACGCTGAGGCAGGTGAAACGACTGGAAGCGAAAGGTATTTAATCATGATGATATATTTGCATGGCAGTTTCACAAAATAGGTCAAATTATACCAAGAGAAAGCTAATTTTTGCAAATGAAAATAATGACAAAACTTGGACTGCATAGCCTAAACAATTGTCTCAAGATATGCTCATCATATTTGGAGAAATTTTCAAGCTCACTGTCGCTGTAAATCTTTCTGTAGAAGTGTTTTTTTGGAAAGTCAAGGCAGCAATTACACTACATGTTTCATTTTTCATAAGTATTTAAAAAAAAATTTTTTTTTATAGTACCTACAAAAGTTAATTGCCATTGGTTTCTATGACTTTGACCATGAACTATTTTGAGTTTCAAAAACATTATAGTTTTTTTTTTAAGCTTTAATTGATTTACAATTGTGTCTAACATAATCGCTCATCTTTACCTTTATTATTCTTCTCTATCATTCCTCAGCACGCAGTCCTGTTTACTCACATGTCTCAGACACAATCCTGGGACTGGAAACTATTCGTGCTCTGGGACAGCAGAATGCTTTTTTGTCCCAGTTTGATGCGCTTCAGGACAAGCACACTTCAGCATTGTTTTTGTATCTCAGCTCATACCGTTGGATGTCTTTGAGGTCCCTGGCAGTTGTCAATTTTTATCTTAACATCATCATATTTCTTTCCTTGGGACTTAAAGATTGTAAGTTGAGAGTTTGAGAAAAACATGATTTTAGTATCAAGAATTTATCCAGCAGAAAAAGAACATAGCTTCACATTGAAAAAACGCATCAATGCCTCGTTTTTAATGTAAATTCATATTATGTTGGAATCTGCTGCAAGAGCAGATATGTTTTAAGAGTGTGACCTGCATTTTTTGCTATTGTTTTTTGTTGTTTCCTTAAAAGGGTTTGTTACGTTATCCAACCATACTTTGTATTTGGTAAGCAATAAACCTCAAAAGCCATGTAAACTAAGACTTGCAATATCTTTGCACTTTGTCCAAGACATTTGTATCTTGATTTAAATTTGAAAAATTTCAACAGAATGATATTTTTAAAGAACTGCGAGCAATTTATTTGGACTTCAAGCAAGATTTGAAATCTCAAGTCGAAAATTTCTTTAAGTTTGTTATGCACATGTAAAATACAAAAATATTCAATTCTAAAATTTTTTACTTTATTTTTCTGTTTTTAAATGCCTTGTAAATATATAAGAGATGGAGGAATATTTTTTCTCTATTTTGTCTCTTTTTTTTTATTCAGCTTTGGATGGCAATCTCTTGGCTTTGTCCTTGATTTACTGCATCGCAATGGGGGAGCCTTTTGAGTTTTACATGAGAGTCAGTGCGGACCTTGAAACATATGTGAGTATGAAGAACAAAATAGACTGCTCGAAGTTAAAATTTTTTGTATTTTCAGGACAGAAGCGATCCTTTCATTTCTACGCAATATGCAGTCTCCCTGTGTAACCTTTTTCAAAGTATGCCTTGAAACTGCTTGGAATGAATCTCAAGCTACATTTGATACATGTAAAATTATTGATATGTACTCATTTTTGTTAACTTTGCAGTGGTACAAACTGGAAAAAGCAAGGTGTAAAAGTAGTTTAAAGGAGATGAGTTTACATCAATGCTTCTTCTTCCTTAAAATTGTTTGTGCAACATCAAACTCCAAAAAAAAAAAAAAAACAGTTCTCAAGAAATATAGGTAGCTTTTTTGAATACATTTTAAGCTATTTTGAGAAGCAGTCAAAAGGCTTATAAAATTGTATTTAGACATGGTTGTTCTTATGGGTTTTTGTTTGTTTGTTTGTTTGTTTTTGTTTCCTTTGATCTTTCTTCAAAGTTATTGTTACTGCAGTATCATCATATTTGCATTACTTGCTATGTTATAAAAAACTTTTCTCAGCTGAATTTTGCAATTTATAGGAGGACAGGTGCTACTTACAAACAAATCTTTTTATTTTTCACATGCAAGCCATATGTTTGTGACTGTCACTATTGAATTTAAAGTATCTTCAATATTTGACTTTTGAAAATCATAAATTTGTATTTGTATTTTTCTATTAAAAATTAATCAAATACTCTGAAACTTATCTCACATTGAGAAACTACTAAAGTTTGTTTTTTTTTTGCTTGCAAGAAATGGAGAAAATCTGAATAATATCATCCATGTTTCAATAGCAGAATCTGGTGAACTTCAAAAACTGTTAGATACTGTTGCTTTAGTGAGCGAATGGGAGGGCCTGTCTTTGAAAGTGAAAAAAAAATGGGAATGTATCGTCACTTCAAAGAAATACTTTTACGTCAAATACAATCTTGTTAGCAAAGGTGAATAAAATCAAACAAGTTACAAAATTCAAATATCTTGGCTAGATGATAACATTAGGTGGTAGATGCACAAATAAAGTAATTAAAAGAATAGCCATGGCCAAAGGTACATTCCAATAAATGAAACCAATACTGACAAACAGAAACATAAGTATGGACACCAGGAAAAGGGTAATGAAAAACTATGTAAGGTCACTGCAATTACATGATAATGAGTGCTGGACAATAAAAAAAGAAATAGAGAGAAAACGGGAAGCAGTAGAGATGAAATTTAGCAGAAGAACGATGAGGATATCATGGAAAAAAAAGTGCAATGAATTGGTAGTGAAAGAATCTAATCTTGAATGGTCATTAATTTAATCCATAAGACAGTGGCAATTACAATTTTTGGGGCATATTTTCTGATGCAAAGGTTAAGAACACTTAGCAATCATTGGAAAAATTGAAGTCTAAGGCAGTAGAGGTACACAGAGGATAACTTTTATTGAAAGTCTTAACTCATCAGCAATAGGCAGTGGTAGCAATAACTTTATGAGGTTAACTGAGACCAAGTTTTAGAGGAGGAGTCATCACCAATGTCTGTTTCAGTCGGAGCACATAAAAAGAAGTGTGTACAGATAATCTTATTTCATTAAATATAAATTTTTCCTATCAAAAAAGTGAAAGAAGTTTCAACACAAAAGTATCATTTTTATAAAGGCCTTGAATGTTGATATTTAAAAGATAGACCAGTAGAAGCATGAACACTTAGATGTAGTTATTGATTATTGAATCTTTTCACCTGTTATGTTTTTCTTTAGCTGCTATCAATGGGTGATGCTTTAAATTTTTTTTTTCAGTTAAGTTCCAAAATTACGTGCTTGCACCTTTATCAACTAACCTAGTCAACTTGGCTGATTTAAGACATACATTCAACCCCAAATTTGTCTTGGAAACATTGAAACATTCTTTTTTTCAGTCATCCATGTTATGGCTTTTTTCTTTTTGCCAGAAAGATACTCATGTGAGATCAAGGCAGTAGAGACTCTTCAGAGAAGAAACTTCCCCTTAGCCAAGTATTTCAGCTGTGAACTTCTGACACTCTAATGCCACACAAAGGTCATGACTCCTAGGTGTCCCTCTGCTACTTTTTTTTTCTGATCTCAGGCTTTTGGGTTTTGATCCCACCTTTTTTCCTTTCAGTCTTGCAACTTTTCTGAAAGTAACAATTGTGCGAAGAGTGCTCCCAATGGTTGGGGAAAACTAATCACTTACAAAATAACTGCTCATTTCTTCTATCCCAAATCCATATGGAGTTATTTTCAGCATTCTCAGCTTTTGCTTTAAGAGTTTAGGTTCTTCTCTGGCCATTGATGGAGAGGGTTGTAGGCTGGTGTTCCAATAAAACCCCCCAGCGCCATTTGCTGGGATTTGTATCCAGCTTTTTCCAGCTCTTTATTCAAGTCTTTGTATTTTTCTCTTTATAAATATACTTGCCTCTCCCATTCTACTCTTGTCTGGTATTGTGAATTCGACCATGATGAACTCATTATTAAAATAATTTGTAAAATCATTTTTCTTTATTGTTTAGATGACTTCAGTGGAACGAGTCCTTGGTTATTGCAGTCTAGAGCAGGAACCTGCCTTACACTCGGATAAACCGCCACCCCCTGACTGGCCAAGTCGTGGTGCTATCACTTTTACTAAAACCTCTTTGCAATATTCTCATAATGCTCCACTTGTCCTGAAAAACATTGACTGCCACATTCAAGGCAAGGAAAAGGTAATTTCAGTTAGTTTTTTTTTTCTTTTTTCCCCTTTATTTAATAAAACTGTAACTGTGCAGTCTCACCATGTATTGTGTAGAGTCCTAGTTCTCAATAAATCATATATTCAAATTCTCTCACACAACCTGTGCTACAGTCTAGCAGTGATTGATACTCCTTGATATCTAGGGTTGGATCTCTCTTGGGAGCATGAAAGCTATTGATCATGGGCTGGTTTGTCTGCATAACTACTCATTTTGTGGTGACACTACTCATTCTTGTCTTTTAAAAGCACTGCTGCATTTTTTATTGATCTATTGGCTTAAGCATTCATATAAGTATTGTGTGGAAAATTAACTGTTTCACTACCCTAAGCCGGTTTTTCCGGCTCAAAATATTACTACATTTGGACCCAAAGCCGGTAAAACCGGCTCAGTATAAATGGGTTAGTATTTGAATGAAGTACTAAATGTACGTTAACTTACTTTTGCACATGCGCGAGATTTACACTTTTCTTCCCTTTTCACATAGTTTGAACGTAGAAATAGCTGTTTACATCCATATTTTGTTAAATTTTCAATCTATATGTGCATCAGGGGCCGTAATTTATCAAATTGATAGCAATTCTTTTTTTTGCCATAAATAAAAAAAGTATTGAACATTTTTTCACAATTTTTGGTGTTTAAATGCCTATGTAATCACAATTTATAAAAATCTACCTTTCAAGGCCGATAGATTATCAATAGATTTACTACTGTGCTATACATCGTCATATTTTGTTGAAATTTTTTTTACAATTTTTTTTAATCCAGTTTGCTGCTTTTTCAAAATGTAATAATGAACAAATTTTCTTTTTTGGTGCTTATTTATAGAAACTAGATCCAATTCCCTTCAATTTGATATATAATTTGTATGGTTTTATCCTGTAGAAAATTCCTATATTAGCTTTTTACAAAATGATAGCCAATTTTAGAAAAATCCCATTCTACCCCTGTGTCCAGTCGTAAAATATGTGTGGGTAGTGAATCAGTTAGGAGAAATTTTATTAAAGTAAAGAGTATGCTGTCCCTCATGATGTAGTACTCATTATTTACAGTGAATGTTGTGATATTAAATGTACATCAAAACCAGTATGCAAAATATGCCTGTGCTATTTTAAAGCTATAAAGTTATGAGTAACAGATCATGCTAAAAATCAGTTTTCTTTTTTCTCAGATTGGTGTTGTTGGAAGGACAGGCTCAGGCAAGAGCTCTTTGATCACATCTTTATTTCGTCTGGTGCAGCCAACAGGCCACATTTATATAGACACTGTTGATGTGAGCAAACTGGGCCTGTATGATCTTCGCTCCAAGATCTCTGTCATTCCTCAGGTAAATATGCAAATAATGCTATTGCAATATTTGGATGTAGAAAGTTTTTATCTACAAATCATGTTGACATTAAATATATCTCTTTTTAGTGTAGCATGAGAGTGTCATATTTTTGTCTGTCTTTTCGTTATTGCACCAGCATTCACTTCATCTTTTTCTTTATTTTTCATTTGGTGTATTTTCTGCAAAATAGTGCAGAATGGATTAAAACAAAATGTTTTAAAATTTTACATTCCCCAAACGAAAATAAAATTTATATTGTCAGTATTGTTCTAGCTCTTATTACAAACAGTATGATTAAAGTATTATGTTTTTTTTTTCAACTTCTTCAATATTTCATAAAACTTCTAGGAACCAACTCTTTTTGGTCAAACTCTGCGCTGGAACCTTGATCCTTTGGAAGAGTTCAGTGATGAAAGACTTTGGAATGCTTTAGATCAGGTTAGTGGTGCCTGCACATTTTTATTATTTTGCTATTAATAAAGATATTAGATTCAATGCCAGTATTTTTGTATTAAGATGAAACACTCTTTTTACAGGGGTGCGGCCTCAGGTGCATTATGATGATACAAAACTTAGTTGCACTTCTAAACAGCCTTTCAAATGTCTACAAATCCAATGTCTGCTATTTACAATCGTCTTGTACAAAGCTTTTAACTATGTACATTTATTATGAGCAAAGAGAGACCCTTTAGTGACAAAATGAGACAAAAATTGGAAAAAATATTCTGATCCTTGAAATATTTCACCTTTTACAAATTCAAAATGAAATTTGTAGTTTGAAAAGTTCCCAACAACAGTATCAAGCAGCTACTACACACATATAAAGGCAATATGCTTTTTAAAAGCATGCATAACCTAAGATGATTTGATTTCCATTAGGAATGTCCTTTACAATACCCAATGAAATAAGCAAAAGGGCCTATTGATATCCTTCTGAGGTTGTGTAAGTTATGTGGGGCAGGAAACATTTTTTTTCTGCACTCCTAGCATGAGGACTTCATAGTGAAGCTATTGTCATGGTAATCAATTATTAACTCACTTTTTCTTGGTTCTTTGACTCCTCAGGTGCAACTGAAAGAAAAGATAAACCAAATGCCCGGAAAGGTACTTATATCAAATATAAAAAAAAATAAAATTAATATTATCAGTTCATTAAAAACCCTACTTTTTCACTTTCCTTACTGTCATTAGGTAAGATACAGTCAGCGTTGCTTAATCTCAATTTGGGTAGTCTCGTTTTTTTTTTCACCAGGAACAGAATTTGTTCTACATAAATGCTTCGGATAACCTGAGCCTGACTTCAGTCAATGTGTATTTGTGAAATTTTGGAGCAAAATCATGCCAATGTAATATAATGCATTCAATTTTTTAACTTTCACTTGAGTATTGCGCACTAAATATTTTGTAGCGCTTTTAATTGAAAGACTCTTTTCAATCTGAAGATAATAAGTAGACTAACAGATTGCCCCAGACAAACAGGGTGGGACGAGACAACAGAGGTCTTAGGCTGACATCACATTTCAGGTGTAAGTGTTTGTCTGCAGTATGGTCATAGAAGGCCAGGCTGACATCACATTTCAGGTGTAAGTTTCTGTCTGCAATATGGTCAGGGCCTTCTATCCTCTTGCCATGGTTGAGTAATATGATTGGCTCATGAGGGCCAGGCTGAGATAAGCTGGCAATCAGATGGGCAGCAAGATTTCATTAAAGATTTGAAGGAATAAAAGACAGCCATGTAAGCCACATTGGCAGAGATGGGACTGTTTATTGAGCCTCTATATTGTGTTAGAGGCCTTGTGCAATGGTCGCACTCATCACAGCTGGAATTGTTTGATGTCATATGGATTAACAAGTGACAAGAAGCCTTTGCATTTTTTTTTTTTTTTTTGGACACATGAACCACAGATTTGAGATGAGCAACTTTCGCACCCAAACATGTACATCTCCAAAAGATATGTTTCATTGGTGTTTAGGTTGGGCTGTGAAATGCCTATAAAAAATGAAAACAAAAGGAATAGACACATTTGCTCTCCTTAAATATCGCAAGAAACTTAAATAAGTAAAGCAAAAAAAATTAGATGGTCACTTACAATCATTCAATTTCATGGGAAATGAAATCAGGAAAGACTTAAGCTTAGTAACAAAGTTGTCTATCATCAAGAAGTTTGAGAATTCCAATCTCAAGCAAAAGAGATAGCAGAGCTGTATGTCATCTTGCCAGCACAAGCGACCTCTGATAAAACAAGAAACAACAATTGAAGGAGTTAATGGCTGTGTCCACAAATTTCATCCACAAGACAACAAGAGGGCAAAGAGTGTGAAATTGGAGATGCCCCTCTCCAAGAGAAGATCAACCAAAACACGAAGAATTTTTCATGATCAAGTTGTCTCCTCGCTGGAAAAAAAAGCCCTCAACCTAGTGATAGACAGTCTGCAGATGGAATTAGCTGATGTTTATTTCAAACATGAGCATGGAGAAAATCTTGATGCAGATGTCGCTGCCGCTGAAGCCTGGAGCCAAAGGAAAATCAGAGACATTTTCTAACGTTACTTGCCTGATAAAATCTATAAATATGATAAGACTGTGCTCTGATTTTGGGTTATTCAGCTCAAGGATATTATATGAAAATAGGAACTCTGCCAGGAGGGAACAAGGCAAAAGAACTTTTAACAGCTTTGACATATGCCAACATGAAAGGCCCGACAAGCTAACTTAACAGATTGCTTGAGAGTTATTGAAATTCATCAAATGCATATATGTCAGCACTCCCATTCAGCTAATGGCTGCTTTGAATGGGACAAAAAAACTCCACATGCAGAATCAGAAGGTGTTACTTTTACTAGGCAACTGCTCAGCTCACGCAAAAGACATCTGTCTGTCTGTCAAATATCAAGCAAATCTTCAAGCTTTTAAAGACCATTAGCTTCATCCAGCTCATGCATCAGGACATAAAATAATTGGAAACGACATTACAGATCTCTTTCAATCAGAGAATGATCACAGAATTGGATTCTGATTCAGCTCCGACAGCCCTTAAAGTCACTAAATTATTCACACTGTTGGATGCCATTCACCCATGCAAACAAGGGCAAAGGTGGAGGCATTGATCATCAAGAACTGGCTCTTAAAAGTTATGTTCCCCTAATCTGTGCCCAAAGATTTTGACACTCTACATGATGAGCAGATTCCCAATTCAATTCAAAAGGAGGACTTTTAACACCATGTGGACATAAACTGGCTACAGACAATGGTAGAGCTCACTGATCAGGGACTGGTGAATGCATTGAAAGCAAAGAAAGAAAGAGTGGACACTTTTGACAATGAAAGCAATGACACTAATAAATGAATATAATGCTAATTTTACAAGAGTATTTTAAGTGCCAAAATTTAAAATAATATTTTTGAATGATCAGTCGGAAGATCAAGACAATGTTACATGATAAACTTCACCAGGGATCCATTTAATGAGAAAGAAGAACAGCTAGGGACATCTCACATAATATGGGAGGCAGAAATGGGCAGTGTGGCAGTTTGTATTAGTTTGGTGGAAAAGTCACTCAAATGAGTTCTTATTGGCATAAATATGTAGATGTGTAAGTTACACTCAGGATTTACATTGTGAATTTAGCCTAATTGAAAACTAAATATTTTTTTACAGTTAGATTGTTTTTTCCTTTGATCATTGCAGAAACATTTTTGGTTGTTATGATTTACCTATATATGGCCTTCATTAATCCAGCTGTATACAGAAATTACAGAAGGTGGAGCAAACCTGAGTGTTGGACAGAGGCAGTTAATTTGCCTAGCTCGTGCAATACTTAAATACAGTCGCATACTGATTCTAGATGAAGCAACTGCAAATGTAGATCAAGAGTAAGTTGCTAAGACCCTTTCGATATATTATATTGGCCATCATAATTTACAATTTCAAGTGCTGGCTTAGAAATTCCTACAGATTAGAGTTCCATAGGTTAGCATAAATGAATTATATCATTTACTTTGCATAAGCAATGATTGTACTTTGATAATTAAAATGGTAATTTTTTTCTTTCTACCCAATCATGCTATGATCAAATCAAACCAGGGCATTAATGATATAAATTTCATAAAAGGCTATTCACGTTTTTTTATCATGTTTTTCAAATTATTTATGAGGAACTGGATTCTTTAATCACTCAGCTCAGATTTCTAGATATGTTTTTGCAGAACTTTTTAAGGCAAAAATGTTTAGGAGACCTTGAGTGAAGTTGGAAGATCATTAAAACACACTAACATCCCAAAAAGCACAATTGATAGCGAAATATAATTAATTGCCATGTGTTTTTCAATAAAAGAGTGTATTTTCACATTTCATTGTGGAAAATGTACTTTTTTTTTATTAACACAGTCAGTCTTATTGGTTGCTTGCATTTTAAGAATTGAGACTTCAAAATTTTGGATGACTTTGTTTCAATGCCAAAATTTTTTTTTGTTTTTTTTTTTTTTAATATATTTCAAGAACCGATGACATAATCCAGCGTACAATTCGTGCCAAGTTTAGAGAGAGTACTGTCTTGACTATTGCTCACCGTCTTTATACAATTATGGATTGTGATCGCATAATGGTAAGTGGAAATCTTCTTGTTTTCTTTTTTTTTTTTTCCTTCCCTTTTTTCCCATTTTTGAGAATAATTTTGGCTTTATAAGATTGACAATTTTCCATACCAATGTTAAGAGTCGTATTTTCCTTTGGTATGAAAATAAAATGGTGTTTTTCGTGGCCCATCATAAAAGGGAAAAGAGAAGAGGGCAATAATGATCCCAATAATGCTCTGTGAAATGCTAGGCTTCTTTCTTAAGCTGATTATGTCTATCATTTTCTTACACAAGCCAAAGTAAGAGTGCAAGGCATCTTGCTAAAACGTTATTGGTGGGAATTTAGTTTGGTAGGAGAATGATAACCCTCTCCATGCTTAGGAGACTTTAAAAATTTGCCATGGCATAGCGCCACTCCCAGGTGCCATGATTAATTACTTGCCAGTAACTAGATCTGACAGCCGCTGAGCCTCTCATCATGTGATGCACTCTGTGCATAGGAATTCTTCTAAAATCAACTATAATTTCCAGCCTTTAGCCTGCCTAAACACAAAACCCAAGGTCTGAAGCGCAAATGAGTTAAGTATTATCCAAAAGATCATTTTCTCCAACACAAGTCGCACTGAAAATTATACTGCTGCCTACAGATTTGGCAATTCTGTTGCCATTTTTCCATGGTATGTGGTAGTAAACAGATGTGATTATTTTGCAATTTTTTACAGTGGGTATTGAAATGACTGATTTATTTAATACTGTACAGATCAATTTTAAGCATTATATTCTCAGTGATTAGAACATGGTTTTTTTTGTGTGTGTACAAAGGGCTTTAAGTGAGGTCTTTTAAAAAATTTTATATGAATTTTTTTTTTGTGAGGGTTACAGAAAACTCTGAACACAGAAGTCCTAATTTTCTATCTATCTAGACACAGCTTCAGATCGTATTAATTTATTTCATAAAAAAAAAAAACCACTTTCTCTGAACATTGTGCCACTTCCTTTTTTTCCATTTTGTAAAATTAAAGTGAAGGCACACATTGGCAAACCATTGTGAAAAATTGAATGAACTGTGCTGGTTTTGCAGACAGTGTGTTTTGACTGTGACAGAGAAGAAGACAGGCAATAAAAAATTACATTGTTGTAACTCCGCCGCTGACATTCTTTAGATTTACAATATTTTTAAAGAAAGGGACAGGAATGGTGTGCACCCTGAGTTTTTGGTTGTAAGTGTTTTAAAAAGTTAGGGTATTATAAAAGGAAAGGGAGCAGTGAGGCCTCAACGACTGTACAAATGCAAGTGCATGTGGTGGATAGAATGTGGGTTGAATGTGACCCAAATGTCAGTGCGAGTGAGTGTCCTGCATGTGAGCAGTATGAGTACACAGATTTTAGCAAATGTTTTTAGAAAAAACCATTGTACCTCCAACATCCTCTCTAAATCACATTCAAACAGACAATGCAGGTCGGCACATCAAAAAAACAAATGTAAATACAATAGAGACAACAAGTGCACAAGTCAATACCTCCACAACTCATTTTGGAATTGACCACAATATCAAAGATTTGCCACTACAAATGAACAAACAATCATTCCAGCTCCAACATAAAATAGCCAGTCTGTCAGCCATTGCGCAACACAAGTCACACCACAGAAAAGAAAACCTACACTTGTTGATTGTGCATCATCTTCAACATTTAAACATGATAACTTTTCAAAGTCATTGCCACACATATAGACACCTCTTCAGATTTAGAAAAACGCCATCATACAAATCTCATCAAAAGAAAGCTTGCACTCTCAAACAAAAATTTCATTAGCTGCAAATCAGGAGGACAACCACTTTCATGTATAAAAATTACAAACAAAAGAAAATCTTCAATAGACGCTACCTCATCAACTAAAAGAAAAAGCTCACAACACACAGAGGCAGTTAGAGAAGCCGTCGCCGTAACATCAAAACAAGCAATACAAACACAACACATCCATGAACTCAAGAGATTACAAAACCTGGTATGTAGGGCATTGAAAGAACTGTGCATATTAACGAGCATAAGTCCCTTGCTGTGAAGATGAGTGTGCGGCTTACATATTCTCAAGAAAGAGAGATGAAACATGTTTTGAAAGAGAATCAGATGACAATGGCACATTAGGGTGCAGAGCGAAAGATTATGAATGAGCTGGTTGGCGATGATGTAAATGTCACTGAGATGTTATACTCCTCTGCTGATGATGATCTGGTGGAGAGGCCAATGCTGAGGCTCACAAACATTGGTAAGAAACTCACCAAACTCCTAGAGAGTCAGAGGGAGAGTCATAGATGGCATGATGGAGCCATTTCAGAAAATGAGGTGTGGGTCAGGTGGGGGAGTCATGGGTGAGGAAGTATGAAATTTAGCTTAGCCGTTGTAAACACAAAAATCCAAATTCCAAAGATAATAACATTTTGATAGAGATGGCTAACATCAAAGATTCAAGGGAAAATATGTAGATGTTTTTAAGTCTATTTTTAAACAGTTCAATGAAGTTATATATCTAGTGTGGGAAAGCAAAGCAATAAAACTATTTCTTTTTGCGGATTATGACTTTTTATGCAAGATATGTGGTATCTCTAGTGCCAATGGCAGCTACCTTGTTTGTGGTGTCTGACTAAAAAGGCACCTATTCAATATATTCAAGGTCCATAGCCAGAGAGAACATTAACAAGCCTCTATTGTGATCACCAGCGCTTCATGGATTATAGCAAAGGTGTCAAAAAGTATGCATTGTGCTTCAACAACTCCGTTCACTCACCCATGTTAGACGTCCCATTAGACAGAGTCACACCATTATATTTACATTATCGTCTGGGAATTGCAAAAAGACACCAAGCTTTGCTAGAGGATGCTGCAGATGAAATTGATCATATGGTTTTTATCAGTGATGTAACGAAGACGGATGAGGTTGAAAGATTTAAGCAGTTTGAGAGAAATTTTGTCACTGTCAGCATAGGCCCACACTGGAGGCGATGCAACTTGTCATGGCTAACTTGAAGGATTGATGTCGCAGTTACTGTGCGCTACCCACGGACAAGTTAGCCTGATAATTTGAGTAACAAGATTGGGCTCGTGTTTCGCACGGCAACGGTCAGTAGAATTATGCGTGATCACATAATGGCACCCCCCTTTCCCTTATCCAACAGAGCCACCGATGTAAGACCAGGCTTTAAAACACAAAGGATAGCTTCAAAAAGTAGCCGACTTGGTGTGGGCTCACACCAAAGAAAGAGAGTATTTCAAAACATGTATTGTTGGACTATGAACTGCTGCCTCCAGTGTTGGCCTACGTTTAGGAAAAAGACCACTAAATTAGACTTTGATAAAATCTGCCTGGCTGTTGGCTGTGTCCAATATACCTGATGAATTAAAACAGTGGAAATTGAAAGTTGTCATCTTATAGACAGATTTAGCAAAGCTTGGGAAGACAGACCTTGTTAAAAGAGGTGGCCCTATCTACAGTGCCCTTGACAAAATTCTAAACAAAAACTGAATCACATCACAAGCTTACCACAGCCATAGTTTTATTGGCAATCACAGCCACAAGTATTTCAACACAGATGTCTACAAACAACTTATAAGACACATTATGCAATACAATAGTCATAATAGGCACCGCATTTATACATAAAACTAAAGTAGACAGACTCTATAAACATATCATTTTTCAAGGTCCACAATTTGATAGCGCTCACAGATCCCATCCACAGTAACAAACTGACAGCCAATAAACATACAACAAGCCATTGAACAGCACATGACAGTATATCGCAAAAACTTCCCACAAAGGCTCTCCCAAAGCATCACATTTCAGAGCATCACTGCATACCAATTATACAGAAATATAAGAGAACAGGTTGGGAACTTTCACATTTGACTATCGGAAAAATACAAAAAAGAACACATACAATGAAAAATGAAGCAAGTCAATTACAGACAACAATGAAATCCCACATGCTACAAACATCTTAACATCTTAAAACACTAATTCCAGGAAAGAGAAAAAAAACACTGAACAAAAAATGAATAGTAGAACATAACTCTGTGTGTCTGAGAGAGAAAGAGAGAGAAAACTATTTTTACAAATGTTGTGTGCCATTAAAAATAATCTTAGTGATCACTTAGGCTGTATTCTTATTCAAATTGTACGTAAAATCTAGTCAACGCACATAACATGTGTGAGAAAAGATTAATATATTATCTTAAAAATTTGTTACCTTACCACAACAACATTGTATGTTGATAAATATATTCTCTGTCTTTAAGCCTTAAATTTCACCTCATACTGCACACAGATAAGTAAAAACGACGCATTAATTGCACTGTCATTAAAAAGGCTATAACATTTCACTGGACCTAGCATTGAGGCAGGTGGTGTACAGGGTCATGAGGTTACAGCAGTCAGCTCAGCTCAAAACTTAATGAGCAGAGGCTGACAGCCATGAGTGAGGTATGAACCCTTTACCTCAAGTCCTGCTTTTAAAATGTTCTTTTTTCAGTGCACCAGATATGTCAAATGCTCCCTCTAAGCCATAAGAGAGTTTGTGTGGTTCTAAGTGTTGAGAAATTATGAAATCTTCAGTGGCTTTCTATCCTTGATTTGATCCATGCCAATCCATTTTTCAATTTTAAATGCCATTGTGAGGGTGCAAACAAGCACCATGAACTTTTAAAAAGGAAAATCTTTTTAGAAATTGAAAGAAAATCTTAATAAAGAAGTCTTTAAAGCCAACAGAAAATACATGTAGTAATATTATGGTTTGATTGCATCTGCCTTTGTCTAAAATGAGGTTTGTTTGGGGTTTTTTTTGTTACTTTTTTTGCACCGTTCAGCACATTGTTGTGGAATATTTCCTGATCACTAAGTAGGAATTGTTTCAAGAGATTAAACCCTCTTGTGTACAAAATTGCTTGCAAGAACTAGGTGTCTTTAAGAATAGCTTAGAAAATATTTAGGTGTACTTTCAACCTTTTTTTTACTCTTCACACATGATCAAATTTTTTGGGATTTTTTTGTTGTTGTACTCTTTGATATGTTTAAGCCATTGATAAATGGCCTTAATGCTCAATGGAAGGCTGAGATCAACATTCAGTGGCAAATTGCGTATACCAACAACCACTTATTTGATTTCAGTCTTAGCATCTGGCTTGACAAGTGGCAAAAAGCCTAGGTAACCGAAGTAGTCAGCATACTATTGGGATAAAGCACATCTAAGTCTTTCCTTTCTCTTTTGGTTGGTCCCGTCATAAACTTCTCAGCCTTTTTTTTTTTGGTCTGTGAAAAAAGTACCCACATGGGAAGTATATTTCAATAATTTTGTTGGGTTTTTTTAAGAAAAAAGTGAGCAACTGCTATTTCTTCCATGCAAATACAGGTATTGGCTGATGGAGAGCTGAAAGAATTTGACAGTCCCTATAATCTACTTCAGGACAGTGAGGGCATTTTCACAAGACTAGTGCTCAGCTCTGGCAAGAATCAGGCTAAACAACTTCAGGTACCTGTGCTAAAAATATTATATTTGTTGGTGTTATAACCATAAGAAAATTTTAGTTACAAAATGAAGGAACAAAGTTTATGTTAAGATAAGATTTTTATCTTTACCATTGTTTTTATCAAAATTTGTATAAAATATAAAATGATTTAAGTGCAATCTCCCCCATGTAATCTAAATCAGATTATCTAAATTTTTGGTTGATCTAAATTTTGCCCTTAATTAAAACAGATATTTTTCTCTAGGGGTAGCCAGGGAATGAAGATAAAATGCAATGCAGCAAGAGAGGAATGGATTAATTAAAATTGTCAGGAAATATAGCAAAAGCTAAATATAGACTGAAGTTCATGCATGCTAAAAAGAGGATGTTAGTGATAAGAAAATCAAATGCAGTAGCCCTGGCTGCATTAAAACAAAAGATGGAACAGTGTTATTGGAAAAGAAGGAAGTACTAAACAGATGGTCCGAATATGTTGAATATTTTCATAATATTTTCAAAGATGATAGTTGCAAAAAACTGAAATAAAGAAAAGCCTAGAGCATTCAGCTATCCTTAAAGAATAGGTAGAGGCAGCAATAAAGAAAATGAAAAATGGAAAAGCCACAGGACTAGATGACATACCAGTAGAAACAATTACAGTATCCAATAATCTAGAAATAGTTATGACAACAAAACTTTTCAATGCAATATATGTTAATGGTACAATTTCAAAAGATCTCAGTGAATCTATTTTCATTTTTAGGTCCTATTTGCTGACACAAGGGTTTAGAGCACATAGCAATCATTAGAAAGATTAGGTAAACGCAGTAGAGGTAGACAGAGAATAACTTTTATTGAAAGTCTCAAGCCATGGGCAATAGGTAATGGTAACAGTAATAACTTTGGATCACTGAGGTTCATTGAGAATAGGTTTGAGTGGTATGATAGTCACATAGAGAGTTAGTAATGAGCAAGCCTTCATGAAAAGATTTCACATTCTTCAACTTGAATTATTTGATGTCCAAAGTGGTTAAAAATGAACTTTGAAGCGAACATTTCAAAAACAAAATTAAAATTGAAAAGAAAAATCTAAAATAAACATTCTAAGGTAGCCAGTAGTGGTCCCAACACCTCCAATGTTGAGGGTAATGTTCACAAAGTTTGAGTAAAGAATTCTGTAACAAAAAAAGTTATTGTTCATTTTAAAACTGATTTTGAGATTATCTGAATTTTTTGCTTGTTACCAACAAATTTGGATTATTAATTAGATATAGCTGATCTTGCTCATCTTTATTTCTGTAGCTTAATGATGAAAAAAGAAAATGAAATTACAATAATGTCCTGGATAGAGATGTTAATCTATAACAAGTTCATCATTAGCAAGTGTTGAAATCCATTTCTTATTTTGACATTCTGAAGAAATGAATGAGCTGTTTGAAGCCTTCATTACAAGCCTTCTCTCAGGCAGGGTTTAAATTTACCACCTTATAATTAGTCATTTAATACACCACCTAATATTTAAACAATACCAGTATTTTTTTATTCAGTGCTTGCATTTGAGTTCTATAAAACTATTTAATAGGTCTTCAAATTCACCTCTTGATTATAATTCTCACTTTATTGTTTGCTGATTATACCACTTTTTTCTGCCTCAATAATTGATCTTTCTTCTTTTAAGAGGTTTCTCACTGAGAAATCATTTTTTCACCAGCATTTGAAAAAAACAAAATAAGGAAATTTTTGCTTAGTGTCTTAGAATCTCAAATCTTTGCTATATTTTAAGGCTCTGGCTGAGATGTCCCAGCACAAGCGTACTTCTGCCCACATTCAGCTCCAGCGGGCCATGTTACTTGCCCATGAGCAGCTGGTTCAGAGCACAGAGGACCTTAGCATGGGGCAAGCAGCACTCAACTGGAACAGATTCACTCACAGCCTGGATTCACTTGACAAGGTACAAAAACAAATGCTTTTTCTTTTTAAACTATTGGCACCCATGTAATGAAAGTTACCTGTAGGAAACTTAAACACATAAGGTTGAATTAATGTTACAGAAAGCTTGTACACCTTCCTTCTCCTGCTCTGCTCTTTCTAAAAGATTGTTTTGTTTATTTATCATGATATCAAAACAATTCAATCGTCAAAAAGCTAGCCTAACCAGTCCTAATAAGTTGAAAATTACAAATAAGAACAAATTTTTCCGTCTCCATGATGCTTTCAAGATGTTCAAAGGCTCTTATTATGATACATAATTTGAGTGTAATTGCAACATTTTTCAGTAATTTTTTCATTCAATTTTTTAAAAAGCAGCAGAAAATTAAAATGCAGGTGTAACTTCAAGTAATGATGTCCTCAAGCTTTGAAAAAGTTCAAAAGACTGCTTGATTAATGCATGTAAAAAAGATTACATTAGATTTTCAGGCCAAGTCAGTTTTTGGATTCCTCATTTATGTCAAAAAAAGAGACTTTTTAAAATATCCTGGGTAAAAAAAAAAAAGAATGGAAGCAGAGTTGTCCCTGAAGGGACTTTGTAAAAGATTTAATATTTAGCTTATTTTGAATATCTTATTACTCGTGTAAATAATACTTAACTTCCTTTACACATTTTTTATACACTGTTTCCATTGTTTTATAATAGGATTTTTTATGCTACCAGTCAATAAGCCAACAATCTTTTATTTGGTTCCTCTAAATCTCTTCTTATAGAATGATTGTATACTATAAATACAAGACACTTCAAAATATATTTATTTATTTGCGAAAATGAATTGTGTCCATACTCTTATTTTTTCTTACACTTGTCAGGAAAATTTTAATTGATACGCTTATGTCTTTGAAAATATGCCATTTTTTCCCTTATTGTTTTTTTTTTCATTTATAGGCTGAAGTTGAAAATATTGTGCAAAAAGAGAAAAAAACTGTGGCTCCTTCGCAAAAAATCATCCATCGCAAAAGTCCAAAGCGCAACAATAGAAGAATAATCAAAGAAGAGGAAGAAGAGCTCCTGACGTACAATTCAGCCCCAAAGGCACGAAATCAGTTTAGAGGCTCAACAGAGAGAAATAACAGTGATAAAATACGTGGCCAACTTGTCAAGTCTCCATCGGATTCAAGGGAGGAAGATTCTGCAATTTCTTTACCCTATGGGAATAAGAGCGGTTCTGATTCAGAGAGGTCTGGCTCCCCTTCCATGCAAAATTTTCAGCATCTGCAGAACTCCCCTCATCATGACAAGAGATCTGTGCTTGTCAAGGCAGATGTGGTTGAAACAGACATTGACTTCCCCCCTCTGGACACAACTCAAGCCTCGCAGAGGGAGCCAGAAAAGAGCCAGAAAGCTATGAGACCAGAGAAACCGTCACACAGCTCTAGCAAAAACTACAGTGAGTCCAGGAGCACTATAAGCTCTCGCAGCAGGCCCAAAGCTTCATATGTGCCACCACCTCATAGAGATGACTTCAAAGAACAGTTTGTGTAAAAAATTCAAAAATAAGAAAAAATTATTTAAACTTGAAGAAAAAGTGATCATTTTTTTCTGCAACTTGACCAACCTAATTTTTAGTCACTTTTTCAAACATGGGAAGAATTGTAGAATGATTTCTTTTGCCTGATTAATGCTTGAACACAAGGTCAATCCTTGACTTTCAAATTTTCAATTTGTTCATATCCTCAATTTACAACTTTTTAGTTTCTAAACAATCTTTTTTAAAACAGTCTGGTTTAGAAAGGTAAAGTTAGTTGGGCATAATCAACACTACAATTTTTAAAATGAGTGATAAACTCTTTTGTTAAGGATTTCAATGGTCATTTAAGTGACATTTTTAATGCAGGGATGTACTATATCTTTTACACTCTAGGCAGCATTAAGCCATAGCCCCAATCAATAAAAAATAATTTCATTGTTTTTAACTTGCAATAAAGGGTTGTGCAATGTATTTTTGTGTGAATATTCAGTGATGGTTGTGTAAGGCCAGTCCTATTTCACAAATTACAATTTTGAGATACAGGCTATTGAAGTTTGCTTTCTTCCTGTACTTTAAGAAATATAAAAAAAGGCAAAAATTTTGTGACACCACAATCTCAGACTTAGAAAACCCAAGCTTTGGCAAGGTAGGCAAAAAGTATTTTGGTAAATGTGTCAGAATATCCAGAATTATAATTATGTGACAAAAGACTTTTTTTAGTTGGGTTGAAAAATTATTTTAAATGCCAATTTTAGCTTCTTATCAGAAGTTAATTGTATGGATATCGGTTCTTTTACAATATATTGTTTCTAATCTGTATGCATGGTTTTGTCTTTGTGGTCAATGAGGCCAATCCTGACATAAGATTCATAACATTTGTACACCACAGTAGTGGTCTATGAAAATAAAAAGGGCACTTTTTTTTTTTACAAGTTCAAAGGAGTAACACATAATCTGAAGTGAAAGTTATATTTACTCTGTAATAAATGATTTGTCAATTTTATTTTTACGTATCAGCCTTATTTAAGAAAACTAGGAGGGCATGCATGATTAAAGACCCATAAGTTGTAATTTTTACAAAAATTCTAAAAAGCTTGTTGGAGCCAGCTAACTGTCTAAAGTTTGGATCTTGATTAAATTAAAGTTTTATGCGGCCAGTTGGAGAAAATTAATTTTCCAATCATTTTTTTCTTAATTGTTTTTCTTTTACAACTTTATTGCTTCTATACTATAATAAAATTGAATTGTGTCATCTGTGCAGTTGTGCTCTTTAATGTGTGTTCTCTAACTTTTTAAAATCAAATTATATACTTTGATGCAAAAATAAACCTTTTAAAACGAGATGCTGTTTAAAATAACTTGTAAGCTAAAGAATGGAGTTTGGTAAGTGCAATTGTATATGCCTAATCTTGTTCCCTGTGCTGTTTTATTTGATGCTTTCCAATATATTTTTATTGTATATATCTTATTTATATATTCATATTTATACTCTAGATTGATATGAACATCTGCTTTTAATTCTATTATTTACATTTTCTCTTTTAATCATTTTAAATAAGATTAAAAATAAATATCATGTATACATATCTTAAATTTTTTATGTTATACTTTGTAATCATTTACTTTGCATTCTACACAAGAGGCGCAGCCAGAGGAAATCAGGTGTTGGTCACAATTTATTGAGGAGAGCTGCAAGCTAATGTGGTTTGAGCTTTTATATAAAACTTTGAACATCATCACCTTTGAGTACTTTTATTTTGACATCTGTTAAAATCATATCAATAAATTTTCCATGCTTGAAGAAGAGGAAAATAATCTTATCACAAATGCTGTCTAAACCTTTTTTTTTTCCTCATCACAAATGAGTTGAGACATTTGTGCGTATATCATGCTCTGATTATTATGTTTGTTTGTTTTATTATTTTAATTATGCATTTTTATAATATGCGAAGGTGTTACTTAATGATCATCTCTTCAACATGCAATTATTTATAGTGAGTTAAAGAAATGTTTATGAGACAGTTCAAAGTTGACCATAGGAGGTCAGTTAGGAATTTTTGTACAGCTTTCAGACCTTGTAACATTGTATGATATTCTTTTACATAATTTAACACATTTAACTGAAGTGATGAAAAGATTATGGTAAGTAAAGTTAGAAAGTAGATAGATCTTTTTGAAGATATCATTTTATGTAGCATATTTCGATTTGTCTCGTTTGATTTGTATTGCTTATTTTCTTCTTTGTTTTTCCAACACCAATTCAAACCTTTTAACTTTGTCTTTCTCTTGTAACTTTGTGTTAATGCATTTTCCTTGTATATGAGCCAAAAGTGTAATTTTGAAATAGTTCTTTCAAGCAGTGCATTAAAGGAAATAATGAGGAGGACCAAGAAGAGTCAGTATTCTGCTTGTTGACATAAACCAAAGAATATTTTACTGTTGCCTTATATTGACTTCCTCCTAAAAAACGTAAAAGGGAGTTATTCTTGAGATTGTTTTGTTGAATTTCAGTTTCCTGCAAAGTTTTTAACAGAAATTATTATAAATAGGGGATACTTACTGCTATAACTGTGTTAAAAGTATACTTGTCAATTTTTTTTTTGCTTATCACTTGCAATGTTGTATATCGTTCCAGTTGGTGTAGATTGTTAATTGAGATCGAAGCAATTCTTCTCATGTCTAGAATCATCTTTAACTTTCAAATGTATGCACATGTCATTTGTTCAAAATGTAATGTGCCAAAATAATTTTTATAAGTCGTTTTTTTTTAATTTCAATAAATTAAGGTATTTCAAATGGCTTGTAGGAAACAATCAAATAAAAAAATAAAGTTTTGCCATTCCTTTTTTAATGTGATCTTTCTTGTGCATTTCTAGAATCTTGTAGTTTTATTTTGATAGTTTTGTTTTGTTTTTTTTTTTAATGGAAGAAAAGAATATGAATTGTTTCATTTTTATAAAGTTGACTCATTTTACACCTTTGTCTGTCTAGAACATCACACAAGTAGTTTATTTGTATTTCCATCTGAAATCGCAAAAAGGAGTCAATTTTTATGCAAATCTGAAAATTTTATCATCATGTCAGAATTAAGTTTTTAAAAAATTGACTTTGCTCCAGTTTTTTTGCACATGTCATTACATGTCACTTTTGTCATCACTTGAAGTTTTTTATTACAAGTATTTTGACTGTCTGCATTCCATTAAAGTTTTGCTCAGTTGTATGGAATTGTGTTTTATCATAAAATATGCATGATTTCAAAAAATAGTTCTCTATTTTTTCTACTTTTTATATTCCCCCAATGCCACCATAATGATGCAACTTGTGGCATCAAGTTGTCACTGCGAAGCTTTCAGTGGAGTTTTCTGTGCTTTCAAGTCATAAAAAAAGTCTGTTTTTGTTATTCTTTTTTTTTTCCTTTTACATCATTAGTCTATATATATGGTGAGACTATGTTTTTTTTTTCTATTATGGTTCATCACAAACAATCATCATGGGGTCACTTTTTAAATTTTGAAATAAATAACATGCATTTAACAATCATATCGGCTGGGAACTCTCCAGCCTATTCAATTCAACAAATTGATTGCAAAACCCATTCTGCTCCGCTGGCACATGAAAAAATTAAGGACAACTTGGGCCTGCATCTCTTTTTTTTATTATTGGCTTTTACTTTTTTTTTTTTTTT
>BLXT01007741.1:922468-933491 GCA_019648995.1 Plakobranchus ocellatus
AGAAAGAAACTAAGAAGAGGGAAAACATTTACAGAAAATAAAACCAAATTTTAAAATTTTACCCCATATAAAAAAATTGTGACATTACATTAAAAGCATAGACTAAGGTAGCATAATAATTAAGCTCTTTCAATCAATATTCTTCATAATGATTTGCTTTCTTCTGTACAACTTTCATCTCATTTAATTTTATTGTTCATACTCTTTAAAAACTGTGTTTAATGTACTTCTAAATCACTGTTCAATTGCATGGTAAAAACTAGTAAAAACTACTTAACTAGTTTTTGGACCAATTTTTAAGGATAAAAATTAACATTTTGACGATTATATAAATTTCGCAATGCATTCTATTGTGTACTTCTAACGGCCAAATGAAAAAGGGCCTGGTATCCTATTTTGTAACCGTTATGAAATAAAAATCAACGAATCGTTCAATCTCTCCCTATTTACTCTATGCATATACGTCTATCTATCGACAGCGTTGTTTAGATCTTTTTGGATCTCTTTCGGCTTAACACCTACACATAATCTCTATCTAAAAATTTTCACAATGAACGCGGACCGCGACGGAAACCGAAAATAATAAGCAAGGTGCGGGTCTAATTCAAATAATATATCTGTTATACCATTCTGGAATAATGTCTGTTGTTAAGGTAAACGTATATTTACAATAGCTTCTACTTAAGGTGAGGAGCGGTGGCTCACCTAGAGGGCAGTTAGCTTTCAATGAGAGGTTCGAGTCCCAATCCGGGCCAAGGCAAATTTTATTGCTCCTCCGTGTCCACACAGTACAAATCGGTAGCTACAGCGAAATAAAGGCGGCGAAAAAAGAACAATCAGGTCCCTTCTCCTAGTTCCCTGACGATTACTATTTATCTATCCATCTCTGTCATATGGATACATTTACACCTGCATAATTATATCTTCTGAGTTAAAACTGGTCCAAATTAAATGCGGCGAATTCTGCCGGAAACGGAAAACTCCGATGCATTTGCGTAGATTTATCATAAACATTAAATCTTTGATATAAGACGATTATCCAAAAGACCTATCTTAGAGACAAGACATTTTAAAGGATGCAAATAAGTGTAAGACATTAACAATTAAACACACTATATAAAGAGTTTATACTTAATGATCAAGAGCCAAACACTACCACCATGTACACCACTATGAAAACATGTTGCGCATAGAGGGGAAAAACTATAGTACTAGATCTAGTCTAGATCTAACAGCTACTCGCAGAAGTAAACCTGTTAACTCTGGTGGTTACGGCTGCACAATCGAGTTTTCATTCACAAGTCACGGTATAGCATTACGTGAGAAGATTTTTTCTCAAAAAGTAAAAAGTTTCTATGTCAACTGACAGCTTAGAGAAAATATTAGCAGACTACTGTACACGGTGATACTTGCAACACAAGGAAACATAGGTTACTGAGGGGGCAACTGACATGTTTCAGAGAAAGTTTTGGAGCAAAAAGAAGAGTAATACTCAATGATTTATACGAAACAGGCATAAATCATAGTATATGACTGAGAGGCTAATATAAAGCGACAACTGGCAGTGAAGGTTAGGAAGAGAAACGATTGCATCCACGCAGAAAGTATTGATAACTGCAAGTTTTGGAGCAAAAAGAACAAAAAAAAGCTATACATGTAGGAATGATATTGATGGGTCAATTTTACAAGTAATATGGAAGTTTTGGATAGGCAAGAAGCAATTTTAAAAGAAAAAAGAACACAAGCATAGGCCTACTGTAGATGTAGGTAGACCAATCACTGTGAACATATCCCACCCCCCATGTCGACAAAAACAAAAGCAAAAAAAAACCAAACAAACAAAAAACAGAATCTAAGCTATCTGAAGTAATAAAATCCACCACAACACCAGAAAGATGAAAAGAAAAGGACTTGCAAATTGTGGAAGACAAGAAAGAAAGAAAGAATTGCAATTTCAAGTTTATAGGTCTACTTTTGCAAGGAACTGCTTGCAGAAAATTGAAATGGAATGAACATGTTTAATGAGCAACATAGTGCCAACTACCAAAAAAGAACATCTAACAGGATATAATCCAGGTAGGAAGAAAAGGAGGCGAATAAAGAAAAAGGTGGATGGACAATATCTTGGATTGGGTTGAAAGTTCAGGGAGAAAGAAAAGGAGGCAGATGAAGAAAAAGATGGATGGATAACATCTTGGATTGGACCGGAAAAGATTTTGTCGCAACACAATTATGCTCTCACCCATAACTGTCAGAACCTGAGTATTCTATAGTGCAAAGAATCTTACAGACCCTATGGCTAAAGGGTTAATAATCATACTCAAAATTACAATTTAACATATTGTTATGATACTAAAATAAAGTGTTACTTCCCACAAATTTCCAATTCTTTATTCCCGTTAATCTCTAAAGGCTTATGTATATCTTATCTCATTTTAAATTAAAAATTTTTATCAAAATAATCAGCATTTTTTTGGGGCACAGGTGTGTATCTAAGTCCAGCTGTGGCTAGCTTTAGCACTGGTGCGACCATATGCTATGTTAGCTGGGACAGCATCATGTACATCACAGGTAATTGAAAATATTTGATTATTGAACACTTAGAACGGCTTTAATAATGAGTTGAAGTTTACTATTGGAGATCACATTGATGTATAATTTTATTGTTTTTAGGAATGCAGATCTTTGTTACTTCTTAAAGAAAGATATGTTGTTTGTTGTTTTTTGTTTTTTTTTTGTCCATATAGGCCTACATTTTTTTGCTTATGGTAAATATGTGTAGTTTCATTGTTGCTTAGTTAAATAATAATATTTCTATTTTCTACCTCTTTTTTCCAGCAGCATTACTGCTAAAAATTACTTCTAAGTAGCAAATAATCAATGAAAGTATAAATTTTCAGCAGACAGGTTCATTTAAAACTCAAATTTGACATGAATTGAGTAAAAAGTAGATCTAGTTATTTCCTTCCTGGTGTAAAAAAAATGATCTTCTTTTGTCACCAGAACTCACCAAAATCATATCAAAATTGGAGCTACTGGAAGCACACACTAATGATACGAGTAAAAGTGATCCTTTCCAATTTGAATCATTGGAGCACACTTTTTTTTCTCTTATGGTTTACTTTATTATTTACCTCAGGCTCTTTGGGAGTTGTTTGGGCTCTTCTGTGGTTTTTAGTGGTCTACCCCAGCCCAGACCAGGCAAGAATTGGGGAGGAGGAGCAGCGTCTACTGTGGGAGCAGATGGAGAGAGCTAGACAAGAAGCCACCAATCGCCAGTCGGTCAGTAATTTCAGTTTCTTCTTAAGGTTTTTTTTTTCTATGTTGCTATCTGCTATGCCCTTTCTTGATATTTGTGAAATCCTGAGTCAGAGTAAATCAAACCATACATTTAAAAAAATAATAATTAGTGGATATGGTAAAGGAAAGAGAGATACGAAAGAAGGAAAGAGGGGAGAAACTTGCCCTAATTTTTACCATCGTCTTACATGTGGGAAAAAAATCTATTTTCCTACATTTGTATCTTTGTATTTTATATTTTTCAGAAGTTTTAAGTACTAAACAACCTACCTAGACCATGATGATACAGATACAGGCTTGGTTTGGTTTAGTTTTTGGGCATAGCTTGAGTATAACAAGGTGATCTTGTGCAATCATCTTGCAGAGAATATAACTTTTTGTCCCTATTTGCCGATAATATAAGCTATAAGGATTACTGTTGCAATTCTTCCTCTCATTTTCTTTTTGAACAGATCTTGCAATTACCTTGGAAAAAATTCTTTACATCTTTACCAGTCCTTGCAATCTGGGTAGCTTCTTTCTGCAGAAACTTCATTTTCGCCATGCTTATTTCAGAGGTGCCCCAATATTTTAAAGACAGCTATGGTCTCTCTACTGCAACGGTGAGATTTCATTCAAACAAGAATTAAAATGTTATTAGATAATTATGAGTAACACAGATTTATAGTGAAACATTTAATAAATATAAGAAAGTGTCTTTGAAAATACCAAATGAGTGCAATTTAATTTGGAATAGCTTTTTAGGCCTATATATTATATTGTACTTCATCAGCATTGATAACCCATTTTGGGTCCATTTTAAAAGATTTGAAAATCGTACGTCATTTTGGTAAATATGGATACTCAACTTTTTTTAAAAAACCAGTATATCATAAAGAAAAACCTGATTTACTTTATTTTTTCAAAATTTTCATGACAGTGGCTAACGACTCGAAAACAAAGAGAGCATCACAGATATATTGATATAAAAATTTTTAAAAACTGAAATGCACAAAATTGATCATGTTATTTATTCAGGACATTTATTCATAAGATATGATTTCTAAAACAAAGAAATATAATTATGCTATGAGTGGAAACAAAAACTGTAGGTTTTCTCAATAAAAAGGTGGCAATTTTTTATTTCTTTTTTCAAACACTCTTTTAATTCAAAATTAACATCCATGTTCAATTAAGCAGAGATATATGTTTTTCACTGAATAAATTAGACTTTGTGGTTATTATTCTTTATATTTTATTTTAGATTGGCTTACTAGCAGCTGCTCCACACTTATGCATGGTAATCTTCATGTCCTTCAGTTCTGTGATTTTTGATATGCTGGTCAAGAAGAGAGTATTATCAATGACGTGGATTCGTAAAATTGCACAAGGAACAGGTATAAAAACAAAGTGTGAAAGCAATGAAGGGAGGGGAAGGGATTGAAAATGAAAGTGACATGATGATCAGAACGATTTGTTTAACATATAACCCATTGACAACTAAATGGTCTCAAGCATTTTGGCCCTCCTCAGCTTAGGCTCTATAGGTGGGTGAATTTGAGCTCAAAATTTTCTCGCGGATCTCAGGGTGCTACAGATAAATTTTAGGGAGGAAAAGGGGCGGTAGAACTAAACTATGTGAAAGAGATTTGTCGGTTACTTTAATATGTAGCGCAAAAAAAAACGCAACTGCCTATGTAAATTTACTTTTCAAAAAAACAAACAAAAAAAACACAATTTAGACATTAAGATAAGACGCTTTCAATGACTAAAATGATTTGGGTGTGTGCATGTATATATGTGTGGTTTTTTATTGGGTTTTTTTTTTTTACTTTAATGTATCTTCTTCAATAATTTAGCATCTTCAAGATTCTTAAACTTGTATTTTTTCCAGCATTGGAGAGTTTTGGTTATATTTTCAGCTCCTCTGAAAAGGCTTGGTAGCTTTTTCTTTTCTTTTTTTTTTCTTTTTTTTAAATAAATCTATGGTTGGTTATTATTTTATAAGTATTTTATCATATACACGTCCAAGCATCTATCTTCGCCCATAAATTAGAAGCTTGAGGTGAAAAAGGACAATTTGAATTCATAAACTTGTAACTCTTCCACATTTGAGCTGCTGATTGATTATACTTCCAATATGATGCTCCTTTAAATATGTAGTCTATGGACGAAATTAGAACTAAGTTCGATTTGAAGTACTGGTAAACTTATAGATTCATTCTTTGCTATGAGATTTTTTTTTCTTGTTTTAAGAATTTTTTTTTTCTTTTTTACAATGGAGCATATGGATCTCTATGAGAAACATTTACCACCTAAAACAACAAAAGAATAAGTGCTGGATTTGCATAGTATTATGGGGTGTGCTTTTATGTCCAATTATTGTTGTTTTGTAGAGTTTCTAGATCTGTGTTAAGAAAAAGAGATTTTTTTCAAAATAAATACTTGCATTAGTTTTCATACATTTCACTTTGGTTCTTTTATATATACGTTTGTTTTTTTTTTTGTTTCTTTTTTTTCAAACAGCAATAAAAATGGAGTTTAAAGGAGATTCATTACCACTGTTTTCACGCCTGATCAAATTCTATGTAGCCCTAATATATTAGACTAAACTAGGGTATCAATATTTTAGTTGTACCAGTATTTTTAATAGTTGTCTTGGTCTTCGTAACAAGGAAAATGCTTAGACAAATAGGTTTAACTTTTGATATTTTGTAGTCTATTTCAAAACTTATTCCAATCACAAGCTTTTTGTATTCTTTTTTTCTAAGGATATGGCATTCAAGGAGCTTGCATGCTAGCGATTGCATTCACAGATGACTACATTTGGAGTTGTGTTCTTCTCTGCGTAGGTGCAGCTTTCAGTGGCTGTGCCATATCAGGTAGTTTTGATATTTCAAAAAGGGATGTATGATGATGATGATAATGAGGATGAAAATAATGATTGTAATAATGAAGACGACAATGGTGATGATGGGGATGAGGATAATGATGGTGGTGGCGATGATGACTATGATGATGGTGGTGGTGACGATGACTATGGTGATGATGAATTTTTATTGATAATAATGCTAAGAGACATATAATATTGTAGAATTTTTTGAAAGGTAGTGGATAAAATTTATAAATCAAACATATTGAATTAGAGCTATAACAAAACAAACAGTATTGGTTACATAGTTCTCATGAGTGCAGGATACAGGTATTTCAATACTGGCAAACTTTAAAAAGAAGATGTTGTGACACCTTATGATTTTACAAAATTTTTTGCATCAATATATTTTATGGAAAATAAATTTAGATTTGATTAAATCATTTGTAAGTTAGAAATAAAAAATTTTTTGAAAGTGGGTAAATCAACATTTTTAAAGAATGTTAGGTACTTTCATAGTTGGAACAGCTCGATTTTCTCTACATCTATAGCGATTAATATGACTTTTATCTCAACAAAAAAAAAATCATTTAAAACTATTTTTACTTACAAGTTTTTACTTTTGACTGCTTCCACTATTTTCATTTTTCTCTTAAGCTAATGAAAACTACAACTATGTGCAGTTTCAGATTAAAAAAAAAATGGTTTTGATAATTAAGTTCAAAGCTGCAGAAACCTGCTTAAATAGATTTTTTTTATATTAGGCCTATTGTGTTTTGCTTTCCTTTTTGTTGCAGTTGTTTTCTCTTTTGTTCTCTTTTTTGTTTTAATTGATGTGTTTGCAATAGACTTTTCTTCCATCGATATTCCTTTAAGTAGATGTCATGCTTCTTAAATCTTTAGAGCTTTTGTTGTTTTATCATAAATAATAATGTAATGTATTCATGGATGTGATGGAAAAGTCAATGATGTTTTTATCCCCCAAGGTCATCAACTTATCAGTAGTCTACTGTAATATTTTTGGCTGGGGACAAGGAAGGTTAGTTTGCATATTTGATGTGTTTTTTTTTCTTTCAAAGATTTTTTTTAACATATAACAAATCATGTTTACTACTGAAAGAGTGAATAAACAAAATAAAAATACTTTATTGTCAGGGAGATAAATTTAATTTCCTTCCTTTTTTTTAAACTCATACTATATTGAAATTCGTTCAGGCTTCCAAACTAATCCGTTGGATCTGGCACCAGAGTACGCTGGTCCTTTAGTAGGAATTTCCAGGACCGGTATGCTCGGTTCCATCATAAGCACAGCTCTGGCTTCACAGATCCCTGGTCGGTCTAAGGTGAGAGGATACAGAATGTGATTGGAGTGTCTAAATGGGAGTGTTGACATGACAAAGGTGGGGGGAAGAGGAGGAGGAAAAATGAGGGAAGAAATCAAGATTTGTTGCCATTTGTTATTACACTCAGCATTAGATGTATAAATCCAGTGCAAATCATTGTAGCCAATGGATATTAAAGATATTTCACCATGAAGTTGAAACTATTTTGCCTTCGCCCTGTCTAGGAAGATGAATCTGTATGGGTGTTACTCTCTTTCCTGAAACATTTTACATTAAATTGTGCCCACAGTATCTTTACCTGAAGCACTCTTACCTTGATTGTGCAATCATCTTTGAATGACCTTTTTTAGTAACTCAAATTTCTGTGAACGCCCATCACAGCCTCCTCATCTTTGCAAGCTGTAAACTGCATTCTGATAAAGGCAGGGTTGTATGTGTAAGCAGGGAATGGGTATGGCAACTTTTGTACTGCCACCTTCAAGTTAGAATTTTTCTGTCAGCATCTTTCTAGTCACTTGTTTGTAATCCTTCAATGATTTGATATAATTAGGATTCTGAGGTTTAACATCATGCAGAACAAGGTTAGTTCTTCTCCATCTTGTTTTACATGTTAACATTAATCAATGTTCTTGTTTTGTAGTGTCATATTGAGGGCCTGTCTTTGTTCAGCTTTTCATGATAACCTGTAAAGTATTCAATCTTGCTAACAAAAACTTTTTCAGATAAATCTAAATCTAAATTGGACGAAAATATATAGGCACATTAGTGCTTATAAAGCCTCAAGGAATACATAGGCACCATAGTATCTTGATCTATATAACATTTTGAAATAGAATTCAAGCATTTATTTTATTACCTGGGCTTATATCTAGATTTAGGCCTACACCTAGATTCTAGATCTAGAATGAGTCTAAATCAATAGAACTTGTCCAAAATATCTGGTTTTTTATTTTATTTGTTCATTTTGGCAGTTTCATATTTTTGTTTCCATCTATTGTTGTCATCCATCTTATTTAGTTTTTCTTTTCAACAGACTCAGCAGAGCTGGAATTGCATGTTCATTATTGGTGGAGCTTTACACTTAGCAGGAGTTGTGTTCTACCTCATCTTTGCCTCTGGCGAGCGTCAGCCTTGGGCTCCATCATATGTACCAAACGAACCAGACAATGACAGACAGGGAGCATATGATGATCATTTTGCAAATGAGCCACATGCATCCGAGACAGACCCATTGTTTCCTAGTCAAAATGGGGCTCAAGTTAAATACAACAGTATCAATAATGAGCCTACATATGGTCAAAACATGTCAGTGAACTCATGTGACAAATATTCTGGACCTGTGTTTTAAAATCATTTAGATTGGTAATTAGTATACCTATTATATAAAGGGGCATATTTCTTTTCCTTTTTTCTTTGTTTGCACATTCCCATGCTTCTTATATTATTTTTAAAATAATGTATAGGCCCTACTATTATGTGTGGACTTATTTAGAGCTTGTTATGACCAAAAAAAGGCATTCAATGATTTTTAATTCAAGTTCGGTAGATTGGTATATATTACATGTATTACATAAAAGGGCATTTTTCTTTTTCTTTTATGGTACATTCCCAGGCTTCTTATATTGTTCTGAAAATAATGTGTACTATTATGTGGGGACTTATTTAGAGCTTTTTACGTCCAAAAAAAGGCATTCATTAATTTTTTTATTAAAGTTTGGTAGATTAGTTTTATCAACAGGAGATTTAATTGAAGCATCTCACTACAAGTAGAAATGCCAAAAGTCTATAGACTGCAAAAACTTATTTACTATCTTAAACAAGCTATTCTGACAACACAATGAATATTAAATCCCTTATTGACATTTTACTTGGCAGTGGTTTTTTTTTCATGCTCGTTCTTCTGGTTGATATAGCTTGTCAGCTGCTACGTGACTTCAGGCTTATAAGGAATTGAAAAGGAAAGTCTTAATATTTTTTATTTAACTTTCCAAATTTGACTTTTCTGTAATGGACTAAGGAAGTTCGTTCCAAACTAATAGGCCAAAAATTGAAATGATGGGCCATGAACCTTTTAATTTATTCTTAGCTTGTATAGTTGTGTTTTGACTTTGATATTTTCTGGGTGGAACATAATCTGTGGATAGCAAGTGCTGTTTGTTGATACATTTTATAAAGGTTATATAATAAAATTGATGTGCGCTGTAAATATGCTTAGGCTAATTTAAAACTATTTTAGATTGTAGTTCTAATCTGAGATATCAATCCCTTAAAATAGATCCATGTGTTGAATGCTTAACTAGTAGGGGGAACATTATATTATCAATTTTTGTACATTTAAGTTATAGATTATATGACATTCAAAGTTATCTTAAATTTGAAATGCATTTCTTCTTAAGTCATTAATGAAGGAACTGTTTGTAATGAGTGAGACATGCCATTATGAATCTTTTGTCTCAACTTTTGTTGAGATTGGACTTTAAAAAATTCCAGTATTGATATTTAAAAAGTCAGTGTGAGTGGTTTGATTCAACTAATAGTACTGGCAACTTAGACATCAACGTTTTTGGATTGGTGCATTTAAGCTGTGGGTAAAGTCCTACATTCAATCTCAGACTCATCATCACTAAATGCATCATGTTATCACACCATCACCATCACAACCAACGCCACCAACATCACTGTTTTTCTTCTGTTTTCAATATTATTATTTTTATCATTATCATTACTATTAATATCATCATCAGCACTAGTAGTAGAAATGTTGCTGCTGTTGCTGTTATTATTATTGATGTTTTGAAAACTTTTGTGACATTTATATTTTTTTGCTTAAATCGAAATTTCTCACTTTTTATTGAGGAAACAGTCATAATTGACTACACTTGTACAATGTGCCATTTTTTCTCATTCTAATTTCTGTACCTTTTTTTTCAAGACCATCTACGGATGTAAAGAATTTTTGTGTACATAATATTGTATTATAATTTTGCATCACTGGACTTTCTTTTTTTTGTGATGTAGTGCTTATCAAGTTTAATGCTATGATTATTCAAATTGTTTAAGTCAATCTTTCTTTGCCTGCGATAGCTTTATAAAAAAATGATAGCTGAGTTTTATGGGTACTTTATATTATTACTTGTGAAAATTGATGGCACTATGGCTAGTAAACCTGTCCTGAGAAGTGAGATCTCCAGGAATCTTCCTGTTTGGCTTTGAATTCAAGCCCGCCACTGGTGAGGTCTGAAAGCCTTGTTTAGATGGACTATATGCATACACACACACAAAATAATGCTCAAATTGAAACATAAAATTGTATTCATTTTAGAAATTAAATGTCACATCAATTCTGCCTCTCAATCTTACCTTTTATTTAAATTATTTACTTGAAAATTTCTCATTAACATAAACCATTCATGAAGACAAAGGCTAAAAGTTAAAAAATAAAAATTTTTGAAAGCTGCTAATGTAATTTTTTTTTGTTAACTCATTTTTCTATTTTATATATATATATATCTGTGTGTGTATATATATA
>BLXT01007741.1:933615-972831 GCA_019648995.1 Plakobranchus ocellatus
AAGACAAAGGCTAAAAGTTAAAGAAGTAAAAATTTTTGAAAGCTGCTAATGTAATTTTTTTTTGTTAACTCATTTTTCTATTTTATATATATATATATATATATATATATATATATATACATATAATCAGCTATACTTTGATGGCAAAACTTTGTGGAAACTCTTTCTGAAATGTGTTGATAACTTTGTTAAATATTATTGATGTTACTTGTTGATTTTCTACCAATATGAATTTTTACTAAGTGTTGTGTAAAGAATCAAAACAAAGAAAAACCACATAAACTTTTAAGCCATCTATATTTAAATTTTGTTGAATATTGAGAAAGAAAGTAGCTGACAGATAATGGAATCCAGTGAAAGCAACATTTCAAAAATTTGCATCTTTCAAAGACAGAAAATCCCCAGTTATGCAAGATGCATATTTCTACAGTGCACTCCACTTTAATCAACACCACTATTACCAACATACATCAACATCCAACTTTTGTTGGTCCTTTTTGTGAATTAAAGATTTTTATTACAGCATGATTTTCAAATTTCTCTTGTTTATCTATCAGACACTCTATCTCAGAATCAGTTTTCAGTAACCTATTTACTAATGTATGACTGCATCTTCTAATTTTCAAAGTAAGGCATGGTAGTGGGGGCAGCAGAAGAGAGAATTGGAAAGGTAACACGTTTAACAATAAAGCCTATCTTTTCTCTTTGGCTTTCTGTTAATAGTTCATTTTATTTCAATATTTATGTATCCAGTTTGCACTGTACTTGGGGAAAGCTTAACAAATTGTGTCATATTACTCTTCAAAAAGTTATAACATTTTGTGTCCATGCTTTGTCCATTGCTTGTCTTTATATGTTACAAATAGGAATCAATAAATGCATTTTTTACATAAAATCAAAGCTTGTGATTTATTATAAAAAAAATTACACATATATGATTATTAAAAAGAGAGAAAGTGTTAAATTACTGATAATATGCTTATTACATATCCTCTGAACACAACAAGAGTGGGCATTAGTAATGCATCCTAAAATCAAACACTTGTGTCTCGATTCCTGCGATTCTTATTCAAAGCCGCTATTCCGACCACCATGGTCTTGGTTCTTGTTTTTTGTTGTTTTTTTTTCTTATTATATGGTATGGAATTTACACACACACCAACATTTTGATGGTATCTTGATAGCAATGGACTTTTACATTTAGTGAATGCTCTTGATTGGGGCATTTGTTACGTCATTTTTCCAGCAGCCAATCAAATATTAGCTTTGCCACTCCCAAAATTGCAGCTTGGGACCTAATAGCTGGGAGGACCTTGGGGTTTTCTGAGATTTCCACCTAGACCTAGAATTGCTCTACAGGCTTTGAATACCATTGATATCAAGGTCTGCTGTGCTCGGAATTCTAGATTTCCAAAATTGCATCATGTGCCAGGCGCTAGCATTTAGGAAAAGAAAGGAGGGTATCACTTTTTTTAAATTTAAAAAGTTATGTGAGATGTTTACCAATGTCCTTGCCACCACCATGATATTTTTTTTTTAAAGTTCAAATGTCATGAACCACCTTATTATTGAGCTCAAATTTTTAATAAAAATCCATTTATTTTCTTGAAAACTGAATCTATAAGACATAAACAGCTCTAAATGATGATGCAAAGAAACTTAACTTCATGAAAATTGGCTAAAAACAAAAGAAATTTTTAGTCCCTCCATGGGCATCAATTTTAGAGCCTACCTGTAACCCTCTACCTTTCTTCGCCCTATTTGTAAAAAAAAAATTACAAATTGCTTCCTGCATGGTGTAAGATCATTTTGACAAGAGAAAAGTTGGCATCTGAAAAGACCATTTTTCTTTCCTCAATATCAGTAACAGAATGATTTTGGTAGCAAATCTAAAGCTAACCAAACCAGGCCCAACAGCAATTTTTTGTGCCATAGATGGAGAAATTCGATTCTACTCAATAAAAAAAGAGAAAACTAGCATTCCCGTTTGACAATACAGTGAAAATAGATCCAACAGAAGCTCTTGGAAAAGCACTGCAAAGCCATAAAACCAGATACATGTTACATATATTTTGAGTTCAATAAAAATGTCTGCTGTTTTTCCAAAAAAGGCATTGTGCACAATTTTTGGGGGGGTTTTTTTTGCCCAAATACGCAAAACACTATTCAAACATGAAAATAAATACTCTAAAAGATTTAACTCTCTGTAAAAGTGAATAATAAAACAATATTTAACAGAAAGGAAACCAATAAGTATTTTTACCATTTCCCCTAATGCTGTCCAGCAACAGTGCTGCTATTTATACAATTTATAATACTCCTTTAAGAAACAGCATCTGTACTGATATTTCAGAACTGCCATGCCCCCATAACCCTTTGCTCTATGCTGTATTTTCTTGCATTTTTTCCAGTAATTTATATTTTCTTGCGTTTTAATATGGTGAGGTTCAGTGCAGTTTTTGTATTCATTCCATTATTT
Source organism: Plakobranchus ocellatus (assembly GCA_019648995.1). NCBI lineage: Eukaryota > Metazoa > Mollusca > Gastropoda > Plakobranchidae > Plakobranchus > Plakobranchus ocellatus. The sequence continues at coordinate 936,095 of BLXT01007741.1, forward strand.
TTTTGTTTTGTTTTGTTTGCTGGACCTCAATTTATGATGATGTGTCAATTAAAAAAATAAAATAAAATAAAATCTTTGCAGCAAAATCAATCATATGGGTGAATTTATATGTGTCCTGATAGAAATCAATTCCCACATACACATACTGCATATCTAAAGTTTTAAAATTTTCAAATACTACTAAGTCTTCCAAATCTTATAGAGGAATTTCAAAGTAAAGCAGGTCAGCGGCTTTCTACAAACCAATAAACACGCCCAAAGCACAAATTGATCTAAATGTTTAATTAAAATCAACAAATGCTGGCCATCACACAAGGCCTTGGCATACAATAGATTATATCTCAATATACTACTAATACTAATTTTAGATTTACACCTCCAGTGCACATCTGATAATTTGATATGACAAGAAACAGTGGTGCTTATGCCAAACTAAAAGGAATATGAATTAAAAGGAACTGCTGTTTGGCATATCTTTTTTTTGCTAATGAAAGAGCCTTCAATGGTGAGTAGAAAAGCACTATAGGTTTCTACCGCAGAGAGCTGGAAACATCATGATTGTAAATATTGCTGTTGGTCAAAGGATTTAAAGGTATGCTTGGTTTGGCTCATGACTTGGACTTTTTGATGTAGGTTAGTCAGCTTCAGGAATGGCCCAATGCCAGCCTCACATTTTCAGTGCAGCTACATGAGGGTCTAACAAACAATTACATCAGTATGGGGAGCACACTGCAATCAAAGAAAAACCAAATTAAATTCTATTGCTTCATGAGCATAGCAAGGATGGAATTGTATTGACCTACTCTATCATCTACCTCATCTTCTCTTTGAAACTCCCACCCCTTGCTTTAGCCTTCACAAATGAAAACAGTCTGTTTCGCTGAAAAGAGGCCACTTACAGTAGATATTTATTAATTCCTTTGGGGGCGGGGGGAGTAAAAAACTGTTGAATTAAGAGAAATGAGTCGAACATTGTGTCAACTTAAGAATAATTTGTTGGCAAAAATGGAGAAATGAGATGGGATTCGTATGTTGTTTTTTGTTACACTGTATTATTTAACCAGCGAATATTTTTCAAACTAAAGTATGTGATCCACCTAAAGTAGGAAGACATAATGGCCAATTGCCTAGAATTGTTTTGCCACAGACTGGCTGGGCAAGTTTGGTGATATTTCGTCAGTGGCCTAATATCTTAATGATGGATTGTGTAACACCCGCTGAAACCTGTTCAGAAAAGATTTAGGGATGCTTTAAAGTAAAGATGAAGAAAATAGTTGCCAACTAGAAAATAATATATTATAACACTTGTAATGGCACTCGCAAAATAAAATAACAGTAATGAACATCAAAAAGTTTTGCTGTCAATGGCTTTGTCAATGTAAAATGTGAAGCAGATTAATACCAATTTCAACATCGAGGATTCATGCCAAAAACTATTGGACATAAGATATTGTGCTCGCAAACTGTTAAGGCAAATTAAAGTTTGAAGAATACCTTAGTTAAAAAGTTTGTCAATCTACTTAATATTTTACACTGACAAGACTATTACAGCAAAACATTTTGATATTTTTTATAATAGTTTTGTTTTGTTAACTATTTTTTTACTTTGTGAGTATCCTTAAGACTTGTATATATAATTTCTAGTTAGCAACGGTTTACTTTATATTAATATTCATTTGTCAGTGCATCTTAGAATTTTATGTTGTTTGTAATGCTTCCAGAGTGGTATTCTTGCCGATTTATAATATAATTATACACTGTACTACCAAAGCAACTCTTTAAGGGATATTTATTTGTATATCACTATATGTAAAAATCTGTAGAATGGGTATGTGCATCAATTAGGATGGGGGATATAATCAAGAAAAAAAAGTCAAGAAAATATTAATTTTTTGTAATGGGAAGGGCAAAAGGGAAAGCAGACTGTAAGGAAAAAAATTGTGGATGCTAATATCATTATCAGTGAAAGCACTTCTTGTTTGGAAAATACTTTGCCTATCCAAACTAACCAAAATCAAAACACCTGAGGAAAAAGCTTTAACCTTTTGAGCCATGAGCCCCCAGAGCTTAAAACACCTCCAACCCTGGCCTCCCCAGCATTATTTCTCTGATTGATATCAGTACATGGTATATAATTGCCTATAACTTTGTAGCAAGAGTTAGCAAAATCAACTGCCTGTTTCAGCAGGAATGCTTCTTGGGCCATAACCTGAATCATCAAATATTGACTGATTTGGCTGAAATTGTGTATTCCACCCTTCATCTTAAATGTTTGTGTACCCAGACGCACAAGGGACACGCCCACCTTGAGCTGTCTCTAGATCAAGGCTTATCTAGATCTACATTATCAACTGAATCTAGAGATTCATTATCGGAAATAGATTCTAAGTCACTATCAGGGAAGTCATCATTTTAACAGTCTAATTTTAAAAAATCCCATAACTTCCTTAGCTGTAAATAATGTTTTCCTTTTACATTTTGCCCCAGATGGCCCTGGCTATTCACCATCACTTTCGATGATAAAATGTCCAATTTTACACAAAGAAACACTCACATGATATCCATGCCCTTTGGTTTGCAACCATTTTGAATGTTAGTAAAGGTAAAAATGCTAGGGTGTCTCCTGATTGGCTATAATTCTAAATAAACTGAGAGGAGTTCATGCTCATCGGTAAACATGGCTAAGCATGGACACAATTTTGTTTGCCCCCGATACACTAGTGGACAGGGCTCAACTGATTAAGCTTTAGCCATCAGGCCACGTTGCTAAACGTGGAGCCTAAATATGCCCGTAGCTCTCACTGTCTGCTTAGAACGATCTTTGGTTTTTTACTTTTCATGCAACTCTGGATTCCAGGGACGAAAGCTTACTTCCATAATGTTACATTTTTTTTTGTGTGTAAAGCTGTGATTGCAGGGAATAGCACAAGGTCAGCCCATGCTTTTGCAGGACATACATGATACTACAGCTGCAGATTAATAATATTTAGAAATGAGAATTTGGAGAAATAGCAAATATAAATAGCAAATGCTCTTACTCCTCAAAATGAAAGTTAAAAAGAAACTCATCTGAAGTGTTTAAGAACAAGACAAATTCATTTATTTTAATGATATATACAGAAATGCATAATAATAAATGATAATATCATCTACTGACTCACTGTCTAATCACTCGGCACACATATTCATGACACACTCATGTCCCACTCTATGATAGGACAGACACATGTTTGTACAATTTTTGTGCCTGTTCCAAGCTTTTAATAGTAGCAATCCTACATGCACAATAACCCTGGCACCAATGGGAAGAAATCACACTTATCAGTTGAGGCAATCATCATCTTTTCCCCAACTCTATCAACCCTTAGGATAAGATCACCCAATTCATCAAAGCAAACACCTCCATCTTCACATTTTTTTGTAATTCTTACATTTTAAAACATATCCAATAAGTAAACTTAGCACACATATTTTTACCACATACAAAAAACTTTCACTGGTCCAGCCAATCTTTTAGACATAGACACATCTATTTCATAACTAAGAGACCACTGACATTCTTCTCTGCTTTGAACAAGCTACATGTGATCATAACATCTTAGAGTTGAATATGCTATTTATGTTGTGCAATAAAATTCAGGAGAAAAAAAATCTTCATTTAACTTCACTGGCTTGAATATTATTAAAAAAATAAAAGCCTGGTGGTGACTAGTCTTTTGAAACACCTGATGTTGACTTTTCCAATGAAATGGATATGGTCATACACACAAATAGCATAGTTTGCCCAAAAAAAATAAAAAAGATCTTTTTATAGAAGCCTCAGCATATACCCAATAAAGATATTTTCTCTCTCTTTAAGAGGTTAAATTTCAATGTCTCTCTCACTCTTCCTTTCTACCTTCCCAATTCCATTGGCATGAAAAACAGCAGAGAAAAAAAAACTTGAAAAAACTAAAGTGTACTGCCTTTAACCTTTGACACCTCAAACTTTTGATTTCGCAACTTCATATACTTAAAAATGAATATCTATTGAAATTTCTTTTATTCCTCAAAAATTCATCTTAACATATTTTACATTATATAGATAGCCAAAAGTTGTAGGTTATCCAGATCTTATAATCATTATCAAAATTCACCTCAGGTAAATGGTAAATTTTAAAACCTTGAACTGTGGTGCCATGCTGACACTCTTGATAATAATGCATAATGTAAGATTAAGACAATTATTCCACTCAATTTCAATTCATGGTTTACTTTGCACTGACAAGAAATAAAAATCAATCATTTATTGTTCCATAATTCTAAACAATCAAATGCCAGATGCTCATGCTGTCATGTATACTTCAAATTTATGTACAATGCAACAAGTGGGCAAGTGTCAAGTCCACATCAACAAAGAAAATTTCATCACATCAATTGTATAATATGCTCTGAATCTCACATTGTGGAACACAAAAGAAAATGTAACATTTTATTTTCATCCCACTATCTTGCTTGATTCACATTTCTGCAAGTACAAAAGCTCTGAAAACAACAGTTTTACTCTTTCATGAAATGCAGAAAAAGCATTTTTTTTTTTAAAATTTCTTATACAAAAGCTACAAGGACAAAAAATTCCTCATAAATAATTCATGTGACTGTAACCTAACACAGGCAAGCTCAAGAATAACAAAACCTTAATGTAGCAAAAATTATTTTTAAAACATAAGGAACGAAAAAATTTAATTACATATTGATGACACACACTTTGATTGATTCATAAATGCTCCAAACATATTTCAAAAGTAATTTACAGTTTGAAGTTTTGCAAAAAGATGAAATAATGAAATTGGTCAATGGCTTTTGCCACCTGGAAAAGTGAAAAATGTCCATTTTACCTCACAACTTTAAAAAATCAGGAGCTTGCAGTTCTGGGAGTGATTTCAAATTATGAAACTTTTCACCTACATTTAAAAAAAAAAAAAGAAAAAGGAAAGAAAGAAAAAAAGAGACGAGAGAGAGAAAAAAAAATATCCAACATTCAACATTATTTGTCTCAAATGTCTTTAATGTTTTGCTCTTATGAAGTAAGTGCCTCATGACATGGAAATGTCTTTTGGCATATTTGTACAAGGGTGGAGAATAACCTGGAGCTCAAAACCTTTTTACAGGAAAGAGCTCTTCTCAATAAAATATACATTGACAAGTACAAGGAGAATAAAGAACAGAAATACTGCTGGGAATTTTTTTTTAAAATTGGTTTTGGTAAGATCAAATTACCCATGCATTTTGTGACAAGCAGTTACTAAAATCTGTAACTGAAGGAATTAGTCAACAAAGATTGGGAATAATTTTCATTGGCAAATATACTCATATAAACATCCTCATGGTGACAAATGTCCATGGAGAGAAAAAAAAGTTTTTCTATTCGATGATACAAACACTTTGTTTCTCACATAGTTCTGAATCAGGGTTCACATAGATTTAAGTCAAGCATACAAGGGATTTTTTTTTCCTGAAAGGGTTATTTCAACATGTTTATCTTTTAAGTGGAGATTATGCCATTCTAAAAACAAAAAGAAATAATAATTTGAAAAAAGTAGACAAAAAATATAATTTAAAATGTCCAAGTATCCATTAAGTAGTACCTTTACATCATCACTGTTAAAAAATATTAGATTATAAAGTTAACCATAAAATTACTAATTTATTTCAGAAAAGACTGCAATTTGCCTTCATCCTAAGTTACGTATGACATATTTTGGTTTCTTTAACACTTTTTGTCTCACAGCTGTAAAGTGTTGACACATTGGAATGCTTCACATGCCAAACATCACAAATGATGTAACAGGAATATACAATATCAGCCGGAGATTTAATTTCATTAACCTTGTCTTAAAGACTCTTATATTTGCAAATAATCAGATACAAGAAACTAAGTAAAGAAAGAAAGTATACATATATTTTTAAAAAACCCTACCAGGATGCAGTTATCTTCATTTAACTGCCTATCCGATATTGTAATTTAAAGGGCACACGAATAATATTGCGCTGCATTTAGCTAGGGCAGCTACGAAGAAACACTGATGGTGTTTTAAAAATTTATAATGGCCTATGAAATGTTAAACAAAAAAAAAAAACAATCCAGAATTGCAGATACACATTTAAGTGTTAGTTAAAAATTTTTTTAATGAAAAAATTATGTATTTGATTTTTTTTGGATACTGCTATGAATGAAGACTATAACTTATAACTTTTAATAATAAAAATGGCAGCAGTTTATCGAGTTATAACAGTTTTTCAATGCATGGAAATTGAAATGAAGGAGGAAAAAGTTGAAAACTGAATCTTTTCACACAAATTTACATTAAGGATAGAAAGGAGGAGAGAATACAACTAGTTCATGGCTTAGACTCTTCCTACGATACAGACAAAATATTTTTACAATTGCATTATGAGTCACTTAGTCATATTAAATCCATGACTGTTTGCCATATTTTTTTCTTCCTACACAGATAGATTAGTCAATAGTTGATTTTCTGTATGTTAAATCACAAACAGCCCTATCAGAATTTTGCTAGAGTAATCAGAACTGGGTCATGTTTAACTCTAAGCAAGGGCTATATCTCAAGCGAGAACACAGATCTTTCAACATTTATACAAACTTGAAAGCAAATGTTAAGTTAACACAATTTAATTGATGATGGAAGAGAATGCTCGCATGGCAATGAAACAAATTTTTTAACTCATGCCACTCAAAGGTCCTGAACCAATGGAATCATGTTGACATAGTTTGGTGCAGACATAAATGATATTCACAAACATCTGCTGGGCTATGAAAAAGTTCAACAAATGTGTGCAGCTCTTAACAATCACGTGCAACTCTCTTTACCATCTCCACAAAAAAAAAATCGTAAAAGTGATACAGCACCCCATATAACTAGCTTCGCAACTCGCCAACTAGGAGAACTTGTCGGCGAAGCTGAAGGATGGGTTCTGGGCACTGTTTGACGTGGAAGTTTGATTGGTCACAGAAGCCCCTGTGCTTGACAGAGTATGGGTGCTTGGGCTGGAGAAGACAGCACCATCAGCCAAATTTCTGAAAAATTGAAAAATTGAAATTCTATAGAAAAAAAAAGCAAGTTAACAAATAAAAACATAATTGTTGCTCGTAATTTTAAACAAAGAAAAAAAAAATACATGCAAGTAGCCACTCTTCCATCCATCTCTCTATCCAGATTCTCAAAAATTCATCTCACACTTTAGTATTCTTGAGACTAAAATTTTGGGTGGATTATTTTACAATGAATTCCTAACTGTATTTGCTTTAAACCTAACTAATTAACCTATCCCTTTTATGGAGGGCAATAACCTTTTTAGCACTCAAACACAATAAAAATTATCTTGTAGACATCAATTATCATCAACTGAAAGGCATAGTGTTTAAAAAAAAGTCCAGAAATGGTGTAAATATTTCCATAAATTATCATAAATGAAGGATTACAAATATCTACTCCAACTGGAGAATGCTTGCACAAGTTGGAGTGGTAATTGAATAAAGTAATGGCAAAGTGTCAAAAAGGTCCAGAAATAGTGGCAATCTTTTCATAAGTTTCCATACTGAGGTGTTAAAAATATGCATGCCAACTACCTCCATTTTCGTGTTGACTATTAATCCTGGACCCATACATGACTTGCCCTTACAGCTTGCTACTTTTTTTTTATGTTTGAAAGAATGGTCTACGAAAGGGAGGACTTAAAATTACTCCAAAAACAATTAGAGAGATAAAATCTCTGCAGAAACACTTGTTTTACTTCCTAAAGCTTAATAAAGATGCTCAGTATAATCCATAACACTTTTTTAGAGCTAGCATCAATTTTAGAATTAGAATGTTATAAAAGTTTGACTCACTTAGCTTTAAGTTGTGTTGGCTTGAGATAATCATCTGCAGCTAGAAGCATCACATCTGGCCTCATTTCCTTTTTGTACTGCAAGCAGCGACGAATGAAATTCTGCCCACAAATAGATCATAGAGAATTTAATTAAAATTTATGGATTAGGGTTGCTTCTTGTGAACTTAAAGACTATATCTTCTGCCGAAACAGGCAATAATACAGAGCTGTGGGTATAAGGGGCTAATTACATGATATGATGCCTGACAAATCAGATATCCATCTTACCAATAGGTGAAACTTAAGAAATTGATAATTGACTTACCTAAGAACATAATGCCAATAAATGCACAGAATTTAGAATTAATACTCCACCAGCAAACTGATTATGTAATATAGAAAGACAGTCATGTCACAAAAAAGTACACAAATAATTGACAGATGAAGTCATAATGAATTCAAGCATGCACTTAAAAATTTCCAGACACAGAAGTGACCTTACAAGAAAAATGAGGACTTTCAGGTAAGAGAATAGCACGCCTCCTGCACATTAATAGCTCAAACATATTAGTTAACAACAGAACTGGAATATAAGGCACAAATTAGCTGTGTTAATTGCCAATTAAATATCAAATAAAATCAAAGAATAAATGTTAGTTGCTTTTTTTAAATCCCTTTTTTGTCATATCAATATGAATATGTCAGACATGCCTACTGTTCTGGAAATTCCAGATTCATTCTGGAATTCTACATGAAAATGACATGCATTCTGGAAATCCACATTTTTATCACAAAATTTGGAATTTTGCCGATTTGCAATTGGCCATACTCTATGAAATAAACCTAGTCTAGGTTTAGCGGCGCTTCTCTGCAGCAACAACGTGAGAATATTAGAAGACTTGGAAAGAAAAAAAATTTAACAGCGCTAACACTGCAACAAGCTTTTCAGATAAACTTATGACATGCATGGCAATCTTGTCTAGACGTTTTTTTCACAAAAAAAAAAAAAAAAACTCCGGTCACCCAGCATGCATCTTGCAGACTGAAGAGGAGTTTGGGTGGTTAGAGCAAACCTATTGGTGCAGTACAGAGGATTAGGCCTACTGTCACTGACTGTTAACGAGTTGATGTCGGCCATTCGCCCTGTGAGGTCACTCACCTGGACTAGGGTTTTTTTTTCTATGGACATATCTTTGTGAGGAAAGCAAATACAAAAATTCTGACGCCAAATTTGAAATCTGCGACTTAGATTTAAGCGAATCATTGCGGCAGAATTCCAGTTGTCTGTCAAATCAATGGTTTGGTTAAACTTTATTAATTATAGACTTCGAGACTAACTATACTTGCATTCTAAAGAAGTTATATCTAGTGCTTTGCATGTTCCGATATAAACCCGGCATTGAACTTCTAGGCTCAGCGTGTGACAGTCTTATTGACGCTAGGTTCTAGCCATTGCCAGTCCTGTGGTAATATTATGAACTACCTATAGGTTTAGAACTTAATATACATTCTGGCCTGTCTATCTTTGATGAGTCTACGTCTCTTCAAAGTGACCATGAAATTGCTCTACACGGAAGCTTTAATCCACAAAAGACGCCAGCATCGTATTGGAAAAGAACACATCGAGGCATTCCGCATTTTAGGGATAGAATAGTGAATTGTTTAATGGAATTTTCTATTTGAAAAAAGTTAATGAAATTGAATTCTAATGGTAACACTGAAATCAGTGACCCTAACTGAAACAAGTCTTTGGAGTACAAATAGAATGAAAATTATAAGGACACATTTTTTTTTCATAATGTCCTTAATCTTGGGCCGATTCGCTCAACATTAAGGTAAATACATTGGAATGTTTACACGGAGGCTATAAATGTTAAGCACATTGTCTTAGTGTTTGCGCCGATATAGACAGGAACTGATATCCTCTACACTCTCCCCCGTCCTAAAGGTACACCTCCATGATTAATTGGAACTTAGTCTTATTGAGTCCTTTATGGTTTTTTTGTTTTCAATCAGCTTCTGTTCATGTCATATTCAGGTTTGCTCCGCATTTTTATCTTATGTTACACATTTTTGCCCTTGATGTTCCTCAAAAATTTTTTCAAGGGTAGGCATGTCTTATACGTCTTAAAGAAATTTAAAATAGGGAATTACCCTACCTTGGCCTCCTGAGAAACCTGTGGTTTTGAAGCAAACTCTACCTCTGTGGCTTTTAAAATAGTATTTTCCTCCAAGATAGCTGCCTGAGACAGATTGTGCCCAAAAGGCTGGAAGGAAAAATATTTAAAAAAAAAAAAAACAACAAAAAGATGAGCCTCCAATTAACTTTATGAGCCAAGGCTACAAGTTCTGTAGGATAATGAAAGAAGAGAACCAAAAACATCACCATAAAATTCAGAAAGCGAATTTAATTTAGTCACAATGGAACTTTAAAGGTCAATATTTTTTTTTTCGTCAAGATAGGTGTTCAGTAAGTCTTAATCCTGACCATGGGAAAAAAAATCATCCAAGAAACATGAAATTCTCCACATGACCATTAAATAAAGTTACCCTTTACCACCATCTTTCTCTGAATATTAAAAGTTTTTGCTCAAAATATGAGTGTGATTGTTACTCAGCTGCTTTTGTAATGTACTCATATTTTAAAAAATGCTGGGAAAAGTAAAACACTGGAGGGAACCAAATCAAGCCAATAAAATGAATGTGTGAGAATTTTTAAGCCCGAACTGAATTCATTCTTGGAAAAATTTACTTGAGAAAGGACTAGAGCAAATATGTAGAGGTAATTAAAGCCCTACAAGGAATTTTACTGAAAATAATCACACAATATTTTAACATAATTGAAATAAAGTACCCTTGATTCATGAACATATCATCAAACCGAAAACTCTTTTAGACTGAACATGTCCATTTAACTGTAAAGAAAAATTCATGATCCAAATATTTCTTGACAATCTCATTAATGCTTTCATGGGTTTATGTCAACAAACGTGATCCACTCCAAAATCAAACATAACAAAAAAAAAAACAAATGGCAAAGAAAAAATACTATTTTTTTTTCATCTTTTGCCATACAATACCGACCCATTTGCTCTCCTATTTCTCATTTGACAAAAAGTATGAGAAGATCTAACACACTCACACACAAAAAAAATTAAAGCAACCACATTCAAACAAAAGTTTAACTCACCTTTTTACCATATAAACACTGATAGAAGATAACACCAACTGACCAGACATCAACCTTAGAAGAAATCTTTGGTGGAGTTTTGCCAACAACGAAGCACTCTGGAGGTAAATACCTACAAGAAAACCAGCATATGAAAATAATTAGTAAATCTGTTAAGGTCCACAAAATGTAAATTCTTGTTTCAGCCTATTTCAGTAGTGTTCTCTTCAAAAGTAAAAAGACTGTGACAACTAATACATTATTAACCCTGGACGGTATACCTACCAGCATGTTAAATTTTATTACACACATGTACGAAGAAGACCTAGAGGCAGCCTCATGCTTTATTACTAGCAAGAGACCCCTTGTTTGCATTGGGGGGAGGGGAGGGGGGCCTATGTTAAGGCCTTGATGCCGACAGAGCCATAATTTTTATGTTGTTTAAACGTTATCAATGAAATGTTTCTCGATTCTCAATTTGAAGATGCGATACTAAAAAAAAATTTGTTAAATTGCTTGTGAGTATGTGTTCATATCCCAGTGTTGTGGTGAGGGCAGACCTCTGTGTGTACTTACAATGAAGTTATGAGTCATTTATATTGTATTTATCTGTATGCTAGTACAGTTTTGCCTCACCAACATTATCGATCGATAATGTGAGATGTTGGATGCATGTAAGTGGAAGGTGGTGTGAAAAAAAAAGTTTTAAAAACATCAAGAGGGTCAATATAAGATGGGGGACAGAAGGAGGGAAACAGGAAAGGTGGCAAACTGATAAAAAAATGTATTTGACAAAATATTGTGGGGAATGGCCTGAAAATTTTAAACCAAAAAGAAAGACATTAACAAAGAAAAGAATATGAGAAAGACAGAGAAGAAAAGTGAGTTTCGGAAAAGACACAATAATTACATTCAAGGGTCAGAAATCTAAGAAAACGAAGGTGAACTGATTAAAAACTTGGCAAATAAGATGCATGCAGTAAGACAATGTAACAGCATATAAAAAGTGGTCTCTTTGACGTGGTGGTGACGGGCAGTTAGTTTCAAATTAAACGAAATACTATTTTCTTTTACCCTTTGCCCACATTTGAACTTGCACGATAGACAAAAGCCACGAAAAATGTAGGAGTGAAATAAAAAAATTAAAATAATGCACAAAAATCAGTAGAAGAGATTTTCTGAGATGACTCTGGAATTAATAATTGCACTCTACAATCTTCATTTATCTCTGGTGGTAGAGAATGGATGTATGAAATAGAGTGCCGTCAGATAATGGAGTGAAAATGATGAATTGAATTTTTTGGCAAAAACAAATTTTACCTTACACAATCTATAAATTTGAGTAAAATATTTTGAGACATAATTTTGAAAAAAATGAACTTACCAAACAAAGTTCCAGATTTATTTCTGACCAATTATTACTCCTTCATAGCCTATAACTCAAAATACTTCTGCCAACATAAGGGTCCTTTGCAATTTTTTTAAAGCTCACAACACAGCTGAATATAACAAACATAATGCAAAACCAAACAAGATGAGTTACAAATCAATAAGCTTGCACAAAGGCAGAGACAGTAAATAAGTGGGTCCATAAATTGACGTAATACAAAAAGCATGCATTAATACAAAGATAAGAGTTTACCAGTATGTGCCAGCTCCCTGGGAAGTGAGGTCCATACCAACCTCAGGTTGAAAATTGTTTTCATCCATTACTTTGCTGAGACCAAAGTCAGTGATTTTTATCTCACCACTTACTGACCCACTACCCAGCAAAATATTCCCTGAAAATTAAAAAAAGAGGAAAGTGTTTTGAAAGCAAAACAGGCAAGCACTATAGTGGATAGAACTTCTGTATGTCGGCCAGGCTAATTTTGAACCAGAGCCATTTAAAGTCAATTACCTCGTTCATGGCCAAAATTGAGATTTTGGTTTTTGAAAAATCCTCTTTTCGCTCATCTTCATGCTCCACCAAGTTTATTGATTTCTGTAACCTATAACCTATTTAATTATATGTTTTTGTAAGGCATTTTAAACAAAAAATGCATGCCATTTTCCAAAACTTAATGCCTGATTCATATTGCCATTGCTAGATCTACATTACACTACAGCAAATGTACAAGCACTATATACCAAATTGAACGGCAGTTTCTTGGCTGTAAGATTATAACTAGTGCGTATGAATACAAATAAACCTAGTTGTGTGCACAACCGTTTTATTGAGATAACCTTATACATCTGCTGACTAAAACATGCCACAATCAATGATCGGTTAAGCAAGTATTTTACGTTTCTTGTCCGATTAAGTTCTTCAAATATTGATATTTTTATATATAATTGAGTGCTTACCTTTCAAAGCATTACTTTTAAGTTTATTGCAATTAAAAGTAATGTTTTCAAAGTCAGTCCTTCATCTTTCAATCAAAACTTGACCAACCCACATTTGCAGCCTCAATGAATAACAAAACCTTAACCTAGCCGATTCAAAGGTCATGATTATGTCGAATTTTTTTTAATGAAAAACATGACGCAGATGACGAATTACTGTGTGTTGATAATTTGATAATAAATCCATACACAAGGACTGCCAGTATATCCCTTTTTCTTTCATTCTGTCTCTCCTTCTCTCCCTTCTTTTCTCTCTTGGGTCTAGATCTAGATCTTGTTTACCTCTGTTGTCATTTGTTATTGGTGTTTGGAAGCTAGATCCGACTTAAAACTGTAGTTTTGACAGCCTACTAGAGATTAAATTTAGAAATCTAATCTAGATCTAGAAATCGAAGTTAATGTGGTAGATACAACTTCACAGTCGTGTTCAAGGCGTAACACTCAGTGATGAGCAATGATATAAGATGGGCTCAAAATATTAAATTTATTAATTAAATGTTCTTTTCATCAAAGATATGTTAAGATTTTCATTTGTGGGCTATCATGAACAATGGTGGGGTGTATGGTGTCATATGTCTGTAAAACTCATTTGACCACCCATTCTATCAGCTGAAAACTTAATATGTTTCCTCAACCAGGCAACTTTATTATACCATAATTATTAAATAAATAAAATAGAGCTTTAAAATAAATAGCAAAATACTCAGGGATATTTGAAGAACACAAAATTGTACCTATAGCATTTTTTTTTTATCTGGACCATGTGAAGGGTTTTCCTGAACAGCCACACATATAGTCTGATAGGGTGGGAATTTCATTAGCTTGCTATTTAAAGGGTGCAAAGATGTTGGAGTTGAATCAATTAATATGACATCATTTTCAACATTTTGCTAGATGCAACATGTTTTAAAATGCAAAATTTAATTATTTCTAAGTTTAGTTCATCTTGAAATTTACAGAGAAGGTGTAGAAGTAGTTGTTGAATAATGATCTGACCTCAACTCAACTTTGACCATGACCGACCTTCACCCTCTACTTAGGCCAATTTCTCAATAACTTTGTGCAACCTGACGAGTTTTCTCAGACTGCCTCACATATAATGCATGCACAAGAATTAGGAGGGAACTTAAGTGGAATGTTTGCAGGTATGTAATAATTATATTTCAAGTTAATCAAAACATACCAGGCTTGAGGTCATAATGTATCACAGGTGGCTTTATCTCATTGAGATAGCGAAGTGCGCTGACCGTCTGACTAATGATGGACCGCGCTTCTTTCTCTGGAATGCTCTTGTTTTGTTTCAAGTAAAAGTCCAAGTCATTTCCCTTTTGGTATTCTAAAACAGTACAAAACCTGGGGAAAAAAATATTAAGAAAAATGTTAATTAAGTTTCACATTAAAAATTTTTTATAAGATTTCAAGATTTTTATACTTTCCCTACATAAAAAAAAAATACTGCGAAGGACAAGTTTTCTTGAAGATAATTACTTTGGAAATATTGTGATGATATACTTACGAATTGTTATCTATTTCAAAAACATCAAAGAGCTTCACAATTCTGGGATGATCCAAGGTTTTGTGAATATTGTATTCCCGAAGTGCGTGCCTGTGGTAAGCAAAAAAAAAATTATTGGAAAAATTTTAAGGCCCTGTCAAGAACACTTTTTATTTTACACACAACAAAACTTGCTCTAAGACATTTTTAGGAGATATATAATTCCAAAATACAATATTAACAATGCATATTTTGTGAAGAATGTTAACCTCAGTCCAGACAAGCTACTTATTATGTGAATGTATAAAGAACAACATAAAACAAAAAAACAAAAAATAAAAAATAAAAATAAAATAAAAGTTATTCACAGTTATTAAAACTTAATGTAGACTTTTTCTTGCCTTTGCCTCAATACCCAAAAAGATGCAACCTGTCAACAAAATTACCCTGAAGGCTATTATTTGCTTGCTTAAACACCACTGATGTAGAAAGTCAACAATGCCCTCTAAATTTTTCCTTTGCTACTGAAAAAACAGCCCTAGCTTCCCATAAGTGATGGCAAATATTGATGCTCTGATCTTAAACTCCGATGAACAATTAACTTTTGGAAAGCAAATTGAAAAACATCAAAACAGCTATTTATTCAGCCCTTATTTGGCAGCTTCTGATTCATGGTTTCAAAATATTTTCTTTCCCCTTGACAAAAAGTTATAAGTTTTAATTTTTTTTTTTTATTTAGCCAAAAATGATTTTCCTTTCTCTAGAAAACTGACTATGTTCTATAAAAGTAAAGAAAGCACATAAAACTTTGACAAAGCAGTAATTTGTTGCAAAAAAAGTTCCCGACTTGTCCTTAAGAGCCTCAAGCACTTTAAGAAGCTGGGTGCCGCTTTGGCTGGATGAGGATAGGGTTTTTAGTTTTTTAATGGACACAAACTGCATAAGGTGTCGGGCACATCAAAGTAAACAAAAAAAAAAAACAAAACTAATTTAGTTTCATATCCTGGTGTTCTCACAGGCAAACATATTTACACATTATGACATAGCATGATAAACCACAATAAGTAAACATGAGCAGAATTGGACTGAAATACGAACATTCATAATTAACTTCTTTCTAGCTGCTGCACACTTTTTCCCCATGTGTGCCAAATAAGAATTTAGGTCCTATTAAGGTTCATAAAGTCAATATCTGTATCTTGTATAGCCTAAAATAAATTTGTGGATTGCTAGATTTAATCTGGTATCTAGTGTACATTCTTAAGTTCCTAAATGAACAACTATATTTACACATACACATTCTCTAACAGCTGTAACTGCATTTTTTGAAGACTACAAGTACACACTGAACAAAGAAACTGACACTCAATTGATACTATCAAGGAGAATTTATCATAATAGGTTGAAACTTTAGTTATGTGAGGAATATATGAAACGGAATGTTTTGGGCTGGACTTGCAGTGTGTTTGCACCACAAAGGATACTAGTCATTTTAAATAGCACAGCGTATGACTACAGCATAGACATCAGACTTGCTAGGCAAAAATATTAGAAAACAGGAGCGAGTCCTCCCCCCCAAAAAAGGAGTTTGAAGCAAAAAACAGGAGCACATTAAGGGATATACTTTATAGACAAAAATAGAAGCCTCCATCTCATTATCCTTGGGAGAGAGGATCAAAATTAATGCAATATAGATCACACCCTTGACCCAGTAAAATTAAAAAAGTTATTTAAAATCACTGATTTTTTTCTATAAGTTTTTTCCTTATACTTCTTGTAATTGGCTTATTTGCTGTTATAAAATATTAATACTTCAAATCATGATCACCAATAGTTAGAGGTAAGGCAGGTGATGATAATGAGTCCTTAAACATGTTTCTTTTGTCTTTCCATTTTTTGAGTACTAATTGTCATAAATAAACATTTTTTTTTTGTCATTCAAATTGATCCCTAGAGATCTACTCCTAATCATGAGCGCCAATTGTTACAGGCAAGGCAGGCCATGTTGATTATTTCATAAGAGATCACCCGAGATCAGTTTTTATTAACTATCCATTATGTTCTCATTGGCATATTTTTTCTCTTTTATCCACCATTCACATGTAAAAATAAAAGTCATAAATGAGAATGAATTCAATGGAGCCTTACTACTATTGTTTAGGCCTATAAAAAGTCACCAGGGTCTGAGTCAAATCATGGATCTAGCCTACTACCATTTACTGGTAAGGCAGATGGTGATAACAATGAATCTTTTCCAATCAATTTTCTTCACTATGAGTCGATTTGTAAAATCATAGGCCTAAACCTACTTTGAATTATACCAATCAATGTTAGCAGGTAAGGCAGTGGATGATAATGAACTCTGTCCCGAACCTTTTTTTAAACCACTCAAATCATTATGATAGCCCACATTTACGCGGCAGTTTATGGTAAAGAACTCCCCTCACTGTTAGCAAATATTGCTGGTAAGCATGAAAATATTACATGTAGGCCTAAAGCACTTTTGCTCTTGTGGTGTGTAAATAAATTTTAAGGCATAATTATATTCTAATTTGTGATCGCCGACGCTCACAGGTAAGGCATAATGATGTCACTGAATTTCTTTGAAGTACACCTTGTTTTCTTTTTATTTGCTGCCAGACTGTATTTAAGAAAAAAAATAGTTATTGGTTTTCAAAACTACAGGCCCTATGCCTAGGTCTATTTTGTTTTATGATTGTCATAAACTGTGTAGGCAGGAGATGACATTGAATATACAGGTCCTGAAATAAATATAACAATGATCAATGTCTGGACATGATTATAGATCTATGATTGCTAAAACTTGATGACACAAACTTATGAAAAGAGAAAACTAATCCCCTTCCTATTTCACCCAATTCTTTGATGTTCATATCCTTGTGTTTTGTCTTGAAAAATAATGGGCTTTTTTGTTGTTTTTTTTCTCTTTTTCCTCATGAGACAAATAAGAGGGCTAAAATGCCTCACTGATGTTGATCCAGGTCTGCACTATAATCATGTGCATTTTAGAGAGATAAATCTAAGCAATTGTTCTGGGCTCAGGTCATTCATATTATGGAAATTTATTACCTCGGGGAAATATGCCCTGTGGATTTTAAATTTACTGATCACATTAAATTAACTGTTCGCAATTGACAATGCATGCATGCTTAATTTGCCTTTGGGCTTACTTTGCAGATTTGCCTGCTCATTGGATGAATGGTTGAAGCACCATTGCAACCAGCTCAAAGAGATCAAGATAACCAAATATTATTTTGTTTTAAGTTTAAAAAAAGTGTTTCACTGGTTATTTCTTTTTTCTTTTGATTCTTAACAGACAGACAAATTCAATATCTCAACTCTTCAAACCAGTGTATCATTAAAAAAAAATCGGAATTTCTCACTTTAAAATCAGAAAATCGGGAGACAAGCATTTTCAATTATTTAAAAACCGGGCGACTTTAAATCAGGAAATCGGGAGACAAACATTTTCATTTTTTAAAAATCAAGCGACTGAAGGCATGTATGCAGATATTAGTTTAAGCACCTGACCAATTTTACTTTTCTGTTTACATGAAAGCCATCCTGTACAATACTTCAAACACTCACATAAAAGGCAGTCATCCATAAGAAAAAAACTCACTTGATATAATTTGCTTTTTTGTCCTCTTTCCATTCACGGTTTAATTGGTGAATCTTGCATGCCACATATCGTTGCTCCTTGAGGTCAAAACCCTGTGGGGGAAAATCACATCACATGCCCTTAAATTTGTTGTGTTTAAATTGGCAGACACATAGTTGTGGTGTCTGATTCACTGACTATCACCATTACCTATCAGCCAGTTAAGAGTTTTTCTTTTAACTGTTTTGGTAAACTACAACTATCACATATAATTAATGTTCCCCTTAAAATAAAAATTCTAGATATGTATTCCTGGTATTTTCAGAAGCACAGTTCTTCCAATCTATTTTTGCATCATACTTGAATGAATTTTCTAATCCTGAAAATTAATTTTTACGAATTTATTCCAATGTGCTACTCCCTGCTTTTCAAGTGTGGAGCCTAAGTACGAAAAATTGGTAACTTGAAGTACATATTTCCCTTCTATTGAGTAGTGTTTTTAATTATTTTTCCAAAACAATTCCTTTCTGTTTAAAAAATTTGATGTATGTAAGAAAATTTATGAATGTTGCCTTCATGCATACACAAAAATAATCTAGAGTATTTTTCACGCCAAAGAAAACATTAGACCAACCAAAATACAAAAGAATATATATTATAAAATAGTTTATGCATAAATTACATACAATTATAATATAGTTTTTGAAATTAGGAAGTCATTTAAAATATACATAACAAAATTCAGTAAATTTTTGTAAACATTACATTTTGTGGCATTCTGGGATTTTGCAACCAAGACCTGGTAGTTAGCCAGTTAAAATTTTAAAACGGAATAATAATGTGAAATGAAAAACATGCGTTTACCTATCATCTGGTTTAGTTAAGCCAAAGAGGCTAATTGACTTTTGCACCTCTCAGAATAATAATGTGAAATGAAAAACATGCATCTACCTATCATCTGGTTTAGTTAAGCCAAAGAGGCTCATTGACTTTGCACCTCTCAGAATAATAAGACATATATGCCCAGTTTGATCATAAAATATTTGAACAGGTTGGTATTTCTTTAAGTTCTATTATAAACTCTACAGATTTTTAATACACTTTTCATTAAAATGCTCTGTAGTGAATACTACAGGTTTGTCATTTTTTTTTTATATTTCATTCTTAATTCATAATTCTTCCCCATAGTTAGTTTTTTTTAAATTACATCAACACAATAGCTAAGAAAGAGTCATTATCCAGTCAATAAAGAATGCGCAAAAAGTTTAAGCCAAAACAAACCTACCTTATGAACTTCACTAAATCCTCCTTTACCCAGAAGGCACAGGAGTAAGTAACGGTCATTAAGTGTGGGATGATCTTTGAACCTTCAGAGAGAAAAGTTGCATGGAAAAAAAGTGTTACATCCAAGGTACTTTACCTCAGGTAGATAATAGTCACAAAAACCACAATCTCTAACCTGGTAACATTCACATCTATGGAGATATAAACAAAACTTTTATGTTCACATATATTACTTAAATGAAGTAACTGTGTAAGAGAAATATGTAAAATGGTTAAAAATGCAAAGCAGGCAGGTCTTCAATTTGCAGTCTGTTTTCTCAACCCTTACGTTTTAACCTTAACCAACAAAGATGAATGAATGCAGATGAAGGCATATGAATCTTCTCAGTTGAAAAGATGCTGTAGGAATATTGTTTTTTTTTCTCAAGTCCAAAGGATTAAAAGATACTAAACTAACATTATCTATTAAGATGCTCACCGAGAATTATCCTCATTATGAATACGCTTCAGTTCTCGTATGTGCAGATTTCTTTCTCTTTCCAATTTTTCCATCTCGAGCTGCAAATCAGAATCTTCCTTCTTCAAGGCAGCTGCCCGTAATTTCAAGATCTCGTCCTGCTCATAAAACTCAGCCAAGGTGAGGCTAGAGCACATAGAAAGATGTTAGATAAGGCCAAATGACATTACAGAAAAAAAATTGGTAATACTTACTTTTTACGGGGCAAATTTTAAATGAGAAACTGACTACCTATATCAGAGCAGTTCTATATTTCATTTTATCATAATATATCATATGCTAATCCTCCATTTTACTTTGCTTAGTCCTGAAAAAAGACGCAGCCAGGCCATATCACGCAACCATCACAGAGTTCATGCTTATGATTATGCATAATAAAACCTTTTCTCCCCTTTCTTCCAATTATTGAAGCAATGCTTCACATAGACATCAAGATAAAGATGATCAGTTTAAAGCTCTTTTCTTTTCTTGCTGAAGCCCAAAATCATGAGGATTTACCTAAAATACTTCCATGATTGAGTTTTTAGATAGCATGTGTATCAAAAAAAAAAAAAGAGAGAGAGACTTACTTTTTTTCTCCGGGCTTGAGGAAGTTATCATGTTTTGCGTTTTTACCAATTGATGATGCTGGTTTTCGCTTCATGAGGACCCGTCTCTGTTTGTCAATGTCATCTTTATCTGCAGTTATTCTTTCTTGTTGTCTACAAGAAAAACAATTCTATCGTTATAATTTTTTTTACAGGAGTAGCAAACCTGCTTACCTTGTTAATCAGCTTTAACAAAAGGAAAAAAAATTGAGGGATCCCAACACGGGATAGCCTTCACAATATAAATGTAATACATATGATGAAACTGACTCAGTTCTTAGCCATCTTCAGCTTCCTAATCCTCAAATAACTATTTTGAAATTAAAATGAATGCTTTTTATTTCTCCTGCCTCCTTTTTTAGTGCATGATTTAATCTTCTAGTGGTCCCACAATGTATGTCAAGAAATATATTAGATAAAAGATCATACCATAAAAAAATCAAAATTGTATTTTAAATCTAAAAAGTTTATTAAAACAGGTATCTCTGCGGAAATCAACAATAATCATTTATATTTGAGATAAGTTGAGATTTATTGATATATACCTATTAAAAATAAGATGTGGTCTAAAATAAGGTCTGTAATTTTTTTTTTTTTTTTAAACAGAAAAAGAGATATGTGAACGGTAATGTTAATCCCACAACTGATTCTGGTTCTAGATTAGATCTGTTGAAGATGAGGTAGACACCCATCAAAGTTAATTCCATGAATTTCATCTAGTTTTCTCAAAGGACTAATGTAAGGCTATTTTTAAATGGGGTACAGTACTGTTATTAGAGCACATATTTGTTGATGATACATTTCAAGAATTTAAAAAGATCAGCTTTCTGTCTAGCATCTCGATGATCAGTGTGACAAATTTGAAACAGGGCTCTAGCAATAAGAAAATGAAAACCATAAATGAGATTTTGATATGTCTTCTTTCAGTAAGTTTTTAATAAGAGAAAAAAAATGAATGAAAAATTTTGCTCTGTGATATTTTTGTGGGATTTAATTAAATATGCAAGATTATGGAATAGTGGCAAAATGCAGGTTTTTTCGCGGGGTAGTAGGCAGGTCTGAAGTAGTTCCTCATCATGTATTAAATAATGATTTAATCTGTTCTGTCTCAGACTGTATTATAGAAGTATAAGTCAGACTTACTAGGATTTTATCTGAGGCAATTAACACCATCCCTACCTAGTTTGTAAGTCTTTAATAATTGAAATTGCTAGATGGTTTGTGCTTTGCAGTATTTATTGACTTGGTGAAAAGCCAACACGACATCAATCTTATTTTTGCTTTTACCTAGCAGTTTTCACTGAAAGCTTACTTGTGTGGTGGTATTCACTATGATTCAGAAACACGTTGCTCGTAGGTAAGTGGAAATTTGGGCTAGAGCCTGAAATGCACTAAGATCATACCAGGTCGATTTTGAATCATTGATTAAAAATAGATCCTTGAACTATTCTAAATTACTTTTTATGTAACTTTCATGTTAAAAGAAAACTTTAAGCATTTAAAAATAATTATTTTTCACAGATAGCTAGAGCAAAAAGTTAGCGAAATCGCCAAAGGAACAGCCGATTTCTTTTTTTTGTGTTTTTTTTTTTTTCTCGCAATTACCTCATATTTACCACTTCATGTTGCATACCGCTGTTTACGTATTTTTTTCAACTCTTCATTCTTCAGCAAGGAATTTTACAGGTTCAAAGTAGTACATATATATGATTAGTGGTTATATTCACATCTGCTTGGCTATCATCATTCTTTAAGCTCAATTTCTGTACTTTCAGCGAAGCATAAGTTCAAAAGCTTTGAATCCCATATATTTTAATGTATATAGCATACATTTGAATTTATACTTACAAGCAACATTAACTTTTTGCTTTATTTAAGATAGTATGAATTAAAAACAACATCTCCTGTCAATCACTAAGTAGATTGTGTCCATAATTTCAAGATGGCTGACAGAGCGAGATCTAAAGAAATAGCCAAGTATTTGAATAATTTGAGAGCTCTAGGCCTGTCTAATTTGTCTTCTGATGACAATTTAGAGATATTATAGAAGATTACTTCTTAGAAAGGCCTCTGCAGTCTTCTGACTCAGAGAAGGCAGTGATTTAGAGGTGGAGGAAGAGATAAGCGAGAGAACGCAAATGGAGCCCTGCCCCCATCCTACCATTAAACCAAGTCTAGCCTTAGAAGGTAAGACATGCATAATTCCAGATTTATATAATCTAGATCATGTTCGGATAAAAATTTAAAAAAAAGGTTTATTAACGGTTGTAGCATTCAAAATGTATAGAAATACTCTTCTAGATCTGGGTCTAGATTCAATTATGTTGTTAACGCCTAACCTTGACCTGGATCTAGATCTAGATATAGAAATCTAAAATATTGATCTGGTTGCAGAATCTAGAATCTAGGCCTCCGTTCCGAAAAAAAAAGACTGCCTCAGTAAAATTTGATGAAAAATCTCATTTTGTACTATTGTACTAGCATCATTTAGCTGTAGATATGTGTTGAACTGATTTAGATATCGAGAGCTAGGATAAGAAGTTGCCATGTTTAAAATGATTATCAAGCATCCAAAATGGACTGGCTTTAATTTACCCGTTTTGTGCTAGTAGTATTCAAATTCAAATTTTAGTTGCTGCCACACTCGCTTCAATAGAGAGGAGCTTCATAACGTGCTTGGAGATGACTCAGCAGGAACTAGATATTTGTATTCTATCAAAGCTGTTGTATGCTTGATTCTCTCTTAGTTAATTTATTGATGAGGCTGTTGATGTTGATAAGGATGCAAACTGTGTACTCTCACTGTGTCAACATTTCTTGGAAAATTTTGAAACAGATGTACATCTTCATGCAGACAATTGCAGTGTGCAAAATAAACCCAGCTGCATGATGATGTAGCTGACGTGGAGAGTGCAAACAGGTAGACATGAAAAAATTACTGTTTCTTTTATGATCACAGGCGACATAA
The DNA here is from genome assembly GCA_019648995.1 of Plakobranchus ocellatus. NCBI lineage: Eukaryota > Metazoa > Mollusca > Gastropoda > Plakobranchidae > Plakobranchus > Plakobranchus ocellatus. The sequence continues at coordinate 959,994 of BLXT01007741.1, forward strand.
AGTTTAGCAATGATAGGTGCTTTGAGCTTGTGAAGGTGCTATATAGAAGAACACCAGTAGTCACAAATTCATCAGAGGGGAATAGAGCTCAGCTATTTGGGGATAAGAATGGGATTGTGTATGTCGAAAGCTATGATTAGACCAAATTGTTTGAAAGATAAACAGATTAAATATCACCACTTCATTTTCAAAAAGGTCTGGCATTACAGAAGTAAAGGAATTTTCAGATTCAAGTTCAGAAGAACAAACTTTGTTAGTCAAAGAGCCATTACTGCATGCTCTGCCATAGCCCATTGCACCCACTGGCCTTGATCTTAGAAGACAATGGTATCTTCCAGACGAAAGTAGAGATTTTACTCTAGCTGATGAGAAAATAAAGGACCAAGCCATCCAATCCCAAACCAACAAGAGCACAAACATGTCAAAGAGATGGTGACAACAGTGATGAGGACAGATGCTACACCAGCCCCTGCTAAAATAGGGAGGCAGGAGGCTGGTCATGGGAGGGGTTTGACTAGAGGTAAGGGGAAGGGATGTGGGAAAAAATCATTACTATAGTTCATTTGTTGAGCTGTGCTACTTTTTTGTATTGATTTTTTTAAATGCTTTTTTGTGGTCTTTCAAATTTATTATGAAGCTTTGAATATATTTTATGTATATATTTCATTGCTTGTTTAACTGTTTCTATGCGGATTTGTCTTTGGATGTCGACGGAATTCATGCCGAAGAAACAGAATAGAGAGGCCTGTCAGTGCCGGTATATGGGCATACATCCGGATGGGAGAGAAAATTAGTACCAATATATCGGCATACGTCCAGATAAGTTAATACAATAATTGAATGCTGTAATTGGCAAATTTTTCAATTAATTGAAAAAAGACCAAGAAAATCATTGAAAACATGCTTTTTTCTTTGTTGCTACTTCCCAACATAATTTAAATTTGAATCTATGTAATTTAAAGAAAGAATGGAATATGTATAAACTTTAAAGGCTATTTTCTCAGTTTCTACTTTATCACTTTTTGTTCCTTTAAGCTACCATTATACGGCTTCCAGATAAGATATCAATAACATTTAAACTGCAAATTATTCAGTAACATCTAAGCAAACAGAAAATACCAAAATCTCAAAACTTTTGGTCGGGGACATGTGACAGGTTTTTGCAAGCCACCACACATTTCTGATAATTTTTAGCACTTATTTATTGACCCAATACACATATTTGACTTCTACTGAATGCTTTTGACCCACGACATTTTTTTTGTCATAGTTTTAGTTCATTTCAGACTGAGATTGTGATTTATTGTTTATTGGTATGGCCAAGTAAAGATCAATAAACATGCAGACTTTTGCATCTTAGTCCTAAGTAGACAGTGCAGACTTGAACATTGAAAACTGATAAGGGGGAACAGGAACAATGGTGAACTGTTTTTAAGATTTACTAAAAAAAAAAGACTGCAACATATATTGATTAAAAAAAGATTCCTGATTCCTCCATCATACATGATTTTTAATTAAAGAGGATGTCTATTCCTCCATCATACATGATTTCAATCGATTCAGTGAAGTAAAGCAAGTGCATTTGAAGGGAGAATAATTCGAATTTAGCAGATACCTCAAAAAGCAATTAACATGATTTTACTTTTATCTTTGATGTTTTCTCTCAAATTTTTTTTTGCAAAATGCACCTGGCAAAATGAATAAAGTTTTTAGTTTTCATTATCATTATCAGGAATTATATACACAGGCAATTTAGAAAAACGGCAAAAATTTGATCTGTGTAGTTTCTGACATTGAATTCAAAACAATCTGTTTACTATGTCAACTTCTACTTACTTCATGAGATCTTGAAAAGCCCACCCATCCACCCAATTCTCAACAAACTGAGCACCCTGCCTTTGGGTCACAAACTGACCAAGGCGTAATCTATTCTCCATACATTTTTGCCGTGTGGTTTTCTTTTCAAGTGTGCTCTGAGGAATAAAACACAGGACAAGAATGTCAATCTGATCTTGGCTTATGATTCAGAGCATTCTATATAATGAAAGTTTAATTTGATCTGTATACTGATAGAAATGAGGAAAAGTGCTAAGATTTCTGTAGTGTGTAAAGAGCCTAAATGTATAATTTTGCAATTTCCTCTCATCAAATGGACAAAATATTTGAATAAGCATATGCATTCTTTGTTATTAGCGTACAAAAACAGAGATGACATGTTCTTAATGAACACATACAAAAAATGTATCATATATCATCATAATGTGGTTAAATTATGTGTAAAAAACACAGGCACACATTTTTATTTAAAAGATTATACTTCAACTGGCTTTTAGTAACAGAAAAATAGAAAAAAACATACCTTTTCAACAAGCAAAGATTTGTTCACCTCCAAACACTTCTGCAAGTTATCTTTATGCTTTTCTAAAAGCTTGTTCTGTGCTGTACACTGACGCTTCAGTTCATCATTTTGCTGTAAGAAAATTGTCAGAATTGAGACAACAAAAAAATGCAAAATCTTAAAATTAGACAAAGATCGGGATGTTTTGAAATCTTTAAAAGTGGTTCAATTATGTGATAAGATCTTGACCATAATCCTGAAAAAAAAAATATAATTAAAAATATCTAAAAATTAATACAAAGTTCATCATTTAACTAAAAGTATAACATGAATATCTCAGTAATGAATTTTTGTTAGTATCAGTTTTGTCAAATGCTGGAATAAATTCCAAGAAAACAAACAAAAAGAAAACTTTATTGAAAAACCATGCAGCTTAACCTTTAGCCACCACACAATCCAGAACTCTATTGTACCATGCAAATGCATAGGGTGACCTTGTGCTATTCTCTGCAACTGCAGCATTATATGAAAAACTGAGTCTGTTATGAAGATCAAATGTTCCCAGAATGTGGAGTGGCAGGAAAGGTAGTAACAAAAAAAAAAAAAACGTTCTAGGCAAGCAGTGTCACCTAGAGGAATATTTAGGCCCCGTATTAAGCGAACACAGCATGATGACCAGAGGTTAAAGATGAAAAGTTATCATATTCTAATATTTAATGAAAAAAATATTATAAGCAGACCTTGAACATCAATGAATGCTTAAACAAAAATGCAACTTTGATCAAGTATTTAAAGTAATAATTATGTTGGTGCTTTATAACTTTAAAATTAGTGGACCAAATCTTTGCATTCCTAAACGTAATTACTTCTCAAGACCAGTCCAAATGAGCAGAATGGCACTTGTGAGGATTTCAAACCACTGATATACTTTGAAACTACATTTGTGAGCTTTGCAATGCTTGAAAACTCGATACAGATGTGTACACTCAGTGTCATGATATAAATTCTCTACCATGATATATTAGCCTTTTAAGTTGTAAAAATAGAGTTCCAAAGAAAGAAAGAAAAGAAACTTTAAAACTTCATTTCTCAAAAGCTTTACACAAGAAACTAAAAGCATTAAATTTCTAGCCATCATCTAAAATCTGTCTTTAACTAACTTTAGGCTTAAAGGGGGGGGGGGGGGNATCATGTCAGGTATTTCAAAAAATAAGTGTGTTGTTCATCCTATACCACAAACTCCAGCTTTGTGAAAAAATGTATTTCCATCTTTAAGAAGGGGATGGCACTTGAGAGTCATTTTTTATCATTAAAGTTATTTTTCACAAACTAATGAATTTGCTATGGTAATATTATGGGAAAAAATATTGAAAAGAAAATCATCTTAGATTTCAATTTTTGAAATGTATGATTTTCAAAATCTATCTTCTTCTAGAGTTAAACTTCAACTACCTTAAAACCTTACTAACATATTTTGCAATTCATAACTAAACTACAATAATTTGATTTTTTTTTATTATAAATGTTCACATTCTCTATAACTGAAAGTAGCTTGGAAACAACTCTCCCCCCCCCCATTTTTCCATGAATGAAATCAAGTTTCTAGGAAAGCAAACATAATCTCGATATTATATTTTGCTTTTATAATGTCCTTGGCGTACCAAATTCAAAGAAAATTGGTTCATAAATCTCGGAAAGGATAGATTTTTACCAACCAAAAAAAACATATTGAGGAAAAGGCAATTCAAATTTCTACAGAAGAAAAAAAATTAATATTTCAACAAATTATCTATACGATTTCTAAATACCACATTTTCTTTTGGTTTTTTTCCAGTCCAATCTAAGGCAGGGATGTCCAATAATGTCCAAAAGTGAATAAAAGTAGAAAAAACTACTTTGTTTAGGTTCTAATTGCAGGCAACTGAAAGCATAAAAGTAATTGACACTGCCTGGATATCACAAAAAAATATGGTATCCAGACCAAAATTTGCAATTTTTCCACATTTTTTGGTGGGAAATCCATTGAGTGTTTTTTTTCCTATAAAAAAAAAACCAAAAGAAAGGCAAGAATCATGGATTCAATACTTCAAGTGGGTATAGCCTGGAAGTCAGGTGCTGCAACCCCCCATTTTCCTCGTGTTGTTCTTATTTTGAGGTTTCTTTACCCTTCATATCAAAAGTTGACCTAAGAACTAAAACAGATGAAACCTTCCTCTGTAAAGGAGTTCCTATAGAATAACACTATTATCATTTTAAAAATTTTTTATTTTAAATCATGCTATAAGTTTTCTGTGCTAGCCTACGCTTTAAGACTGCTGTTGGTAAAATATTTTATTTCATTAGACATTTTGCTTTTGTGTAAGAGATATTGAAAATACCCTTCTAACAAAGTCATAAATTTATTATCAATCCCTGCTAGTCATTGTTACAAATTATATTTATTCATAAATGTTATTGTTAGTGAATTTGAACTTAAGAAAAGGTTCCTTTTCTGGGGGTGGGGAATCTTCCACAAAACGATATAAGACTGTTAGTGTTCGATCCAGAATACTGGGCATTGTTGGACAGAAAACTTTCCATTTTTCTGGCCTTTTCGTTTTCCTAGCAGTTCTTCGGTCTTTTCAAAATTTGAAGCATTAGGAACCCTTTTTTTTTTTTAAATGATCTATTGTATTTTGAAAAGTCATGCGCCTTATATTTCAGAATACCATTTTTAAGGTTTCAACCTCTTCATTGGGACTCTGAAAAAAAGATGAAATGAACGTACAAAAAAACAGTAAATAAAACCCCAAGACTATGGTAAAAATCGATTCTTAAGATTTAATTTCAATAACTTAAAACACAAGCATCTACTTGTGAAAGATCAGAATAATATATCCCCCTTTCCAAAGATGTTTAAAAAAAAAAAAGAAAAGAAAAGAAAAGAAAACACAGGCACCCACAAAATGTCTTTTACTATTCTTTTGCTTGGCATTTACATTTCTCCTATTTTATAACTATGTGATAAAAAAAATATCAACTGGATGTATTCATGCACATTTTTACACTCAAAAATTGTGCCTGTTCACAATATTTGAAAGGGTGAAAAATAGCTATGTTGGATTTGAGCTGGGTCGGTTCTACTTGATAGAAGCATTTGAAAAGTTCTTTTTTCTCAAAAGTACTATACACCAATCTGACTTGTCAGGACTAGTCTAAAGACATTTGACTGTAACTTTGACTCATGATTTTATGAAATATTTTAACATTTTAATAAAAATTGCTGAAATTACTCACCCTGATTAGTTCATCAATCCTTGTGTCCTTTTGCTCCAAATCAGACACAGATTGGTTCTCCATAGCTTTCAACTGAGCCATAGAGAAATCAGTCTACGTCCAACAACAACAACAACAACAACAAAAAAATGCACAAAAGACATTAAAAAACTTGTACAATCTCACAAAATTTTAGTTGCAATCCATTATAGTGCAATACTTTTTTTGAGGAAGTCCATGTTAAAGTTTGAGCTCAATTTAAGATATATTGATACTGATCACAATCAAATTTTTATTAGAAATCAACAATATAAACGTATACACCATTAAATGTCAAAATTTGTCCTCTGTTATTATCTTCTTGTTTTTTTTTTTTAATTTAAGGTCTACCAAGAATTTAAAAAAAAACTTTACTTGCCTGAACACCTTTTGAACATGAACTGGTGCCAATACTGGGAGAAGCAAGGGGCCTGGCACTGACCATATTGATAACATCAGTGATTGAGTTGGAATTGTTTGGGGAATTTGGGATTAAAGTCTGCAGAAATTAATAGAGGAGGAATGAGAAATACCAAAAAGTAAGAAGTATGTGATGTTTTAAAACTTTGTATTTATTATCAACAATCTTAAAAAATTGTTCTAAGACTTAAACTAAAAAGCAAGAAGCCGTAAAAATTAAATAACATCTAAATATTAAGAACAAAAAGATAAGAAGATCTGTTTCCTTCACTTGATATCCATCCTATATTTATAGAAGGTACAAGTCATAAAGTGATATATTTCAGCAATGCCTTACCTTGAAATTCATTTGTAAGGCACTTAACTTCTTTAACTGTATTTAACATTCATTTTATGCTTTTGCACCTGCTGATATCTCTTATATTTTTCTTGGTTTTTTTTAACAGAATAGCAATTGAGCTATTAGTTTTATTGTGCAAACAGTGGAAGCAGACCTGCCTATATACCACAAAATCATAACTGGAACATCAATTCCAAAATTAGAAAACTGCAGTGTTTTTATCCATGGGCCTTTTCCTAGTCGATACAGACAAAATCACAATGATGCCTATAAAATTTAATATGACCAATTGTGTTTGCTATCTTTGTATTTTTGTTAAATTGCTATCTTTAGGCATTAATGTGATGGTTTCCGTGAAGACTCTATATAACACTTGCACTTAGCCTGATATACTTTGAAAAAGAAGTAAAGTAAATAATGTTGGACCATCTACTTTGCTCATAAAACATATCAAAAGTGAATAGGTTTAGTACTTTGCATTTTTATCCTTCTTTCAAATTTTTTTTTCTGATGATGTATAATAAGGTATTTTCAACAAAAAAATTTTAATTGAGGATGACAGTCAAGTTGGACATTTACAATTCTACATCCAGATGAGGCCATTTTATGGGAAGTGTGTTTTGGCTTGCTTTTTGATGATCTTCATCAGCTTTCAATTTTTTTTTTATGTATTATAGAACATTTTTTTGTTTCCAATATATTTAAACAACTTGATATTTTCACTATAACAATTTTCAAAATGTGACTTATTTGAAATGATCAAAACACAATTGTATTCTTTAACCACTTCACTAAATTTTGGTAGGTCTGATAAATTCTATTCAATTCAAAAATTGATCTAAGAGTTTGAGTCTCTAAAAGATTGATACTTCATCAAGGCTGAAGATTATGCATAACTACAAGGTACCATCCTCCACGATCTTATATAAATCGAACTTGCATTGGTGCACTTGTCAGTTCAATTGGCAAACAAAGGGTGATCCAAACTTTCCACTGGCATACGATTGTAAAGCAATGCAAACAAATTTAGAGCAATACCTAGATTTAGACTAGAGTTACACTTAGATATGAATCTATGTTTAAAGTCCACAATGGAAAATGCTTTTGAAGAGATTGTGTTGTGCACTTGCACATCAGTGGTGAAAATGCTAGGCTAGCTGAGTTACATAAGGTCAGATTTATGACAATCTGCTTCTTCTGATTAACAAGACTTGAATCTATGTTGAGATGATGAATAAAGTAACTCAGATAGTGAGAGTGATGATAGGGATAATAGGACCAGTGTGGCTCATTCATCAATGGCAATATGAATATATTGATAAAGATACAATCTAGGTTTTGAAACCAAAATGTAGACTTTCTACACCTAGCTAGGGAAATGGAAGTAACCTTTCAACTGGCTGGGTGAGGCTGAGGATTGGGCTGAACAGAGCCAGAAATAGATCAAGAACTACATTTGTATCAGAAAAACAATGATCTAGATCTAGATGTTCTAGGAATATATCTGTGACCATCACACTTGACAGTGAGCCTCTCCAATGTATGTTTTCTGTCTTTTTGATCAGGAGGCCACATGCATAGCTTATGTAGGGTCAGGTGACCTTAATCTAAAAAGTTTAAGTTGTGCTCTAAAGACTAACTCATAACAGCTTCAAAGTGATACAACAAGGCTCAATTTGAAAAATCATGATGGAAAAGAAACTGAAAAGAAAAATTATCAAATTTTGAAAAACCTACAAGTCAGTCATTTGAAAAGGCCAATAAGAATTAGCAGAGCAAAAATAATCTACATCATGGATCTCATTGAAAAGGAAAAACTTACACCAAAAACTTGAGGTGTAGGAGACTTGGCACCACCAGCATTAAGAGGTTGTGAGGGACGCACAGGTGACTGATTTTGCTTTAAACACAAGGGAGAGAAAAAGTCAAGTGGCATGGTATACAATTTAAAAAAAAAATAAAATCACAATTTTCAAATCACTCGAAAAACTGATCCATTACCATATAATGCAGAAAAAAGAGAACATTATAACAGTGAGTAAAAAGAATCAAACCCTATACCCCCCCATTTCAATCTTTTTTTTAAAAAAGGTATCTGTGAAACAATGGAACTACTGAAGATAACAAAATTGGACATTCAAATCAAATTTACCTTAAAGTATTCATTTATTTTCTTGCCATTGGTTTCTGGACGTTTTGTGACTGATGAGAGAAAAATAATATACATGAAGAATTGATAAGAAAGTGAAATAATAAGCTATAAGATATTTGGGCACATCACTTTATGTCAGACATTCCACAACAAAGGGGTGCTCAATCATTTTCTTTAATTATAATTTCTAAAAAAGTTCAGGAGATTCATAAAGCAAATTTTTTAACAGAACTTCAGCTTGAAATATTAGCGGTCTTCATGTAAATTTTCTCTGACAGCATAAAGTAACTCCACTGATGAAAAAGAGGCCAAGTTGCCTTAATGTGTGTCACAAATTTCACATATTAATAAGTGAATTTATTTTCCATAAATCAAATAAGCATCATTTCAACTTAATATGAAATCAAATAATATCTTTTCTACAAAACATCATTTTTATGGTCAAACATAAAAATGAGTAATTTCTTCCAAATAAACAAGTATGTTTCACAAAATTGGACCCCTGAAGTAACTTGATTTAAAGGTCATCTTGTTGCCACAATATTTGCCAATTTGTATCACATATGCTAGGTCTGTGCTTCTCTGAATATAAAGAGTTTGGCAATACTTTAATATACGCCTTTGTAAGTTATTACATACTTTACGTGAGCATCACCATTTTAACCACAGGCACAACTTAAAGCCTCTCCACTGTGATAACTACAAATAAAATTAATGGACTGTGGATTTTTTTTTATTATAGCAAACAACACTGTTTTACAGGGCTGTTGATATTGAAAATATGATCATCCCTGTTGGCATAGACCCCATCTGCAAATGAGAAAAACCTGTAGCCTTTTTTCTCTCTGACTACAACCAAACTGAAGACTGCACACTTATCCACAAACCTGGACATAATTGTGCATATTTTTACTTAATGATAACCAATGAATTGTTCAGATGGCAAAGTCCTTAACAAGTAATATTCCCCTTACTCCTATGCTTTTGTTTCTAGAAACTCAAAAGTATGTTTGTTTGTTTGTTTTTTAATAATAATGACAAATTTTAAGTGAAAGAGCTTCGTAAATTAATAGAAATGAAAATTTTAGCTATTTTTAACTACTTTAATATCAATCATAAGGTGTGAGTCACAATTAGTGGTTCAATCTCATGTTGAACCGCCCTTTATACTTTTTAATAGATCAAAAGACTAGATTTAGATTTCTAGGTGAAAGACTAATGCAAAGAAAAGTTAAAAGTGCATATTAAATTCTTTGCATGTGAAATCGTTATAAAATGCTACTGTATGTGACAAGACTGCTGGGCTCTAAATCCAGTCAAAGCTGCACCATGCCTCATAATGCACAGTTTTAACCATTTATGGCTGCACCCAGCATCACTAAGTGTTGAGAAAGTCAAACAGAAATTACAACTTTGGAAAGTTGTTTACACAATCTTCATTGCAGTTAAACATTTCTCATATTTTCAGAGAAAAAAATCGAATTTGATAAGTGCATTGATTTGCCACAGGCCATGTTTTACCTTAAAGCTTTCATAAATTAATAAACTAATATAATAATTCACCTGTCTGATTGTCAGCAGCTGCTGCTTTTCTTTTTCTTTTCCTCTCATTTGATTTCCCTTTATCAGGTGTTGGCATAAGCCCCTGAGGATAAAAAATAATTCATTCCAACTTTTATTGTAGGCACCAGGTACTTTTGAATCTGACCCCTCTCTAAGAATTTCAAAGCTTTTGCAAAAAATAATAATAATAATAATAAAAACTCAGCAACTTCAATATCAGAATGTGTAGGAAAGACAATAACATAGCTGAAACATTGTAACAGAATTCAATCCATCTTTCCCGCATTGCAACTTACTTGACACAACAAATACTCTAAAATGAATTGCCATGTGAATATACTTTTTGGAGGCCAGTGAGATACATTCAAAATTCTGACCAAAAGTAGTTAAGCGCAACATTTTAGACTTTTCCAGTGAGCTTACTGTACTGCTGTCACAAAAACAAAACAAAAAACTTTTTTTTTAACTCTGTGACTTACAATTAAATTTCAAAATACTTGTAATAAAACTATATTCCCCTAGTACCTAAATAAGTTTTAGGAATATGTAATTTTAATTTCCCATTTATGCACAGCAAAATCTCAAAAGAAAACCAAAAGTTGATTTTCAATTCTTTAACTAAAGCAAAGCATGAGAGAAAGCGGAAAAAAGGCAGGTGAGAAAAAGGAGGAATACTAATAAGAGAAGACGAAAAAAAGACAGGAAAAGAAAAGGAATAAGAACACAAGAAAGAATAAGTCTTGAAGCCAGTCTTACATAAAATATCTTATAAAAAAACACATTTGAAATACATTTCTACCTCCTTTCAATTCACTTGTTTCTTTTTTTAAAATAGAAGCCATTGTATTTTAGTACTTAATCAGCATATCTCTATCAAATTTTCACCAGAAAATGTGTAATATTTGACATGCAGCTCACTGAATTAGATAAAAAATTAAAATGCAAAAGATTGATATGCAGGGACTGGAATAGAGAAAAAAGTTTACACAACATTGTAGCAATGGCAAATCACACATTTAAAAACGATGAGAGAGGATGGATGAAAATGTATGAAGGATACGAGACAGAGAGAGAGAGAGAGAGAGAGAGAGAGAGAGAGAGAGAGAGCAAGAATAAGAGTAAGAATAGGAGGAAAAAAGAAGTGGAGTAAGCCTGTCACAGAGGATCAAAGGGAGAACAAATAAATTATAAAAACAAATTTCCTTTAATCTTTTGGAGACATAAGATCTGGGGTAAAAAAAAAAAAAGCTTGACATTTACTGCTTCTAGTCACAACAGCAATGTGTAAGAGCCAATAAATTTAAATTCACAATCAAGTTGAAAACAGGATCACAGGAGCAGGCATTCAAAATGTGGAAAGTAAGTTAAGCACCTTTGAAAAACATTCCTACAACATAAAGTGAAGATTAATTCATTTCCTGAAATGAGTGCTGCATAGTGGACTACGTATATCTTTTTTTAACAAACATTTGACAAGCATTGGTGGTAAGACAGTAGGAAATAAAGATAGTTTCCAAAGTGTCTGGTAAGTACTCAAAACAAATAATTTGATATTTGCTAACAACAGTATCAATTGTATAGCACACCCTAAGTCTGATACTGTACAAATTATACAACAAACACATGATCTTCATCAAAAATTGGACCTCATCACATATATGTAATCCTTCTAGGCCTTGGCTCTTGGTCCTTGTGATGTGATTAGAAGGTGGATTTCTCTTTCACATGGGAAGGTCCCCAACTGCGATATTATAAGACTTAAATACTACCCTTTCAACTTAATAAGCCAAGTTGAAAAAATAAATCCAAAAAATAAGATACTTCAGTATTAAATGTGTCCTTACCTCTCCATCATCTCTGTCTGCAGAGCCTCCACTGCTGATGTTACTTCCATCTTGTTGAAGCTCCTGGGGTGGGGGTTGAGGCATCACCAGGGGCTGAAACTGAGGGCAAAAAAAGGACATCTAGATACATTTACTATTAAGACATATTTATCTTATTAGTCTCACAGTTTGAATGTAACCTTACACTTCTTGAAGAATTTTCTAGAGAATAGATTTAAAGCATAAATAGCTTTTACTAACTCACCTAGTTTTTTTTCATGAATCACACACCAGAATTTTATTTTAAAGCTTATTTGCCTCAAGATTTAATTTTGAATCAACAAGACAAGTGCTTGATACCCAAATCTTCAAATCTCAGTTGCAACTGACAAAAGACAAGTAAATAATTTTTTTTGGGTTTCGTTTTTATAGTTTGCAGTTTTAAAAAGTGGTCTTATTCAGTGAAGTTCGATAGAGATAACATAGATATTTAGTTTTGAGACAAAATTTCATTGCCATTAACACAAACACAGACCCGATTTCCCAAAAAACGTGCTTCAAGTAATTCCTGCTTGCGTGGATCCACATGGATATTTTCCATAACACCTAGAATAAAGATGTTTAAAATAAGATTTATAAGTATAGCACTTGATGAAATTTGGATCACATAAAAAGAAATAATCCAAACAGTTAAAAAAGTTTAAGGCACACTTAATTATTATTTAAACAAGGCTAAGATTAGATCTTCAACATCCAAGAACATAAAAAATTAAATAAAGAACTGTACGCCAGATCTTTTTAACTATAACAGAGGCAAAAAAAGTAAAGTTAATAAACTTGTTTGGTTTTTTTTGTTTTTTGTAAGATAGTCATATTATGGGCATGTCAATTTTTTTTTTTTGGGGGGG
>BLXT01007741.1:986340-1010935 GCA_019648995.1 Plakobranchus ocellatus
GAGAGAGAGAGAGAGAGAGAGAGAGAGAGATTAAACGAGGTTGTTGACCTCACAGTCACAGTAGTGACCTAAATCAATGCTGTTGAGCAGCGAGTTGAGCAGGGATCGCGGTGGCAGTGACCCTCGCCATCATGAAAAGCCTCACAAAAGATCCAACAAATTTTAGCCTCCTGGCTTCTGGAGTCAAAAGCTTGCTAATTCTGGGCTTTGGGCAGAGGGCGAAACCTTTTGTAGCTTTCTCATTCTCAACCCTTTTTTACTGTCCCTCACGATAGTTTCCGTAGTCAACAAAGTGCACGAAAAGTCGAAAACTGCCTACACAGATCTTCAGGAATGAACTGTGAAGGCGCCACGCTGTGGTACTGAATCAGGATTTAATGCATCTGTAGATAATCGTTTCATTTATCCGTTTTTAAGTTATTAGATTATTTTCCATACTACGTAAACTTTAAAGCCTCCTTGTGACCAGGCGATATTGCTGTATCTGCTAGTTAGGCCAAAGTAAACCAATCTTTATTAACGTTTCCATATGTAGCCTACCAAGAAAACAAGACAATCAATACAAAGTTGGCATGTGTTATCATCTGATTTTCCTTAAATTCTTCAGTGGGGGTTCATGCATTGAATTATCTAGCGGCTCATCTCATACGTGACTATTAGAAAGCAGGGGAGGGGAAGATGGAGAGAAGCAAGGGACAAAAGCAATTCCTAGTGAGTGGTACCGGTACTGGGGAGGGTATTTTATTAGGGTAGTTCAAATGGACGGTACTGCTTTGTATTCAGTCAAATGAAATAGAACACTGGGTATCGACCAAGGACGAAGCAGAGGACGAAAAAAAAAATCCCTTTGCAAGCCTGGTGATACTGATTGATGAACAAGGGAGGGAGAGGGGTCTAGAAAGATAGATAGATGTGTGTGAAAAATTAAATTTTTCCGGTTTAAAAAAAAAAAAAGAGGGGAGTGAACAAAATGAGATAGGTATTTTGCTAAGAATATGTATGAAATTAATGTATACCCTTGGATGCATTGAGCGACCCCGGTAATTCAACAAAAAAAAAAAATTTGCCTGGGTGAAAAGTCTGTGATGCACGGGGCTATTTTACTCAAACTTTAAGAACTGCCTTTTCTTTTTTTTTTTGAAAGAGGCGAAAAAGAGTCGGAGGTTTCATAAGAAGTTCATGCAGCGGATTTTAAGAATGGAGCTCTTAATTGTTTGCTTGTTTTATTCTTATAGTGCGTCCATTACAAGACGATTTTAAGCTTTAATATTCATCGGGCCACAGCGTCGGTGGTCATGGTAGGCTCGAACTCAACTCGAAGTCTCCCCGTCACTGGCGTCCTGGCCCGACGGATAGCCTGAAAGCCTGAGATAACTTTGTTGTGGACTGGCTAGACACACACACACACAAAACAAACATTGCCAAAGCCCCCAGGAAGGGAATAGAACTAGTTTGCAAGGGCATATCGAAGGAAAAAAAAATCCTTCAGGTTTTTTTGTTGCCGATTTTTTTCTCACTCAGTAAAATGTCTTTATCATTGTGATTTAGTTGTCGTTTGAGAATTGAACTATCTTGCCTATAAGTAAGCCTCCTTAAATATTTAAAGATATTGTCCAAGTGAACCGAAATGACGTAGGTTATTACAGTGGCCTATATATATATATATATATATATATATATATATATATATATATATATATATATATATATATATATATATATATATATCAATCATATATATATATATATATATATATATATATATATATATACATACACACACACACACACATGTACTCACACACACACGTAACACATATAAACACATACATATAATTACAATATCCTAGACTTCATGGGGCATAAACATTACAACCATCCAGGCTAATTATTTGTAAATATGTACATGCACAAAACATATGGCCAAGCATTCATTAAACCATTTTATCATCATACAAATTCATAGACTATCCCTTTAGCCCTCTGTAAGGCCTCAGTATCTGTGTAAGTTCTCTCCTTTAAATCCCACTGACCTCTCTCTGCTTTGTCCTCCAGGACGACACTAGTGACCCAGTGACTAGCGAACAGTTGACATCCAGCCAGACAAGGGCTCAAACAACCTACCACAATCATCTTGGTTCTTTGTGGTACAAAACCCTCTAGCATATTTTTCTCCAAGTCTTTAACGTCTGTCCAGAATATTTCATTTTCTTCACCTTTAAACAAAATTCTATTACTCACTTCTTATGTTCTGTCCATGACTTCTTATCTAAGAATGTTAACAAGTGTCTGGAACACTTCATTCAAAAGTACTGGCGGTGGACATTGTCATGATCGTGATAAATGCCCGCATTAATTGCACCCATGTCGCTGTTGTCAAACTTTTAAAAATAACAAATAATAATCATGAAAAATAAAAGCAGCAACAACGATTATGATGATGATGATAATAATTATTCATTACGATGGTAGCCCATGTTTATGACAACTATTCTTAATATCTTTATAATGTGTACAGCCTATCCTAATGAGTCCAATATTGTATGGAACACTTTTGAGAAAAAGGGCGTTTAAATATTTTTCTTCTTTAAAAGCCTTTAAAAAAGAAAAAAGAAATTAAAATTCCCATATCTTGGTTCGTTATTGACAAAGCTCCACTCAGTTTTGGCTCATGCAAACCTCACAGAAAGATGTTTCAATTCAGGCTGTTTCTAAGGTTTTCCCATTCACTCAGATTAGTCTCACGGCAAAATTATGTAGCAATGGACTTGTGAATCATTACGATGGTAGCCCATGTTTACGACAACTATTCTTATTATCTTTATAATGAGCACAGCCTATCCTAATGAGTCCAATATTGTATGGAACACTTTTGAGAAAACGGGCGTTTAAATATTTTTTCTTCTTTAAAAGCCTTTAAAAAAGAAAAAGAAATTAAAATTCCCATATCTTGGTTCGTTATTGACAAAGCTCCACTCAGTTTTGGCTCATGCAAACCTCACAGAAAGATGTTTCAATTCAGGCTGTTTCTAAGGTTTTCCCATTCACTCAGATTAGTCTCACGGCAAAATTATGTAGCAGTGGACTTGTGGTTAGCTTGCCTCATCTGTGCGCTTGCTCAGTCTTGACAAGCCAATTAATTTAGCGGTAATAAGACAACTTTTTCTCTATTTATTATTTTTTAAAATCTAATTTTCAGGCTTCAGAAGCTGCAAAGAGACTTAATTTGTTTTTAACTATAGAAAAATGGCTCAATAGTTGACTTCAGTTTAAAAAAACAAACAAAACCAAAAGAAAAACCCAATCACTACTCAAAGAGTTAAAAAAAAAAGAATAGATAAACATTTCCTTAATTGCTTGGATTATATTGATTGTAAAGTATATTTAGACACCCAAATAGATAGGAAAATTGGAAAAATCAAGTTATTCTGTTTTTTTTTTCTCTCTTTCGAGGAAGAGGTAGTTAGACTGCGCTCTTAAGTAAATTTTCCTTAATCTTTGTCTCTCTCAGTTAGACTGTTTCATGCAACATCTTGCAGTTTGGTCTTTATGGTGAAACAGTGATTTTTCAGAGCTTGCATTTGGTTGACATTCAACTGAAATGAGATTGAGATGACAGGAAAATGAGGAAAACATATTGCTTGATGCGCTCATAAAACAAGTCCTTTCCTTTTCACTTCCAATTTGAAAAAGGTGAAGAAAAGAAAAGCAACCCTACCATTCTCAGCACTTCAGTTATGAGAAATTGAACTAAACAGGCCTTAAAGTTTCCCACTGTGTTTGGTCAAGTATTAGCCATTATGAATAAGGCAACTCAAAATAAAAATAATTTTTTTACATCATAGTTTATTTTCAACTGCAGTTCACAGCTTCGAACTTCAAACAAGATAAACAGGAGAAAAAAAACAAACAAAAACAAAAAACAAACCAACACAATTTGTGTAAAATTTGTGCTAGCATAACAAAGCCACCGGCGACACACTTGTGTTTTGTATGAGTGCAGTTGACAGAATCTAATCAGCTCAAAAGTCATTTACAAATTTTTTTTTCTTGAAGATACTCAATTATTGACAGACTTTAGGCAATTAAGTACATGATTATAATGCTCAACTAACCCCTAACTAGAGATCTCTTTATGCTGAGTAATTAAGTTGGATTGGCAAATTCTTTATTTTTTTTTCTTCCTTTTCCCAAACTTATACTGTAAATAAAGCACAAATAAATGCCGCAATGTATATTATACATTTATTATACAGTTAGGTGAGATACTTCTTCACACAGGTTTTCTCATTCATGACAAATTAAGTTTCACAGAACTACCAATTAAATGCTTAAGTACAATCTTTTGGCAACATGTTAAATTGCATGAATTTTCGAAGAAAATTGATGAATCCATTGAAAAGACTGTTCAATGTAAACACTTTAAAATCAACAAATAATTTTAGAATATATGTGTTGATATAAAACTGTAAGCCCTACACATGCAATTACTTGTCAAGAAAAAAAAAATACTACCTCACTATTTCACAAACATCATCAATTCAAAATATAAAACAATTCAAATGATACCCCCAACAAAGAGGGTAAATGGAAAAACCAAAATTATGTTCCAAGGAGTCACCACAATCAATGTCAAATGTAAAAAAAAAAACCATACAAGCAAACAGGAATGAAGACAAATGGAAAAAAAGTGTGATGAAATTGGGTTTCAAAGAGGTTTTATCGAAAAAAAAAGTCTAATTCATATAATTACACATTATAGATTTGCTTATCCAACAATACTGTTTTGTTCCACTTTTATCCTCAGCTGAATCTGCTATTTTAAAACAGTCATGAAGAAAAGCAAGAATATGCTTTCACTGACTACAACTTAGAATGACTTCCTTCTTCTTTCACTCTATCTATGGAACTAGATTTCAGAACATTTCGGGCTTTCTTAAGACATATATTACCTCCAATAATTTCGTTATTATCAAAAGAGGCTTGATCTAGATTGGAATTGACTTGAATGTGATGAAGGAACTACATCTTCTAAACCAATGAAACATTGAAAAAGCGTTAGTATAGATGCCGTAAAATTGCTCTTTCAATTACTCTACTTACATTCCGCATACATGAATCAAAAGGAAAATAGCTAGGCTATTTTGTGCCATAACTTTACCTCAATTACTTTTTTTTTCAAAAAGGAGAAAAAATTATCAATTGAAAACTGCAAGGTTGTGGGAAAAGTACGGTACCTGTTATTTTTCTTGCAACCATTGCTAGAAAAGTAGTTACTGAAATGAAACACTGATATCTCTAAACAGAGCCACTCTATATCAATTCATTCTCCAGTATCATAAATCTCATGAAACACAATGATTTAAAATGTTCAAAATGTGACATCTGGACAGTCTCAAGACATATCTCTCTGCATATCCATGAATTAACATTTCATGTTTCTGCCACTATTAAAAAAAAAGTACGTTAAGAAAGAAAACTTCATACCCATATCAATATGGGAGGAAAAAACTAGTCCTTTAAAATACAGCTGAAGTTGAGAAAATGCACTCTGAAAAACACATTTTTAAGTTAAAGGATCTTGATGCCAAGCATAAATACAATAAGTAATGTCAATAAACGTTCATACATCACTTAATTAGGAAAGGACTAGAGAGAATATTTTATTAAAAACAGGCATAATAAAGTAAGGGTTGGAAGGTCAGGAAATGGAAGGCAAAAGAGGAAGTAGGATGTAATAATAAGATCAAGCTGCCAACATAAAAAATCCAGCATCAGTATTTTTAGCCCCTATTTCCGTATTTTGCTTGGCATTTCAGTATTAGTGACATTAACCTATGATGTCAAAACTGATTGCCTTTAATTAAGGAAAACTGTTAACTAAGCAAAAAAAAAAAAAAAACTCATGATGTTATAATAGATTGCAAAACAATTTCATGAGGAAAAATTAAAAGGGAAAACAGGTACAGTGTACTTTACAATTCAATAATATACACTAATGTCTTCATATCAACGATTATTTCATCTGTGAAAACTAATGCTTGATAAATTGTTAATTGTTGAAATGAACATTTCAGTATTTTCCATCCCATTTCAGCAATTCAGATATTAGTGCCCCATAAAGCTTAGTAGTTCTCTTTGTCTGTGGGTTGCAGTGACATATACAACTACAAAACAGCAAAACGCATAAAGACACATGGTTGCCGATGCTTGCAAGCAAGGCACTTGATGATCTCTTTTATCAAGATGTTGCATATGTAGTAACCTTCTGATTAGCAGGGCAACATGTGTCATCAATTCTTAAAGTATACCTCAAAACAGGGCTGAATGAAAGGAAATAACATCTTTTTTTAAAGAACATTCTATTTAATGACGTTTGATTTTTGTGTTTCTCATAACATTAATAAATATATATATATTTTTGGATGATAAATCCCTGAATAGGGATGGAGCAGGTGAAGTCTAAAATGTATAAACAATGTATGTTTAAAGATTATGTAATACTTTTTTCCCTACTGCTACAAAATAGACCAAGAATATTAAAAAATATATAAAATCACAGACTGCTCATGTCATGTTGTGCTTTGACACTATTCCTCTAGTTATCAACAACTTGCTTACTCCTTCTGGTTGTGAGATAAAATCAGACAATTAATTCAATATTCCAAGGAAATTAAACAAATGGTTTAAAGAAATATAATGACATTTAAAACAAAAATGCCTCATATTGTCCACATGCTGCAATTCATCATGCTTAGAAATTTGAATATTACCAAAACCAGGTCATTAATACACTTACAACATCTTTTTACTTTAACTTTTAAATTCAATGGATTATGCACGCCAAAAAAAAAAGAGAGTAACAATGGTAACAGTTTCAATTTGTGCTCATTTTGATAACAATTGTACACACCATGATAAGAAATAACTGTAATGAGACAACAACATTATGTCCATGTGTCATAAGACAATCATAATTTTTATTATCAGATAAATATGAAACAAAATGAATTCTTCTGGCTTAGACAACCTGGTTTCATGACACACATACAAAACTGTGTAATTGTGTTTTAAACACAAAACATACAACATACTTATCAGATTTACTTTAAATCTCAAATTGATAATTTATACATATCTTGGAAATTTAGCATCAAACACCACTATGAAAATAAAAATTATATTTCAATTTTTCAATATGGCCAAAGATCTTGCAGAATACAACTATAAATAAAGACATATGATCAATCCCTTCAAGTTGGAAAGCTATGGAGGTTAGAAATTTATTTTTTTTCAAAGCATTCTGTCTTTTTTTGGTCTGAAAGTTTTTCCTGCTTTACATTATTCAAATATACTCTATTTATCTGTTTACAAAGTGAAGCATTTTTCAAGTTATTTTTCATTTGCACCATAAAACATGCAAGTTGAAAATTGTATCACACTGAAATAAAATTTGCCTTAACACTAGTCCGAACTAGTTACTTGTCACATTTAATACATTTGTTTGAACTTTGTAAAATAGGAAAATGCGTGAAAATATTACATTATCAAAGTGTTGTTGAAAACTTTTGGAAAAATTATGGAGGAAACGATACTTGAAGTGCATTTTTTTTTCTTTGCATCATGCAACTCATTCAGACTGGCCTGAAGAAAATGATAACATTTATTTAAAAAAAAATGATAATAACAAAGCAAAAAAAAAACCAACAAAAAAACTCTAATATCCAAAGAACAATTTGACATTAGAGTAAGCATGTAGAGAGACTGTCCCAATCATGTAACATTTGTACTGCTCAAGTATTTCAAGGCATTTTTAAGAGCTTCCACCCTAGATATCATACTAAAATATGGTGAAAAATACAAAAAAAAAAACAAGTGACAAATATTCTTTTATTTCAAAAGTTTGCCTTAGAACATTATCAGCTGATTAAAACAAAGTTAACAAATTTTACTATATCTGACTGCAATTAACAAAATCATTAAGGAAATATGGAGATATGCTGTTCTAAAATATGTGTTCACCATATAGCAAACAACAACAAAAATTACATAATGAAAGACAAATGATGCTTTAAATTCGTACATGCTTGATAAATTTGCCCAACTTTCCCAAATCATTCAACTCACATACTGGAAAACCACTTCCTTTAGTCAAAAAGAAATAATTCAAAATTTCGGTTAATAAAATAAAACTATGCAACTGAAACAGAGACACTATGTCAACCCTTCCTTCTCTATTAAACCCACTTTTGAATAGTTGTTTTTAAGGATTAATTTGAAGTTCATGTGCTCCAAAATGTCTAAGGAGTTGCCGTGAAATTTAAGATGCTGTCTGCAAAACCAATGCTTCTATCTTCATTTTGTCTTAAGATGTTGCATATAAGGCAGACTTCTGATTATCATACAAACAACACAGTTTTGGAATACTAATAAGATAGCAAATAAAAAGGAAAGGAAGGCAAACAAAGAGATAGAACAGAAAATGCTGAAAAATTCATCTCTTGCAGTGACATCCATCACAAATGACAATCAAATACATTGCCAAAATGTACCTCATTTAAAATAAAGCAAAAGCTGAAGTTGATAGTGAGAAGTAAAAGAATAAGTGATCAGCTTGAATTAGAATGAATTTCCCTGAATGCAAGAGCTGAAAATAAATACTGCAAGGGTAAGATAAATTAATAAGCATTCCAAAATACAACAGGTTTGTTTAACATATTTCTTTAAGAATTAGCCGTTTTAATGTGGAATAATGTTAAATCTACCACTTGGCATTCCTAATTTAAAAATTTCAGACTTACAAGAAGTTAAAAAGAAAAAAAAAAATAGAGCAGCAAAATCGGTACAAAAAAGAGTTTATAGCTCATCCCTGTGGAACACCCACCGCTTGCAAGCATGATCAAAGCCATGGGACAGCCACTGTGACTCCAACAGATTGTATCGAGCTGTGCTTAAAAACAACGGTTTGCCTCGCCTATGGACAAATAATGAAAGCATTAAAAACTGTAAGCAGCTTGCCAATATAAGTTAAATCCAAATTATATTCCATATGCTACAATCATCTCACGCATAAAATTTGAGCCTTTGCTTTTTCTTTTTTTTTTTCATTATCACCAGGCTCTGTCTTTAATCCCTAATCCTATGCATTGCTCATCAAAAGCTGTATGCATAAGTCTGGATCAATGATTGCTTGAGAGCTCATTTGAGACTTATTACTTTTACAGAATTGAAAAAAATTGCAGGCAGTTCAGCTTGAGTGTTGAGAACACTTGACTGGTGAACAAAATGGCAAAGATAAAGTTTCTCACAAGATAAGCATTAAATTATTACACTACGAAATATTCTGATTATAAAATATTTTTGTTCTCATAATAACACAGATACAACAATACCTCTCACATGCAAGATGTCTACACTAAAATTGATATAGCAAGCAAAAGAGGATTTAGTTAAGTTGGTACACTGATGTTAGTGATAACACAAAAATAATGTGAAGAATAAAACTGCAAACAATAATCTGGCATTCACTGCAGCATATATCTAAAACTGGGATGTTAGAGAATTAGATGGCACTTAAAACTGGCACTGCAGACTTTAGTGAGCACCTTTATGTCACTTGCTGCAAAGTGTTTGGGTGTACACCTCATAGAGTTTGCTACCACTACCAAAACCTATCCAATCATACTTCAGAATTTTATTTTACATAATTATATACCTGAGCCATCTATCAGTCGAGACAATGTATGGCAAAAAAGAGCAGTATTTTCCCCTATACAAGTTATTTGGGTTACTACATAAACCTAACTAAAAACTGAACAATTGAAAACACCGTTCCACAAGAATTGAAAAGGACAAAAAACTTCAAAAGGCATGGTAGTTCTCAATTAGCCTATACTGTAAATTTAATCAGCGAGATTAATTCCTGTAACACAGTGATAAAAATCAACGGTTTACTTATAAATCCATATATTTTATTTTTAGTGAAATGAACTCAAGGATGGCTACAATTTAATCAGATAAATAAAGAAAAAAAAGAGACACAGAAACAGAAGGACTCGGTACTTTTAAAAACAGAGCAAAAGTGGCCTCATATGGAACTCCTACTTGAGCGCCACAGTAGACACAGTTGGAGAGTTGGGAAATCTACAGTTTGAAATCAATTTGCAAAGCTTATTGTTACTACTGATACTTGCAAGAAATATTTTGCACATTTTATACTTACTTGAGATCCCTATCTTCTTCTCCATGCTCATCCAAGTAAACTGATCCCCATAGAGTTGCGCGAGGCCCCCTGATGACAACTACAAGGCTGGAGTTGACCAACAAGAACATGCCAGTGCCTGCACCACAAGCAATGGAGTGCTGGAAAAGAGTAAAGAGATGAAAAATATAATTACAAATTCAGATCATGAAAGAAAATCAATCAATTTAAGTACAATTTTTAGTACATCTCAGTATTATCTTATTTTCTGTGCAATCAACTTCTCATCTAATTTCGGCACAAAGATAAACAGACCTTCATAATGTTCCTTTAAAAAAAATATTAAGTTTAGCTGAAAAATAAAAAAATAAACAAAATTGCCATCCTCGTAATACTTTATAAGCACATGTCTCAGAGCTCTGAAATAAAAATTATTTAACAATAGTGAACTTCATATCATTCAAAAGTTTGAATTATCACTTACAGCAACACTTTCATAAGTTGAATTGTGAGCACAGCATGTCTCTCTGAAGCAGAGAAACTGTCCGCATGTGAGACAAATTGCAGGGTCCTTTGGGACACAGGTACACTCTGAACACTTGGCTGAACGGAACATTTGAAAAATTTGGTAGTAACGTTTGGGCAACTTCATCAGATGTGGCCGTTGCCAATTGGGATTCAGCTGAAGCAGGTTCTAGTTTTCAAAGGTAGAGAACAAAATGAATTTTAAAGTAAATAGTTTTAGTAACATGAGGGCTGAGATAGCATTTTTAGTCAGAATCGCAAAAGATGAAACGGAATGAATTTTGTGTAGAAAGATGATTTTACAATTATATTACAAAAAAGGTGTGAGAAACAATAAATTATGATGATATTAAAAGAAATTGAATAGGGGTACACCAGGAAAGATTACAGAAGAAATTCAGGAAATATGGACTGAACATAGGCTAGGAAAAGGCAATACTGAGATAAAATACCAATCAGAATGATAGCCTACCTTAGCCTCTATGCGATTTGCCACCACAAAATCTGTAATATGAAGACACCATGCCCGCACCAATGTGTGTGGCTCTTCTATAACCCAGCGAACACAGGAGCAGCTCAAAGCTTTTGATTTGCCATCACTGGCACTTTCACTGCCTGCTGGAGGTCCCAGGTGCAGAAAGGATGCCAAGAGCGAAAACTCACTCTGGTTTGCCTGAATTATAGAGGTGGAGAAAGATGAAAATAGGTGGGCTGGACTTCACTGGTGCTGCTTGTATAATGAAAGCACTCAAAACATTTTCAATTATTAGTTTTTTTTTTCCAAGATAATTCTGGAAAAGCGAAAAAAAAAAATCTAACTGAACCTTTGCTGTACTTCCCTATTCCTTTACACATTGGACGTCGTGAGTGTTTTCAACATAAGGAAAAACTTGTTGCCAGCAATGAAGCATATATAGGCCTACTCAATAAGCCTATCAATAAAGCCATTCTGTTTGCCTTGGAAGCAAGTGCTGAAAATATTGAAAATGAATCGCCTTCGATAGACATTAAATTGTGGAACGAAAATAATTTTTATTGACCATATGAAATATCTTTTAACACAAATCTTTTGATTAATTGCATTGGGTTCAATAGATCTTAGTTTTTTTTTATATGCTTGACTGGCATTCAAAGTTGGGTCTAGTAGGTCTAGAGTAATTGAAACAGCATTCTGTGGGTTGGTGTAACTGTAATGCTTGCATGTACATTTTTGAGTCCCTATCTTTGCACATATCTTTTGAATGATTAGCTGCAGGAAACAAAAAACATTAAAAAAATTCCTGATAATTTACAACAAAAAACAAAAAAAGCCCGGTAAGATGCTTGATAGCTGTGAAAGTTTTGTAAACCTAAGGATGATTATGTTGTATTGTGAATGCACAAGGTGGTGCTGATAATATTGAAGAAGCATTGTCACGATCAGGATGGCAAAGTTGATGTACTTATATGTCGTAGCCAACAGAAAATCAATTTCCTTCTCTTTTGACATCCTTCTCGTTGGGTGTTCAGCTCTCGACTAACCTTTGTAAACTAAGCTCATTTCCCTACTGTGCTCACATTTGAGCTTGCTGTTCTCTTAAAACCTAGAGACTAACTTGCCCTTTGACACTTAATTATTTTCTAACAAGATAACTACACGAATTCCATTCTTGGTAGAATTTTAATCTTATAATTCAATATTTCTCTGAGGCTAAACTTGACCCGCAATACTGATCGTGACAGTGATGCTGATGACGATGAAGTCGTATGATGATGAAATCGAATCTTCAGGTGGAGCCACAAAATTCCCTATACTGAAAAATCTCATGAAACACCTTAATTGTCTTTCCCATTTAATACTTTTACTATCAAAAAAGTTTCAGAAGAACCACCCAGAATTAAATCTACCTTTCGCAGCAAAAACATTTAAAGCCCTTTTCAAAACAGAAAATTCACATGAGCAATAGGCAATTTATCTGTCATGGACTTGTATTCAGAATATAGTGATTATAAAGGCTATGGTGTCCATGCACTTAACCAGCAATGACTAAAGTTTGTAAGAAGTATAAATGTATCATTTATATTTGGAAAGTTTCAAGATGATTGATTGTTTTATTTCGTATGTGTTCATATTTCATACACTTGAAGATTATAAAAGATTGCTGGGTCAGTCTAAATGCAAGTATTTTTTTTTTCAATTTAATGCAGTTTTTCAACATAAATTACTAGATAAAAGTATTTATATATTACAAGTTTAAATCATGTGAAAATGGTTTAAATAAAATTGTACATCTTGCTAACTGATTTTTATTTTGTCTGGTGGCCAATAAGTGCAAGCCAAAAACTTTTTATTTTTACTGAGAACCCATCAGAGTCACTTTAGCCAACTCTGTACATCTTTGCCTTATCATCAACTTCTATATAATGGTGCAAATCCATATGAGCACAAATTTTTTATGACCTTTACAGGACAACAA
Source organism: Plakobranchus ocellatus (assembly GCA_019648995.1). NCBI lineage: Eukaryota > Metazoa > Mollusca > Gastropoda > Plakobranchidae > Plakobranchus > Plakobranchus ocellatus. The sequence goes on from BLXT01007741.1 coordinate 999,523, forward strand.
ACCTGCAGGGCAGGGACCTCCATCTCAAAAAGGTGACACTTGAGCAGTGAAGCTATCCTCAGGAAAGGCAGGCAAAACTCCTGCACTGTCTGTTCCACACTCTGAGGCGACCATACACTCTGGCAGATCTGAGGAATAGAAATACAGTCTAACCATTGTTTAATTTTGAGATAAAAGATAAACTCCCAAAAAGCAAAGTATTGCTGAACATTGACAGGGCTGTTTAGCAAAGGAAGAGCTAAAATAGCTTTGTCAACTTGACTGGCTTGCAGCTTTCCGGTTGGCAGTAGATAAGAGAACAAAAACTAAACAAAAACAACAACAGAAAAATAAACTTTATAAGGAAAAAAAAACAAAAAAAGAAATTTTGTAAAAGAAATATAGAACAGACAGTCAAATAGCATAAAGATATATGGACCACAAGTCCACATGGCCTTTCAAAGTGTTAGAGTTAAAAATGCCAATCTTTCTGCCATTTACTAGCCAGAAGGCATTTCGCCTGTAAGAAAAGATGTTGACCTTTGAAATTTTAAAACGCATTTGCACACACAAAAAAAATCTCATTCCTCGGTTCATCACTTTCTGAGATTTTTTGTGTAAGGTAACAATAAAGAACCTCAGAAATGAAAAGTCAGGTTTTTCAAAGCACTAATCTATGCTTACAGATAATTTTTAAAAAAAATTGAAGGTAGTTGGAAAGTCTCAAATTTTGCGGGTAAACATAGAAACTTTCCCAAATTATGAAAATACCAAGGACTCCAAATTATCAAAATTTTTTTCCATTTCAATGTGGTAATAGCACCAAAAATGACTTGAAATTAGTCATAAACAAATAAAAAACCAAACTTACAGCTGGAAGGGTGTGAGAGCTGTCTATTTCTTCAAACAGAGGACTACGTGACAACCAACTGATGATGTTGCTCAAAAGACCATCCAAACTTGTGGCAAGGCACTTAAAAAAAAAAGGAGAGTGATAAATTTTTGAAAAAAATCTAGCCACATTCACTGATAAAACTTTTAAGTCAAAATATCTCAATTTCCTGTTATCCTAATAAAGATAATTTTTGAAGTATGAATACAAATTCTCGCTGATAAAAAATTCTATCTGGCTACTTTTAAAGACGTTAAAAGCAAAAGGACGAACATAAAGTACAGTCAGTGCTGCTTAATTTGAACAAGCAAAAGAATTCAGATTATTCCGAAATTAGCTTGAAAATCATTTCTGAGATTTTTTAAAAAAGATTCTTGACTAATGTGTTGTAAACAGTCATCATTTTTATCCAAATGCCATTTGCTGCATAAGAATGTATTTTTATTTGTTTGTTTTTCTTTTTTTTAAAAAATGTGTAATTTGAACTTTGGCTCATGCAACACATTTAATGCACAATACTCAACTGCGTGTGAAAAAAAATACACTGACACAATACTGCCCTTAATTTTTCAAAGATTGTGGCGATGTTTGGCTTGCAAAAATTCAGATTAACTGAAGAAGGATTCAGATTATTGATTCAAAGCACTATACAGAAAAAAATCTGTTCCATGGGGAAAATTCAAAATAATTGACAATCTATATTATCAGAATTTAGATTAATGGTGGAAATTGGGTAAACAAAAAGAGATAGCCTGACTAAGGAAAAAAAAAGTATAACAAAACTTAGCAATACACATTTCATTTTCACCTGCCGACCCAGTCTGCGCCACGCATCACGCTCATCACTAGAAAACTTGCAGCTAATATAAGTCAAAGCCTGCACATAAACCAGGTTGTAAAGCATTTGTATCACAAAGTCCAGGTGTTCTGAAAAGAATAATTAAAAGAACACAATGACTAAAATGTCCACCATTAAGACCTTGCTTTCCAAGTTTGTGTTTTTAAAAAATAAAATGAAATTATGTCTCACATCCAGTCATTCTTTTTTTAGAGTTTATGCACCAACACAGAATAATAATCTGTCAAGCAAAACAAAATAAAGAAAAGGTACAAAAATAAGAAGAGAGTCAAAACATAGGACTGTTAATAATATCAAGTCTCACTGTATGATTTTTATCACAGATCCTAAGTGTTAGAAACCACAATCAAGGCAAAGACAAAGTGTTAAAGAGAAAAAAATGTTTTGTCCTAAATTAAAAAAAGCTATCTTATCTATCAACTATCTTTTGATAAGTCATTTACATATCTGTATGAACATCCATGCTTTTTGTTCCACCCATACTTGTAAATGAAATGACACAGGTGGGCCTGTTTAATTTAAACAGCTGCTTTGGGCCCCAATGATTATTACATGTGTAGCATTCCCAGGAAATAAGTGTAGTTGAGAAAATGCAAAACCATTCACTAAAGGGGTGAAAACTTCTCACTTCTCAGGATGACGTACATTCTATAGACATGCTTTAGATTTTCTGTACATAATCCATAAAAAATTTCTACTTCTTTGCTTTGAAATTTTGATTTCACCTTAGTCAAATAGACTAGATCTACAACTCAACTCAATTTTTGGTACCGCTACACATATCATAATTTAAGTTTACACACTTACTTAAGCCTTGCCCAGGGAAGTCTAATGTTGCATTTTGAACATTTTAAAACATTGATACTGATAGAGCAAGAAACTGCATCCTGAAGAGGAAGGTAAAATAAGCTAAACATTGAAGATGTTCTTACCTGTTCCTATAGTATGCGACAGTGTAAGGACAAACTGGATGAGGATACTCAATGGATCTTTCAATAAGAGAGGCACATGCTTTTCATATAGTGAAAGACTGGATATGGAACAAAATATGTAAAAATATAATATCACAAATACAATTCTTTAGTCTTAGTTCATTATAAATGTGTTTAAAAAAAAAGAGATTACACTACTTTTTTGTATTTAAATACTGAAAAATACAATCTTTAAATCAAGCAACTTTGATCTAATCATCCAAAATATTAATTACAAACAAAAAAAAAAAAAGGGAAAAGAAAAAGAAAAAAATTCTCAGCATTTGGAATGTTTTGAAGTTCTTCAAAATCTTGTTTGCTTTTCAGGCCCTGAAAGATTTTTTCATAACTCTCACATCTCACAGTTCATTGCTAAGAGATAAAAATGAATTTAAGACTTATCAGACTTTGAATTTAACATTTGGTTATCTTTTTCTTACCCATGCTCAGCAGAAATGACAAAAAAAATTGGGTTTTAAGAAACCAAATAGTCTATATTATCTACAAAAAAGAAACACTAAATCGATTCACTCAAGCTTTATGATAAAACACACCTTGTTGAATCCTCTCCAGATGGAACCCCAGTGATATGATTCCATAAATCAGGATATGGAGAGGTCAGAGATAAAACTTTACTGTGAAGACTCAAGACGTGGAGCAATGGTACTTGTTCAATTTAAAAAAAAAAAAAGAAGGACATGGTACAAATAAACAAATGTCCGTTAAAAAACCCACAAGACTAAACACAAAAAAATTGCAGTAATTTTGGAATGGATATTTGAAGAAAAGGCTTTAAGAAAGCTGTATCAAAAAAGTATAAAAACAAATGAGCTGAAAATTTTATTCCAATCACACACTGCACTTGATGCAGAAGAAAGTCAATTAAAGAACAGGATGCAAATTCCGCATTGATTATTTAAATAAATTCATACAGCCCAAGTCATAGATCTGCCTCAATATTAAATGATAAACCTTAGCTAATATCCTCAAGGGGAAAAATCAGAACAAAACAAGCTCAATTAAACTCAAACATTGTTTTTTTACAGCATTAGGCCTACTAAGCAGGCTGATTTATTTTTTAAATGAAAGAATATCAATTAGAACTTCAATTCTTCACTTAAATAATATAAGCTTAATAAAATATATTTAAAACTGTATAATTCCCACCATCGCCCGCTAATATTTGCGTTTAGCATCCACTTTTTTCGGTGCGGAACAGAGCCTATTTATTTCCATAATTTCTCACGCAAGAGAGCTCTACCAGGAGTTTGATAGTTCTACTTTCATTTGCTCTTTACTGCATTAGAATCGGTTGAATAGAAGTGACACAGCGATTTTTTATAAAATGGCTTTCAATTTCTTGGGCCAGCTTGTCAATCCATAACCAAAAATGAAGAAGTAGATAGCCCTGTTGATGAGGAAGAAGGAGATGTCGACAATGAAAATGATATGAATAAAGACGATAGAGGGGTAGATGATGAAGATTGGAATAATGACACTCTAGACCTAGATCTAAACCTAGATCTAGAGTTAGGTTCGGACCCAGCTTCGGAGGCACAGTCTGATAGGAGTGGTCATTTAAATTTTTTTTTTCTTCACAATTTCTTGATATAAAAGCATAACATGCTATACATGAGGAAAAAGCTTGTTCATTTCTCCAAACTATGATGATTTTTTGGAATTTTTTAAAACCAACATTTGAATTTATACAATTTTTTTAGTGGAACCTGTTATGAAAAAAATTAAGAGTTATGCTCCTTGCTTTGGTAATTTTGCTATCGAAATTCTAGAAGGGCCTGGTAATTTAAGGGTTAAAAAGGATTATAATAGAATCAATTTGCCATATAACCTCCATCTTTTTTAGAAAAGACTTACAGAAACAGTCCTTCTTCCCCGCACTGGCAGCTGCTGCTTGGCCTAACTTCCCTTCCCTCTGAAGTAATTCTACCTCCAAGTTTGTCCTGGGTAAAGATTGTTAAAACAAATGCTTAATTTGGGACAAAACAGGCAATTGTTTATTTGTAATGTTTGATACCTTTATAGTATATCTTCATTCCATAAGATTAAAAAAAATTGAAGCAGCCACATTTTTTTAAACTTACATACAGCAGTTCAGGAATTAGAATTTAAAAATTATTTTTTTAAAACCCAGGATAGTGTGACCACAAAGTGAGAAGTTTGGCACAAAAATTAATGTTTTCTGAAGAGCATTCATCACAAAATTAATATTGAGCAATGTCAGATCGCTCCCAAATAGATGTGCACAAGTGAGAGTAATGATATATGTACCATATTTACTACCTTTGATATTGTCAACAACAGTAACAAGAAGTCTTATTGATTTTGTTCTCCTCTTGTTGTCTCAATTTTTGCAATATCAAACTTTAAATTTAAAACAGAATTTCAGCAGGACTTAAACTCCACAGAAGTAATTCAAACATTCACATTATACATATATAATTACGTAAAAAATTACCTGGCTACAGAGGACATGAAAAGAAGTATGCTTTCAGTGTTGAGTGTTGTAGAAAAAGAACGATAACTGGGATATGTAATATGGGTCAAATCTTCCATCGCTGTTCCCATTGCCCTTGTTAGAGTGGGATAATCCTTGAATGAAAATAACAGTCATGAAAGCAAAATTTATAACTTATGTCAAGAACAGATAGCAGCCTTTCTCAAACTTCAATAAATGTTATTGGGATATCAATAAAAACTTTCTTTCATCATCATCACCATAATCAAACCTGAGGTCACTGATAAATATCAGTAAAGATAACTGACTAGGTATATTTATAATCAATCAGTCAATTCTCATTATGTTGATCGATACGTTTTTCATCCTGCATCAATGTCAGTTTTCTCATTTTCATGTTGTCTTCCCACAAGTTTCCTGCTCCTATGATTTTGTAGGTTCCATTGAGGGGCATCTTGTGATTCAGCTTTGGGGTTTTCTAAGAGTGTATGCTTATTTATCTCCATCTCCTTTCTCCTATTTCTATTGATTTTCTCCATAAGCTTGTGTTTTGAATATTATTTGGCCAGAGCATCCTTAATATTTCTATTAGGTAGGTGTTGATAAAGTCTTGAAGCTTTTATATATATATGAGGGCAGGCTGATAATTAAGTTCCGTTTAATCATAACTTTTAACTTTTCACAGCATATACATAAACAATACGTCAAATGAAAGCTTAATATCTCAGCTACATACTTAGCACTCTATTTTTCGACCTAGTCAACTTCGCAATCAACACACAGCCGCCAAGGTTTCACTAGTTGGCGCACGCCGTCAGTGAGGAATTCAGACGACTGTCCACGACACCATCTGTGAACATCTGCGATAACTTCATCATCATTGTCATAGTGATGGCCCTTCAGGTACTTCTTGAGTTGGGGAAACAAATAATAGTCAAGGGGGCAAGACCGGAGCTGTATGCAGGGTGCGGTAGGGTCGTAAGTTCCAGCTGCCTTAAGGCGTCCTGAGTTTGGCGACTGGTGTGCGGGTGCGCATTGTTGTGTTGTAGGATTGAGTCCTTATCACACCAAACACGTCTGAATCTGAGTTTGAGAGCTCGGAGTGTTGAAATATATTGCTCAGAGTTCACAGTTTGCCCTTGCTCCAGAAATTCTATGTGGACCACTCCCTCCATGTCCCAGAAAAGGGTGAACAAGAACTTTTTCGCAGAGGTTACAGCCGTGAACTTCCTTGGACTTGGAGAAGTTTTGTGCCTATACTCCATCAATTGGGGTTTACCTTCCGGATCGTAGTGGTGGACCCAGGATTCATCTCCTGTCCGAATGCGTTGCAGAAATGCTTCTCCATCTGAATTGTAACACTCTAAGAGTTGAGTACACATGTCCTTTCTCTGCGCTTTCATCTCTACAGTGAGCTGCCTTGGGACCCAACAGGCAGAGACTTTTCAGTAACTCAGTACAGTTGTGACTATACGGTGCACTCGTTCTTTCAAAATGCCTACTTCATCGTCAATTTCCTTTTGCTTGAACCTTCGATTTGCTCTAATCATGCAGTAAAATTTCTCTCGATGAGCTGTTTCCGATGTGGAAAGGGGCCTACCGAAACGCTTTCGATCACACAGAATTGTCTCTCTGTGGTCTTACCCTTTAAAAATTCTCGCCCATTTGCGAACTTCAGTCTAAAATGCACATTTCACTATATACTGTCTTCATTCATGCATGAATGTTTGCAGCTAAACATCCCTCAGCTGCCAAAAACTCAATAACAGAGTGCTGTTTGATGAGAAGGTCATTGGAAGTCGCCATTGTCTCATAAACATGGCTACCCCATCACGTGTTGCGCGTCACTGCATTATGAGTACAAATGACTTCACACAAACTTCTTGTTCTCGTTAAGCCTAGAAAAATGGTTCAAGAGTATATGTATGAAATTTTAGGTCGATGTGATGAAAATTGACTGAGTTAATAGCAAACGGAACATAATTATCACCCTTGCCTCGTATATATATTAGGCTGGTCTCCCACCATATAGCAAAATTGATTTGCCATTTGAATTGGACAGTCTTGTATTTGTGGAGATAAAGTAGCCCTTTTAACTTCTGTTAGATTTTTTGGATGCTTTTCTTTCTTTTCCTGTCCTAATTTTGATGTTTTTTAATAGTAACCCCTGTTCCCTCCATGACACTGCCTAGATATGTAAAACTGTCCACTACATATCTTTGCATGGATGCATCATCGAGCCAGTACATTTTCATAAAAGTAATAGAATACATACATTGCATTCAATCATTTCTGGTTGTTGGAGGGCAGAGCTAGGTCATCAAGCTGCTTCTATAACATCCACTGCATGCCATTCCTCCCTCCTGTTTTTTGGTTTTGTCATTATCAAGTCTAATGCTAGAGTGAAAAGAAATGGTGTCAATAGGCAGCCCTGTCTCACCACAGTTTTGATTTTGAAGCTATTTGCAGGCTGTTTATGTGTCAGCATACATCTTTCTGTTAATTTGGCTAGTTTCTGAGATATACAACAATGTCTCATAATGTTCCTTAGGGTGTTCCTGCAATGCTATCAAAAGGTTTTTCTGAGAAAATGAAGTAAGTGACAAGCTTCACTCAATACTTTGTTCTGTTGTGATTTTGTGTGTGCAAGAATGATTTTCCCCAAAACCTGCTTGCTGATCTGAGACATTTGTCCACTGGACCTTTGATTCTTTTTGGAAAGACTTTCTCTGGGATGGGCAAAATTTTTATTTCTCAACAATTGCTGCTGTTGTGAGGCCTCCCTTTTTTTTGACAGTTTGATGGAGTGCCCTTCTTTTCAGGTTTAAAGAATCTAATTCTCTTCCTGCACCTTTCGTAATAAATCATGTACAACATCAACTATTGCAGCCATGTCTGCTTTGAGTGCTTCAGGTGGAATTGCATGTAGGCCTCTTACTTTGGCAATTCCCCCCTTTTTTTTTTCGTGGTTCACAACTGATGTGGATGACTCTTCTTGCAGCCAAGATGTCTGGAGAATTGTCAGGTGCGAGCCAACCAATGAAACAATAGTTAACTTTTGCAGATTTCTTGCTTCCAGACATGATAGATTAATAAAATATCTTAGAATCCTATCAAAGACTAGGTTAATAAGAAAAGTGAAATGGTCCTTTGCCCTGCTTCATTGTCTTATTGATTTTTTATAAAATTATATTATAAACCCAGGGACCCATAGGAATACAAGTAAATGTAAATTAATATAAATATACCTGAGAATAAAGCATTTTCCAACTAGGATATATTCTTTCAATTTTGAACACAATTGTAATTTTTTTTATAAACAGTTTATAAGAAAAAAAAATATACCTAAACAATTGCTTGGTTAGTAGAGAATGCTCAATAAATAGCTGTAATAAAAATCTAAGAAAGTGGCTTGAAAAAGTCATCATGAAAAAAACATTTAAAAAATGAAAAGATAAGGACCTACCCTTCCAATCCTACGCTTGACCATCATTTCTGCAATATCTAATACCATCTGTCGAGGATCAGAAGACACTGGTTTCACTAGCATAGTGCGACTCTCTTCAGGCACCATGGGGATCACAGAATTTGACAGCTGGCGACACAAGGGGCACCAATACTCCCTCTTGTTTACTGCTAAAACATCTGCCTGACTCTGGCTCTGTAATATACAAATGCAATTTCAAAGGTATAGAAATGAGTACTGACAATATAATGTCATCCAAAGATTGTAAAAAAGTATGTCTTTTAAACTCTTGAAAAGAAATCCTAAATTTATATTCTTCAGTTGCTCAAATTAATAGTATTTGTGGTAGTGGTAGTTGTTAGTAGTAGTAGTAGTAGTAGTAGTAGCAGTGGTGGTGGTACTAGTGGTAAAGAAACACCTAACCATAGAAAACAATAGCAATCAAAACAAACATTAAAAAAAAAAAATACATTTTTCTCAAAGCCTTAAAGATTTACCCTTAGAGACTCGAGATAAGAGCGGTGGCAATCCAAGTGTAAGTAATGTCCACATGTTTGGGCCATAACACCTCCTTCCCAGCCAATGTTGACAGAAAGCTCAACAGATTTCTGGCGACAAAAATGTAAAAACAAGACAATAATCAAATCATGAGTAGTACATTTAAAGAAAAGAACACTTCAACACATTTAAAAACCTGGCTAAACCATATAATTTTAATTTGTCTCATTGGTTAAAAAGTTTTTAAAGCAATTGCTTACATGAGCATTGAAAAATTATTCAAAGTGTTGAACTAACACAGATCAAGTTATCACATGCTATTTTGAAAAGTTTTTTCTAACTTAAACACATACAGCAATATTGAAGTCTCATAATGTCCTTGTAAATCAAATGACAAAAACAAAAAATCTCTTAGATTGTTTCATTTGAGAGCTTTACAAATTCAACCCTTCTCCTCTTTTAGCTATGCCCTGTACTCAATTATGAATTGAAAAATGTAGAACTAAAATTAAAATGTCACTTAGTTTCACCTCTTCAAAATGTTTGAGCAAGATATCCATCTTGCGTTTGTTGACTTTTCCACAGGAAGAATATCGGTGGCGCTGAATCTGAGATTCTGACAAGTTCAGTGAGTATTCTTGATCATTTTGGTGGCGATGTCCCAAAACTAGTCATGATAAAAGAAAATAAAATAAAAAAGTCAACAAAAATTCAGAAGTGAATTTCAAAGAGCTTTAGCAAAACCTATTAAAACTTGAAAAACATATTTGTTCCAAAAGGTAATGGATATCTTAATCAATATTTACAAATTATGAACAAAGGGTGACAGTTGAAAGGGATTGCAGCCTGATGCAGCCAAAAGCCTGACACTATGAAAGTAATAGAGGAGAAATAACCATAAATAACCAAAATTCAAGCAAAAAATTGATGATGCAAAATCAGTACGCATTATAATTAGCCGTCCTAATGTGATTAAAAGTATGTGATAATGATCAAACTTAAGTACAAAAAGCCTTTAACTATTTTTAATTTATGCAGCCTTAGTCCAGACCTACCGCTAGAAGCCTGGAGGAAAATAACAAGGCCAACTGGTCGCTGCCCAGTAGATGGTGTTGTCTGATTACAGATGGCACAATCATATTCCTTGATTGTGTGTTTTGTGGTTTCTGCCGCTGAAGCAGATGCTGAAGGTGCTCCCTCCTCGGAATCTGAAGCTAAGAGGGAAGGAGGAAGAGAATGAGTGAGTGAGAGAGAGAGTGAGAGAGAGAGATGAAAAAAAGTGAATCATGATTTAATCATATTTATTTGCTTTAACCCTAAAAGATATGGAAAACTAGAGAAAAGCTTTTGCCGTGAATAAACATTACTTCAAAGAAGGCATAAAGCCCAGGGTAATAATGGGCTTTGTCAGATGTACATGGACAAAATGTCTTCATTGAATTTCTTATAGATTTTCAAATAAATTAAAGAGGGTTCTTTTGAAGTAAAAAAAGGGACTTAGAATGTTTACAATAACATTATTCTCATAATACACTGATACGCCATAGAAACTGATATCTGCATTTAGAACAATTAACGATACCACACATTTTCAGGGTCTGTTTCAAGATGTGTGAATGATAATTTTCTTGATACTTTCTAAAAAATCATACAAGCAAATCCCTCTCATTCCCGTAACTCAACATTTCCATTTCTTGTATTTTACTGAAATGAAGCATTCATTTGACAATGTCAAAAGCAAAAAAACCCTATCATTTTGAAATTGAAATGGAATCTACAGAACTCTGTAACAAAGATAAGCAATGGAAAATAAAAGGGATCTTTGGAATTCTAATAGTAAAGAAATTGTTTTGATAAAACCCATTTTCTTATACAATTTTGTTAAGACAGTTTGCTAATTCATTATGACAACCCTCCCATAGCATATAAAAAACATCCAGAGAGCAAAAAATGTCCTGTGTTTGGATGCACAGTTAGATGACATACCATCATCCATGGCAGACTCCATAAAGGCCTTTTGCTTTGAGGCAAATTCTGCCATCAACTTTTGCTGTCGATTCCAAGCTTTGCGACGCCTAGACATTGAGAAAGTTAATTTTAAAAAAAGTAGGTTCAAATATATCAACTAAAAAGTCTGAAGTCATCATATTGACTAACTTAATACAATCTGAATTTTTTTTTTATATAACCTACCTCTATATAGAGAAAAATTATCATTGTTTAACAAAACAATTTTAGCCTTTCATTTGAATTTTTAAAAAAGAGGTTAGAA
>BLXT01007741.1:1017841-1028107 GCA_019648995.1 Plakobranchus ocellatus
TCTTTTATTTTGACATCATAAAATAATAATTGTTTGATTCAAAAGCTTCTACTCATAAATTAGTCTATTTTATTAATTTTCTTTGCAAGTTCTTAAAAAAAATTATGTGAGCAAAATGAGTTATTGGCTAAACTGCAAACACATCTACAAGCAAAAGAAGCCCCACGTCCTTAACTTTTCCAGTTTTTTGTTCAAGTGGCACTGACCTATCTGGAAATATTTATGATTAACCCAGAAAGTTTCACCTCCTTTAAAGTAGGTTCAAACAACTCCTTGGCCAGGCCACTGACTCCAGTCTTTTCAGGCATCAAGTCCATGAGTGTGCTGTGTTGTCTGTCACTCATGCACAGCAATGCAGCCATCTCCTTACGCATTAAGTCTGATTCACTTATGCCTGTTGATACAAAATATTCAATTTTTTAGCTATTTATTACATTAATCAAGAAACTATGAAGTTTGAGGAGGCCCTATACAATAATTTAAGGAAATATTGCAATAAAGCAAGAAACAGCCATACATATTTAAAAAGCCTGTAATCTATATAACTAAAGGGCATTAAGACATCTAAGCTCGACGTTTCTGCCACATCTCCACCTTAACCCCTCTATGCACAGTCTTAATTTTTTGTGGAACATAATCTACCTATCTTACTCTTAGTGTTGCATTTAGCAAATAAAAACTAAGGATTTTTACCCAAATAAGGTAGATTATGGTCCTGCTCAGGTTAAGAGAAATCTGCTTAAAGTTGAAATGTTATGAAACATTCTTCAGCATATAGGTTAAGGCAAACCTCGATTGATATGCTGAAAAATAAACTTTTTAAAATCAGTAAGCATTTCTTCGTTTTTATTTACTAAATGCAACACTAAGATTATGCTCCACAAAAAATTAAGGCTGTGCATAGCACTATTCAGGGAAATGTATTTTCCTTTCCTGTTCACTTGAGCAGTCGAACATCCTTGTTTAATATAAAAATGATCAATGTGTTCACCCCACAATGGATACAACAAACAAAAAAAATATCTTAGGGTTATAAACAAAATGTAAGATATTTTGCATATAGACTTAAATGTTGACTTCCATTTTTTAAACATGGTGTTTCTATAAAACAGAGGTAAACTTTTTTTCATTTGATTTATATGGTAGAGAAAGGTTTCATGTATTTACTCAAAGAAATAAATAATATGTTACATCTAATGACATTTAGGCTTTGGATCAAGGCAGCCTACACATCCACAATAAATTGCTTTACAGGGGGGAGCTACACCTCAGACCCAATTTCTATAATAATACAAATGATCCTCATGTAATGAATACGCAAAATCTACCGTCCAAAAAAAACAAAAAAAAAAACAACATATCATGTGGTTGCTATGGCAATGGCTGCCATCTTTGATTTTGGAGTATTTTTTCAATGACTAAAACTCATAAAGTTGCTAACACAATTTGGTTCACATAATCTAGAGATTATCCTTTACAAATGATCAGACAGCTTTTTTTTTTATATTTGCCCCATGTATTTAGAAAAAAAAAATATTGATGTTTGAAATTTCTAATTTTTTCCTGATTTTTTTTCTTTTCAAAAACAAAAAGTATTCACACTGTATTGAAAAAAATACCACTCCAACTGTTCGCTTGGCACATGTTTCTAAACAATTACACCCACAAGTTTTGATGAAATCTGCCCACAAATAGAAAAGTTTTGGGGAAAAAAAAACAAAAAAAATTAAATTTTGAGAAAATCTAAGACACCCAATTAAAAAAAATTCAATTTCACATGTTGTGTTTGAAAATGTTTATATTTAAAATCTACATTTTTGTAAACATGTCAAAGTTTATTTCATAATGATATCTAAAGTTATAAGAAAGTTATGGCAACAAATAAACAGGGATGTAACAAAGAAAAATAAAGAAAAAATGTGCTTGACAGGGTGCCTCTCCCCTCCTAAATGAGGGAGTTTCTAAATATATACATGTAACTCAAGACACTTGGCTTTAAATCAAGCTTTAAAAAAGTAATTTGAATTCTCTTACATCAAAGCAATATAAATCACTATCATTTAATACTTTGTGAACCACATTATTTTTCACCCTGTTGAGAACAAACATCTTGATCTAAAATTTTACATTTTATAAAAAAAACTTTTAATCTGAAGTTTCTAATCCCATAGACAAAAATGTAGATTTACCAAGGTAGGTTTGGATACCAAGCAGTGCCGAAAAAAGGCTCAGTGCACCCTCAACCATTGCTAGTTTATGATCTGGGTCCACTAGAGAGCTAGTGCTTGCCAACTCTGGGCAGTAGGAAAGCCAGTCCATGATGCGGAACCTGATATATGATGTTGGAAATTTTTTAAGGTCAAATATATCACCTGTGTATTCAGTTTTATATCATTTAGTTTTTGACCAGGAGCAATTCACGGTCTTTTTTCAAAGTTCTCACTTGGTAGAGTACGTGCTTTATGACATACGACTTCCATCTCTGGTTAATAAGTATGTTTTTATAAAAACATTTTGTACTCTGTAATAGAACTCCTCTATTTCTTCCTCTTCAGCAGTAGATGCATAGACCTGAGTAAGTGTTTTGTTGCATACTACTCATGACTATACAGTCTCAAAAAAAAAAAAAAGCTTTGAAAACAAAAACAACTGGATAAGAACTTTTTGATAATAACTGCTATTAGAGATTAAATCATGGGCAGATTTAGAGTAATAGCATATCTATTTATGTGTGTTTCAGGCAATCCATGCTAGAAATTATGTGTATTTCAGGCAATCCATGCTACAAATGTCTTTTAAAAATTCTTATATTTATTTAGTAAAAATGAACTTTGGATAGAAATTTGTATAAACATAGTTCTATAATTACAAGTGTAAAATTTTAAAAGACAAACCTTTAAAGTTTATTTAAGCATATAAGTAAAGTAAGCCTTGCACAGAATGGAAAAAAAAAAGGTAAAATCACATAACTAATTTCTTTTTTCTCATGTCTTCATTAACATGTTAAAATAGTACTTACAATGATGACTATGTGATAAGATACAGCACTTCATTCAGCTACAGCAATACAAACGTTTTTTATGATGCAATTGGTCAAAAAAGGTTATAATGAAAATTGCTCTTGGAGCTGAGAGAAATATTAACATCTCTCTTGAAGATTTTTTTTTTTAGCAATTGTGATTTAGTCAATATGTCATCATTGCTATTTTTACTAATTTAACATACATATGAAGCCGTAGGTAAGAAGAAACATTTTTAATATCACTTTTGGTATTGTTTCATTTAAGTAGCATTCATCATATTTTCAAGCTGTTAAGTGTTTTCCTCTTCTTTACTTCATATTATAATTCATCTGTCATTGTGTCTTTTGGATCCAAGACTTTATACTATTTGAAGAGCTTCTTGAGTGTCGATCTTGCTCCTTTATATAACTAGACTTACGCACCTTTCTAGAACAGTCAGTACAAAATAATCTGGATCAAGTTTGATTGCGCAAAGCTGAAAGAAAAAAAATGTAGAAAAAAATGAGTATGAATGAACCATGTTCATTTAATCTTATACAATATTGTTTTCATTCCAGATCTCAAAGTTCTTCACATTTTAAAAAGTTATTAATCTATTCAGTTTCTTTAAAGTATATTGTAAAAAAAAAAACTTCTTCAGTTTTTTAAAATAGTAATTGTCTAAAAACATTTCTGTCTATCTTAAACCAGGGAGATGATAATAGAATAGTTTTCTGCTCTAGCCAAATGAAGTTTAAGACTGCAAGTGATAAATGTAGAACACTTAGTGCACTTTGGGTATGGCAGAAGTGTAATTTTGCCACTCAATTTTAGAAAAAAAATAGTTAAAAAAAGACAAGTATTGAAGGCGAATTACGAAAATTTAAAACTTGACTTATGTTGAAACAAAATAAATGATTCAAAAGTGAGTTAAGTAATCGTATGAATTTGCAATTACCTTATTTCAAAGCACTGAGTTTTAATAATACTAAGTAGTGAAAGGCACAAGTTTTAATGCATCCTGTATATGCATTAAAAGAAAACATTCAGTTTTGTAGGCATAGTGCAATTGTAGCCGAGGACTAATGTGAAACAAGACACCAGGCTCAGGACTCCAGGTCAAGAAAAGATGTCTTTAAAGAAATTGGCAGACAAGACTTGAAGTTTGGAGTGCATGGGAGTTGGAGGCAAAGAGAAATCTTCCTATACCACAACTTCTAATTTCCATTCAGAGTGCCAGAGTTTTGGGTTCATCAAACAGTACATTTTGTGAATTAAACTGTGTGTGGATCTGGATGATCCTGTAAGTTCTACATTGTTATTGTTGGTACTCTCACTCAATATTTGATATTCAGCTATGAAGAAGCGAGATGTTGTTCCTGAATTCATTTGACTGTTTCTCTAATAAACTGTTTGAAAGACAAACATACTCTCTGTTAGAGTGATCTAAAGAGCTGATACGTTACTATTGCCTGGAATGCAAGAAAATGAATTTAATCTTTAATGCTTTCCTGTAGTGACTGTGCTATCTAGAATCTGGGACTCAAGAATTCCATCTAACAGCCTGTGCATGGAAATTCAAGGACTGTTTTAACTTTATTTTGACCCTTAGAGACTTTTATGAAAGTATCAATTATTACTAAACTAGATCTAGTTTTTAATGGTTGCCTCTTTGATTCACTTTTGATATTTTATTCATAATTTTTCCTGTTGGGTAATTCACCCTACGAACAGAACAACCTAAAAATGTAATAATCAGGGTAACTAACTTGTGATCTTTTAGTTCTCCCTCCTCTTTCCCTGGCAGGAGCAACTAAAAGGCCATTAGCAATGGTAACTTGAAAAATGCAAGTTACACAGTAAAATTCTGCTTTACATCATATCATGCTAAAAACCTTTCTAAAATCTTCCTGCATAAAAGAACTAAAGATCCGTGAAAGAATCCGCAGGATTAAGGAACAGAGAGGTTTAGACACTTTGGAAAATTAAAATTGGATTTTCCCTAAACTCCATTTCTGTGACTGTGACTATGACTGTTCTTCCAATGGGCTCTTCATATATATATAAGACTGAGGGCAATTAATAGAGCACATGTCTGCTCTTGGAGCTAAATGAGGTATTTCCATCTTGCCTGGACAATTGTCCTTCAGTCCAAGGGAATCTGGCTTCCATCAAACAAAGGCAATACAAAGTTTCTGGTGTCATCATGAACTTATTTTATCATTAACTCTTTAATTCATTGACATAGCTTGTAAAAGGACTAGTCTGATATGTGCCACAGTTTTTAAATATGATTTTAACTTTTAACAGCACGTTGCTCCTTTATCAAATCTTCGATAGAAGCCTGATTTCCCTTTGCTGTGCCTCAACTACAAAGGATACAGACTGAAAAATAAAGATAAGTGCCTAGATTAACAAAGTTAGAAAAAGAGTATAAATTTAATTTAAGTACCAACCTGAAGCAAAAACAGGTCAGCATCCGACAATGAATAGCAGAAATGACACTGAATATATGTCATGGCTTGTCCTTTAATTTGTATTCCATTTCTCACCCACATTCCAGCATAAATTTGGGCTAAGCAAACCTGCAAAGAAATAATTGAGAAAAAAAGACAGGTGAGTATCTTTGAAAACATCAGTAAATTGATTCAACAGCAGTAATTATCGCTTGACTTGTGAACATCAACAATTTCACATATTTTCAAAAACCTATTGTTGATTTAGACACAAGGCTCGCCTTGTTAGCCCAAATAAAGGGTTGGATATTGTCATGTTAGCAATGCTTAATTGAACACAGATAATTATTTTTTAAATAGTAAGTATTCCTTACTTGAATCTGCAGTGGATGCATCATTATCTGCTTCAGCAAGCTCTCTTCTGGAAGCAGAGAAGCCAGATCAGCATCATGGCATTTGACAGCTGTCATGATAAACATAGCCAGGTATCGATGCAATGGGAGATGGAAAGTCAACTGGTAAGGGTTTGGCTAGATAGAGAAAATAGATATTATACAATTTATAATGTGAGTAAATGCAGGATATATACAATACTGTTTTTGTGAGAGCCATGCATGATTGTAGATCTGGTGCATATGGCAAAGAAAAAAAAATATGTTGAAAGAAAAATAATAAGAATGAGTGAGATGATTTGTAAAGAAAAGCTACACCACCACAAATTACAAAATTCAATTCAGTAACTGGACAAATGTATGTCGATGAGGAGGGAATACGGGAGGAAAAAGAAAAGTTTGAAAAGGATACATATCCATATCTATATATATAAGGAGGGCGCACGCAACCTTACACAGAGACCATAAAATATGGTGTCTATGCCATATCTCTATGAGGAAAATAAAATTAAATATATTATATTAAAGATGAAACAGTTGAACTGAAAGACCAAAAGAAGATTGAAGATAAATTAATCTTTTGTAAAATGGATGTTGCTATGAGAAATCAAGAGATAAATCATTAAAAAATACTTAGGTTTCTCTCTTCAAACATGGTGCATACACACATTTTCCAGACCTCTCTCAAGATTTTCAAGACCTAAACACCTCAGTGATAAAATATTTTGACATGTCTGTAAAAATTGCCCAATTGCGGCAGCAGCAGGTCTGGGATTTCAGTGGTTTTTGTTTTATAGACCTTTTCTCCAAAAAGAAAAAAAACCCCACATTTTCGTGACTTTTTAAAAGTCTTGAATTGATATTTTCAAATTCCACACTTTTTCTTCAAGACTCTGTATGCACCATGTTTAAAATACTTCAAAAGTTTCTATAAAATGAGTACAGTATGCACATTCTTCTTCTTCATCTACCTTTTAGCTTTTTTCGTGCCAGCTATCAGAAATAAAGAGCCAAGACAGAGAGAGTGAGCACAATTCCTCCGCCACAAAGAAAAACTTGCAAATTAAATGGGGAAAAAAAAAAAAAGACTGCCCAACATTTCTAGTTATTCTATCTAATGAGTGGATCCATGCTCACATAGATGATTCAAATTTTAAAGCCACAGTAAATACTGTGTATAGTACACTGATCCCAATAAGATCTCCCATGAGATTGAAGCAGACTATACCATGAAGCAGAGCTATTAGGCATCCAAACTCCACAAAGCATTTAAAGTTCTTCCTACAACGCTCCATCTACACCTGCCCACACTATCATCTTTACAAACTCTTAAATCTACCTTATGAAATGTCGAGAATGTCGACACCAAGAAAAAAGAGATCACTGAAATTATTCAAAATAACTTGCAAGTTACCTCTGCCATAAGACTCCTCTTACATTGGATACCAAGGCACACAAAACTACCAAGCAATGACAGATTGGCAATCGGCAAAATTATGATCAACCTCAGAACAAATCACAGAGACTCCACACACTTCAGACAGCCAGCCAAAGAATAAAAAAACCAAAATTACAAAAATGAACGAATGAACTCTGATCAATAGGCACAAGTGGAAGCCATTTGTTTAACCATATGAATGTAATCAGCCCAGAGATTAAATAAAACTCCTCCAGAGGAAAGATCGATGCACAATATTCTGTCTCTGATCACAACATATACCCTGAACACCCTGTCTGAGATAACCTGGTGACGACCCACAAGAAACAGCAGAACATCTGTTTCAATGCCCCAAGCTCCAGGGCCTACAACAAAAACTTTCCCCTACCAGTTCTGACATAGACAACACCTCAAATTCCACACTGGGGCAACTTCTGTAGACTGTAAAATACTACAGCATGACAATGGGCCAAAGGGCAAGATCCTATAAACTGATGGATTAGATGCAACAGAAACTTAAGCGGTTTTCAAAATTGCAAAGCCCACAAAAAGGTAAAATATACATAAATATGAGGTACATTTTTCTAGAGGCAACCACCAATGCATCAAACAAGTTAAACCCAAAAGCTTAAAAAAATGTCTCAAGCAAACTGAGATACAAAAAATAAAGCTTTGGCAGTAAAAAATGTGAATATTTATAGCATTGATATGCTTGTTTAAAATTTTAAGATAGACAGAAGAAGTTGCTTTTTGAAAGCTGTATTGCTGTACTATTTTTTTTTCTGTGATTTTATTTTATTCACAAGAGTCAAAAACAAAATTACACATAAAGTGTTGCTTGCCACATTCTTCATCTCCTCCCCCTCTTAGCTTTCCAGCCTTAACTTTTACCTCAGCCGTGTAAAGTTTAAAAGCCAAGCATTTAATATAAGACACGCATAAACATGTATAGACAGAGACTTCTCTTCGGCACAATGATCTAAAATTGCTTTTTTGTATCTCTGACTCTCTCTGGAGGCATCTGAAAGTGGTTTCTGAAATCTTCATTGAAATCATGTGATTAGACGCAAGGAGCCAGAAAGCAGTGTTAACTACAAAGCACATTCGTGCATCACTTTTTTTTTTCAATAAGTTGCTTTGAACAACAGCAGCAATAAATGCACAGGCTCAAAGTAAAATCAAGAATGAGGGAAAGATATATGTATTCAAGCCAGCATGTAAATATTCAATCACAAGAACAATATAAAAATTTTCAGCAAATTTCTCATCAAACATTTAAACACATTCCTTTAAACAACATAGAGCTAAAGAACTCATAAATCGTTTAAAAAAAAATACAAATATTTACATTTTAAAATAAAAGAGCACCATAGTGCATGCCAAATACAACAGCCAGCCAAACTGAATTTATTGTAAAATGTCCAATCTACAGAGCTCTAAAAAGTAACAAAAGTTCACTCACCATAGTGCATGCCAAACACAATGATCAAACCAAAATGAGTTTATTTTGAATTGAATGATCTGCCTTTTTTTTCTCAAATATTTCACAGCTCATCCTTTTTATTAATTCATGATTTCAAGATTGTGTGGTATATTAAACATATTTTTTAAAGAGAAGATTCTTTTTATCCTTTGCATTTTTTTTTCAACTTTTCATTCAACGTCTTTAATCTCATGTTTCTCACATATTAATCCTAACTTTACAAATATAGTTTGCAACTTGATAATGGATCATTCAAAAAAAGATTTTACAATTTGTATAATTTTTTACACTAATTTCAAAATAATAAAAATTGGTATTCCTGTTTACATTTGAAAAAAAAAAGTCATTCAAAATTTTCTCATTAAGGTTGACCATTTTCATGCACTATTTACCTTTGACTGAATTAGATTAAGTACCTTCATGGAGTCCTTAAAATTGATTGCCTCAAACCAATCTTGTAGTGAAACGACAATGGCTTGAATTGTACCCAAAATAAACTGTCGTGTGTCCTGCAAAAAAAAACAACAAAAACAACAAAACATGATTGGTTCTTCTATTGCCAAGTTGTAATTTATCAATTAAAATTATTGTAATGATCAAAGCAAAATATATCCAGTCCAGCACAGATTTCTCAAAATCTTTGGAAAAAATTGGTGAGTTTGATGAGACTGTGTTCAATTTATTAAGGGGATTCACTAAAAAAAATAATATAAATGTGGCAACTGCCCTAATTATCTTTACCAAAAATGTCATACTCCTCTTTTAATGCAAGAAAGTTTTGTCTTTTTGGGGGGGTTCATTTTCCTT
Organism: Plakobranchus ocellatus; assembly: GCA_019648995.1. NCBI lineage: Eukaryota > Metazoa > Mollusca > Gastropoda > Plakobranchidae > Plakobranchus > Plakobranchus ocellatus. The sequence goes on from BLXT01007741.1 coordinate 1,027,420, forward strand.
TTTCCTTTTTTTTTTTATTTTTAAGAGTGAGGAGAAACAAAATTAATCAATTTTTATTATAGGGAATGTCTCACCTTTTTGTTTTATTGTAAAATTTTTAGAGCGTCCCAATGGGATCTTAAGTAACTTCATCTGGGTAGCAGTTTGTGTCTAAACTGGACTAAGAGCAAGATTGTACCAATACTGAATTTTTTAAAGAAACGCTTACAGCAATGAAGATTTCTATGCAGAACTGGTCTGTGCTGCTTAAATGTGTGTTTGCATGGCCTACCAATCAATCTGGCTTAGTGACAGGGACTCTGACTGAGCGAAACTTGTATGCGCTGAGACCATTTTGGCATTGTGTGTCATCATTCTGTCTCACATTTATTTAATTATCTATCACTCATGTTTGGGGCTTATCGTAAAGATGAACTGAGAGAGTTGTATACAGGTGTGAATTTTGCCAAGTCCTTGGCAGTGAAGACAAGACTGCACAAAAATGCTTGGCATTAGCACCCAGTAGGTTACTAATTTAGATCTAGAGCTAGACTTTGGTCTCTTGGGTCAGAGCAGGGAAGGGGCAGGCAGAGAGGGGTAAATTTTCCATGATGAAGCGTATACAAGCTTGTTTGTTTAAAATTACCAATATTCATGTGCAGATCTAGTAGTGATTAGTGTTTTGGAAATGTTCTTGTGGCAGGGGGGG
>BLXT01007741.1:1036317-1070539 GCA_019648995.1 Plakobranchus ocellatus
AAAGAAAAAGAAGTTTCACATAGTCCAGTAGGTAGCTCCTCTTAAAACCCCCTAATTTTGTACTTCTTGTTTCATGTATGTTGGATTCAGCAAACAATTAAGACTTGAACTTTAAATTTTGATTGATAGTTTGCTTTAGAAGGCTTTGCACCAAGCTTCTATCTGGTTCTAAATCCATCCAAAATAGTGGACCCTAAGAAGGAATTGTTGGTATAAAACAAAAATGACCAGGTACTTCACTCTTAGAGGGCTGATTGGCATTAAAACAGTTTGTATTATACTTCAACATTAACTTTTTTAGCATTCACACAATTGACCTTGACCAAAATTTTTCAGTTCCCTTGAATTTTTCTGTCCTTCTTTTTTTTTTTATTTCCAGAACTTTTTGCAATTGGGATTTTGGACATCTAAAAAGAGATGGAAAGATTTATAGTTACATGACCTACATTTATTCACATGCTTAGTGTGTAAGAGAGGATTTTATAGGAGAATTTCCTTTAATGAGAAAGGATATGAAATGTATTATCATCTTGTAAAATATATATTCAGGTCTAAGAAAATGATTAAGAAATATATCATCATGTTAAAAGATATGCCATGGACAAAGAAAGTGTAAGAGTATGAAGAAATCTTTATCATCTTGCTTCTTATCAACAATATTTTAATATTGTTTGCATTAAGAGGTAATGCTGTGAACTGTTAAGAAGATTCTATAGCTAGCTTAAATCTAGACAAGCAATTTAATACTGAAATAAACTTTGTGACAGGAATTAGTAGATTTCAAACTCTGCCAAACATTTTTGCATTCTAGATTTTGATGATCAATCTCTTTCAATTGTGGTACTATGTATAAAACCTAATTCTTTGAAAAAAACTGAAAAAGCTTTGTAAACTGATTTTATTAGCGATATGAGGAAAAGCTGAGGACAGCCTCTGACACACATGAAGGACAGAGTCACAACAAAGTCAAACTGGAGATGAAGGATGTGAAAGATGAGTTGAGATAAACGCCCAACATACTCATCCCTTTCTTTTTTATACATATCTGACAATACCTTGCAACTCAAACTCTTCTCGGAGATGATATAAAAAACGTAAGAAGAGCCTTGGCATCATTTCCTTAGCCATTGCCATCAGTTCTGCTGGGGCTTCTGGGTATGCCTGGCTGCCACTGCGGTTACCATGACGAGAACAAAATCTAGACGAATAAATTCAATATGTTAATTGAAAGACTTGCATTGAAAAGCAATAAATTAAATATTTACTACAGTTGTTCTGATAAAAGGTCCTGAAACAGCATTATTAGAATAAAATTTACAAAAAAACTGTTACCTGTAGATCTTAATGTTGAGATGATAACTAAATGTATACGATATTTAAAGCCACAGGCAGAAAAATAGACGATATGGAAGATATTCATGAACAAAAGAATAATACTGATTCATGATTTATGAAATAAGCAGAGACTTATAGAGGACATGATAACCAAACACAGATTTAAACAGAGTCTTCATATAAGGCATGTCTACTACCAACATTTTTCATATGCAAAAATGATGTGTGAATAAATAATGTTGCTTCAAAGACTTTCAAATAACCAATGCAAATTTTGTACAATTTAAACAAGTTCCTTTCAAATCTAACCTGTACGGTCTTGAAATAAAAAAAGTTTATGCTTAAGTTTAAAATCCTGCAATTTTTCAGAGTCTAGTTATTATCAGAAATAAACAAAAAAATTTTTTTTCATAACTTACTGAAAAAGTTAAAACATGATCTTCTACTCTTAACAAACATTCAATTCTTTCACCTATGAATTGTGTACTGTATTTATTAAGCCCGATTATTGAGATGCAGATACTTGATAAGATACAACTATTACTGCTATGACCACATTTTTACTTACCCTTCAGGTCTCATGACACTGGCATCTCCACAATCACAGGCACCACCAGAATGGCTACGAAACATGTTGTAATCGTGGCCCTCGTGGTTGCCAGCTTGAAAGCAGTCAGAGCAGATGGACATACAAGGTGAGATGCCACATGTGCGACATCTATATGCCACAAAGTTGGCTGTCCATACCAGGCCACACATCACAGAGTTGTCATATTCACGAACTGGAAATATCAATGAATGCAATCCACAAATTTTAATGTCACATATAGTATGTGAAAGAAAAACAAAAGACTTTTAGGGTGAGTGCAAGATCACAAATCAGACATATATCTAATATAAATTAGCTCCCCTCTAATCAAGCCACAAATGAGGAATAAAAAGTGTTTGTCAGAGTTGGGCAATTTTTGACAATCAGTTTCTGATAATTCTTGATTTTACTATATGATTTAAAGAAAGTATGTTTGACATTCATACAAACTTACAACTGTAAATTCAACATACTGTTGACAAAAATTTTCTTTTTCTGCGGTCATCCATTGTAAATGGGCTCTTTTATAGGAAATCGTTTTTCCATTAAAAAAAATAAAACCTCATTAATGGTATTTTGATAACAAGTAACTAACATATATCAGCCATATATTTCTTGATAATACCTGGATTATTAAAATCGAGAAAGGCAGCATTTTGTTCATTTAAAATTTGTAAGTGTTGTTTTTTATTGTTTGTTTTCTTCTCTAATTACATTGTCAAATTAGTATTAGGCTGAGTCTGCTTGAATGCTTTTCAAAAGGGAAAAAAAAAAATATTATAAATCCTGCATATTACAGTGCTATCTATAAGAGAGAAAGTATTTATGCTGTGCCAAAGCAGCTAATCTGCTTTGCTTGTCTTTTGCTACATACTTTGGTGATTCAATACGTCGACCAGCAAGACCTGTGTCTTCTGTAAATATATCTTTTTTGCAATTGTGCAATGAGTTTCCACAAAGCATAATATGATATTACATCTTGCCCTGAAATACGGGAAGGAAGGGTGTTCTTCACAAAAATAAAAGCAGCCTCGTAACTCAGACCAATGTCTGTTTTGCAGAGTTGCCTTATAAAGGCTAAAGAGTTAAATATTTTGAGCATTCTTAAAATATTAAAATATGTATTGCTACTATAACTAATCATGATTATTACAAAAGTCACCTTTTCTTCTCTTTCAATGCCTAGGTGTGTTTTGGTGAAAAAATTAATGACAATACAAACAATCCAACAGTTTTCAGACTGTTAAAATATAGAGGGCAAAATTTGTATTCATTTTCATACATGCTTCTCCCATGTATTGTAAGTTTTAAGATTTTCTTTTTCAAAATAAAACAATATTTAAATTTATAAAAACAGCTCATATGTCTGTCAGTTTTAATAAAATCTTGGGAGTGTATGACCCAATGTGAATGAGGCAGTAACATTTTTGCTTACCTTTCTTTCCAAAATCTTCATACGTCAATCCGCCTGCAATTATCCACTTGCAGGAATCTATATTGTCAGGATCATCAATTGGCCTCTGTGGATCTAGAGGGTAATCGAGATGATCTGACACATTTTTTGATCTCTCAGGTTTGGATATTTCTTCTTTCAGATAAAGGGCAACTGCTCGCTTTTCACGCTTTTTGATTGCCCCTGAATTAGGGCCAGAACTTGTTGATGACATGGAGGATGATGATGGACTTTTATGTGGATTGCTTGACCCAGACATTTTGGGCCTCAATTTTAAATAGTCCCAAGTGAAATTAAGAGTCAAGCAAACCCACACTTTACATTTTTCATGCAATCAAATCATGGATGAAATATCAATTCCTCCTGAAAAAAAAATTGAATCAGAAAATTACTTGCCTTAATAAGTATTTTAAAAAAATAACTGTATCTTCTACACATATATGTCTAGAAAAAGAATCAACACATTAAAATGAATCATTAAGGCACTTTGAAGTTTGATCCCTCCAAAAAATTGAAATCAGAAAATTACTTGCCTTAATAAGCATTAAAAAAAAATAACTGTATCTTCTACACATATATGTCTAGAAAAAGAATCAACACATTAAAATGAATCATTAAGGCACTTTGATCCCTCCAAAAAATTGTTGCAATGGCCTAGCAAGAATCCATAAACTTCTTAAAACATGTTTAAATAAAAAAATAAGAATATGAACTTTTTTCTTCAAAGACTTTAAATAATTCTATCACACTCTTTGCAATTGTTTTCCCCAGTATGAATACTTGAAATTATCTCACGACTCTGAAGCAGTGAACATTAGCTAGAATTTTTAGGGTTTTGACTGATCTTCATCAATTTGAAAAAATGTTTCTTTTAAGTGAGAAAACAAATTAATTATCCTAAAAATAGAGTGACATTTAAAGTTACCTACAACTTTCTCTCTTTCATCCCTTTATAAAGTAAATCTATTTAGTTTAATAGCTCATATACTTTTTGCTTGCTCTTTTTCTTAAAATAGCTCTTGATAAATTTTTTTTAAAATAGGAAACATGGCTTTTTGTATGAGTATCCATAGATTTTGATTCCAGTACTTTTCCTTTTACTTCTTTTAACTCTTAAATATTAAAACTTTATTTTCAGTATCAGTGTGATTCCTCTATAACTTATATTGCTGGATCATGTCAAGATTATTGCTGCAAACAAAAATACTTTTATTCTCTTGCTATTTTTGCATATCCTCACCTCTCCAAGATTTAAATTATTGATCAAGAAAAAAAAAAATTAAAAATGCCTCAGATCACAATTTTTGCTTTTCATATGGCATATTTTTAAACAATAAATGTAAGGCCTCCATCAACTTAGGCATAGAATAATAACATTTTTTAGGGCCTCCTATCATCAAGAGACACATTAACCCAGCTGGCTCAGTTGATATGGTCATTCAGGTAGGCGCAAGTGCCAGTTGAGAGTTAATGCCTGTTCTCTGCATCTTGTATTATATATATTTCTCTGATAATGTTTCGTGTCAAGCCACAAAATTCTTGTAATGGTCACATCAAGGAAAGCAGCAAAGAGAATATAAGCTACAAAAGGAAAAAGCAGAGGAGAAAAATACATTTTCATTTTTTTTTTATTTTGGAGATGGTTCCTTAGTGCAAAAATTCCTTCCAAACCATGTTATCATGCAAAACGAATAATCACAGCCCTTCCTGCTGAAAAGAAATGTTTCAATTTTATCTGAAGATTATCATTTTACATTTACATCATTAATTATGAAAGAAGGGTAATTTTATTTACAAGACAGGCCAAAAAATTGTCCATACTTATGAAAGAAAAAGCATTCTTTTCAGCTTAAAAACAAAACAAAACAAAAACCCTCAGTTACAGTGCCATTTAACCATGATCACTAAGTTTTTACTTAGATCCCATGTTCATAAATGACTATAATTATAGGAAAATTTCTTTAAACCAAAAGATTTCTGACAGACAGGCACTGCCTTTAAACTGAGAGAGTCTCACCTGTCTCACCCTGAAGGACTTAAAAGAACATATATACACAAGAAAGGAAAAAAAGATGTGTACCCTCAATTCATCTACAGTACACACCCCCAATGGGAGAGGCTGGACAGTGAAATCATAAAACAGGCTTTCAATGTTTTGTTCCATAAGGTGGGTATCTTTAATGAAATTAATGAAAAGAGAGGCTTTAAATTACTGTACCCACTGGTACTGCTTCCTATAAAAGCGACCTATAGGAGCTTGGGCGACTCTTGACTAGAAGTCCGATCCAAACTAAAATTTTTATTTAAATCCACTTACACAACACATTATTACCCATATCACACAACCATTAAAGAGCCTCATCAAAAAATATCCTTTTTAAAAGAACAAGGACAAGACAAATTAGGTTTAATTTAGAAATACTGCTGTGAATTTATTGACAGTCAGTCATTCTTGTGTGATGCACATTCAACTCTAACAAAACTTGATTCTAAAATTCTAGACACAGGATTCAAATAGTCTACAAATGCTTACCATATGAACATTTTCATAAGATTAAGATTTACCCTGCAACTATTATTGTACTGCAGACCTAGTTTTTGTAGTGTACTCATATAAACCTTCTCATATCAATTGTAGCCTTGCACAGTCCACAGGTTCTTTTCTTTGTAAACATTCCTGAAAGGATCCCGTATGATGAAATGAATGAGCCCATAAATAAATCCAGATAAAAATTTTCACAATTTTTTATGGAAATAAATACTGGATCTAATATGGCTAATATCTGAAATGTCATGACCGCAATAGTCACTACATGTATTGGCTACAAATTGACAATCAGAGACCTAGATTCATAGGAAACTAAGACCCTAATGTTGAAGGTTTTATAGATCCAGTCTTGTAAAAGGAAAAAAAAGAACATTGAGTTTAAACAAGATCCAGAGCTTTTTCTTAGCTATCTATCTACTTAAACGGATCTAGATTCTAGGTCTAATCTAGGCGCCTGATTCTAATCTAGTCTAAACGGAGGCCTGGGCTAATCTAAATTAGATCTAGATCTAGATCTAGATTCTAGATTGGATCTTAGGTGATGCTTTGCGTTTTTATTCTTTTCTCTACACAAAAGACCATTTTGCATAAACCAACTGCAACGATGTTAAACAGCACTCACGGAACTACATATAGCAGTTTAGATCTAGAGACGATTCTTGATTAAGAGTTTAGATAACGTAACTTGTAGATGTAGGTTTATTATAGCTACAAAAGGGTCTAGATCTAGATCTAGATCTAAACTCTAGATCGAGATCTAAGTCAACATTTTGGTTAGGCCTAACAACACCGGAAGTTTAAATAAATGAGCTCTTTTGTATCAAAATGCAAAAAAACCATACACGCGCGAGATAGGAAAATTTTTAGCCTTGGCCTTGGCCTAAACTCAGTAAACTGTCACTTACATCAGTACTTGAAGAACCAATGCGAGATTAATCTAAAATTTAGATCTAGAAGATCTAATTATTTTAGAATTTAAGATTGAAGTCTAGAACGGTTTCTCTGATAGATCAAGACCAAATTCCCATGAAATAAGGATCTGGATTTATATTTATGCATAAAAAATAGATAAAATCACATAAGATTCTAATTAGACCTAAAATTTAGAGACTATTAGATTTAGATATCTCTAAGCTCATCACAACGTACACCACCAATCCACTAGATCTAGATTAGATCTAGATCTATCAATTCAAGATCTCGATTTAGAACCTAGATCTAGGTCTATATATTTAGATCTTATCTAGATCTAAATGCAGAATCAGTATCTCCCTCAAAGTCTAAGAAGAATGAAGATGCTCAAAATGTGCTGAAAATCAGAGAATGTTCTGGTAAGTTTCCTATATTCAGCATGATAAAAAATTATGGTAAAATTCCAGTGGGATAATCTGAGGCAGGCCTAACATTAACCAACTTCCATATCTACCTTCACAAACCCACCGACAAAATGAAGAGGTGGGCAAAGTTGTAATGTATGTAGTGATACTTTCACACAGTCTACATAATTTTACGCCTGCAACCTCTACATTTCGCCGTTAGCTGATGAAGTTAGATCTAAAACTGATTGGACTATCCTCTAACTTGTGACATTGCTTTATCATAGGCCTACCATTTTCTGATTAGATAAAGAAAATGCACAGAATGTACTGAAAATATACTGACAAAGCGTGAATGATTGATATTCATCAAAACCTTATATCATATTAATTTGCAACAATTTAAATTTGTAGTGGAGTCATGGTAGTATTGCTAATTCTCTGGTGCTGTTCTTCAACAATATGGTATAAAACAGACAAGATCATGAAAACGCTTTTTTTATGCTTACAATGAAATATATGTGGTATATGAGGGTTTGCCAAAATGTGGGCTGTCATCATAGTTATGTGCGAAAGATTTTTTACAAGCACTATTTGAAAAAGTTTAACTCATCAATACATAAATTTTGATTAATTGTGTGTGTAATGGTATACAAAGTACTGCTTTATGTTTAAAAAATCAGTTTTGTATCCTTGCTGTCTAAATTAACCAAATAATTTTTGAGCATACTTATGATGACAAAAGCACCAAAAAAAGTGGTCACTCATCAACAAATTTTAAAGTTCATTCACCACCAAGTGAAGAGACACAGACCGATTTATTTTTCTTACATGGATTTACTCTTGCTATCCTACTCTGCATGAATATTACCTCACTGATACTCAATTGGGCTTTTCCCTTTTGTAATTGGAGATCCTTTTTTTTTCAAAATGCAGTAAAAAAAAAAACGTGATCTAATTTTGGGGTCCACCTTTTTGCAATTGCTCATAAATAAATAAAATAATAAAATGGGCCAAGCTTATTTTCCCGAACGCTCGGATAAATAGAATCCTACCTTATTTTCTCGAACGTTTTATTTTATAGAGAAAGAGGGAAAGAGTTTAGTAACACTGAAATACTTGTACTCATACGCAGTTGATGAAGCTAGATCTAGAAGCAAAGGTCCTCTTTAAAGTAGGCCTTAGAAGTGGTGCCTTTGCTTTCGTGAAAAAAATGACTGGACCTATTTTCCAGACTGTTCGGGAAAATAGCCACTTCGAATAAAATATCCCACGTTTGGCTGTTCAATTTGTATCATTTGCAAAGTGTACTATTGTAAAAGCTGTGTGAGCAAGGATTTGCAATAAATCCATGTATTGGTGATTTTATGTGTTTGTAAAGTTGTGAGGGTGCAGGAATCATGACAAAAAAGCATCTACTTGGATTTATGAGTGGACCTTGCCGAAGTAAGGTTTCACTAATTGAAGTAATTCAGAGTAATTTTTTTTTCATGGAAAGTTCAAACTTATAAATTCATTCTAACGTTTTCTAAATGCGGATCAAATTATTCTGTCGTGAAAACGGAGATCTATTTTTGTAAATATTTCGGTCTTTAAAAGGCATTGGATCGAGAGTAAATGGCTTGAATCAAGCCATGAATGTGTTGTGAGCATATAAATAGGTTAAAACAACATTTTATGAAGTTTCTCTTGCATTCTTTGGTTTATTATCGGTGTGTTCAGCATTTTATCTCACGGTGCTACTACTTCTAGCTACAAATTCCTGTGGTTATGAACCTGACTCTGGCCCATTGATGCTTGTGGTCAGTGCATAGGCATTTGCATAGTATGTAGCGCTCATTCACAAATAATGAAGTAATATATAACATAAGGAGTGACCCCATTTAGAATACATGTGGTCTCTTTATTCAAGCAATAATCTCATGGTTGAGAAGCAGAAGCCACCATTGTTCATCTAAGGGTGCTTTCCTTATTTCATTCTTTATAGGCTTTCCTTCCCATGGCGCCAGACACGGGACTATATTGGCCTAGTTATGCAATTGCTTAAATTATTAGAGGATTTGACTTAATAGATCCTTAACTTGACTCTGTATACTTAAGCAAATGACCTAGATTCCATGATCTTCACAGTCATAAAAACTGTCAGGGTTCTAAGTGAAGATTATTGACATACTGAAATTTTGTAACTCTAGAGGAATATTTATGTTTGTGTATGCGTAAGCGGTAAGGGGGGGGGAGAGGAATGATGCCTCAGGCCTATAGTTTGGGATCTAAGGCCTGAAGTGTTACCTCCATAGGACTCATCATCCCTTCAGGCAAAAATTGTTGATGGGAATTATGTCCCTTGTAGGTCTTGCTTGTTGATAAAAAGCCCCAGATATGGTTATCCATTAGAAGATGAGACAGAAAAATCATTGCTCAGAAACAAAATGTCAAGGAATGATCATGATGAAGCAATTGAAGAGTTTCAAGTTTGAATTGTTTATATTAGTGCTTCACTGCTTATGCCAGGTCTAGAATTGAGTTTGAGTTTTTGTATATAGCCAGTCCACAACAAGGTGATCTCAGGCTTTCAAGCCCTCCGTCAGGCCAGGGCGCCGGTAGCGGGGCTCGAACCCGCGACAGAAGGGTCCCTGCAGATCTCAGGGCGGACTCGCAAGCCACTGTGCTACCGACGCCCCCAGGTCTAGAATTAGATCTAGATCTAGATTGTATGTTTCATTAGTGTGATAAATAAGTTAGTGCAGGACACTATTTGTCACTTTGAACTAATATTTATCTGGTAATGACAATGAAGGAATCAAGATGGTGATCAGCACTGTAACACAAGAAGTAGATGAAAAGTAATAAATGAAATGATATGGCATAGAAAGTTAACTGACGAACAAAGGAAACAGACAAGTGATATTTCTCTCTGTGCCCCCACCCCTCCCCCAATTCTTTGGAGCAGTGCAAAGAGACTGGATTAGACAAAATTTAAGAGTTAATAATTATAAGTAGCCTCCTGCTTCTCAAAAGAAACATGGAAAAGCTGGATAATAATTTGAAACAAAATTAGTGACTAGAACTAGTGGCTTTGAACGGTTAGCGCAAGTGTCATTTGGCAGGGGATTGCTTTGCCAGCTAGTTTAGTGCTGCTTGCAGCCGCGGATCTGTTTGAGGAGTGGCAGGTTGCTCCTTTAGGCCAGGGGCTTTGTTTGGCATTAAAATGCGAAGAGCATGTGGGACGCCTAGAACTGTGGCTTTCTGGGTCGCAGGTGTCTTCTTAGAAACAGATCCTGAGTCTGACAAAGAGGGCAGCTGTGGTGGTGTTGAGGACTCAATGGCTGTTGGCTGTAGATTTGGGTTTGGTGTTTGTATTGGGTCATTCAGGGGTGGTGGACCTGGTTGAGGATTTGGCTTGATGAGGAACATTGGGCATTGTGGGTTCATTGTAGACAGTTGGCATTGTGGGACTTAACCTGGGGCCATCATGATGGGCGTCTGTAGGATGACTGAATTTCAGCAGAAACTTCCTGTTGTGGAGGGTTGCACAGCCAAAGCCATCCACATGCACAGCATGTTGGTCAAATATCTGCATTTTGATGACCATGCCTGTCTTGTCTCATTTAGTTGGGTGAGGTCCAGTTTGATTCTGGATGCGGACGCAGTCACTGCCGGCCATTGTGGAAAAATGCAGGTGTGTTTGGACAAGCACTTCCTCAAGGGACATGAGTATCTCCTGCCAAGTGGTATGGGGTCTCCAAAAACCCACAAGGCAGGGGAGAGGCCATTGTCCTGGTATTTCTGTACTGTAACATTGTGCACTGAAACTTGTTAGTATTCTGTGATGTTGTCTGTGATGAGGCATTTGATAGTCTTAACTCCGACTTTAGAGCGGCAGTTGGAATGGTGAAAGGCAACAGAGGAGAGTTGATGGTTCACACCCCATTTTCAAAGAAACATACAGGTGACTGTGAGGGATGTAAACTTGGGTCCACATCGGAAGTGAGTTCATCACTAATCCAGTATGTGACAAAATCCTATGCAGAGCATTGATGAGTCCAACAGCACCATGGCAGCCTCCTAGACAATTGGCCAGTTACAGTATTGGTCAACACCTACCAGGTAGTTGTGGCTTCAGTGATGAAAGTAATCGGCCACAAAGTACTGAAATGGGTGTGCAGGGCTCATCAGGGGCATGGGGTGCACTGGCATCAACTCACATTTCTGTGATGTCTGGAGTCATTCCAGGCCACAAAAATAAGGATTCCGCCCAGGAATACATTTGTGTGTTGCCTTGGTGTGCAGGGTGAAGATCATGGTAGAGTATGACTCCATCAAAGGTGGTTAAAAGTCACAGAGTTGGTAAAATGGGTGGAGGTCAAGGACCAGTAAAGTTCTGTCCTCTAGGGGTCCCTCTTCTATGGTATTATTCAGGGCGGTTGTGGTGGGGTCACTGGCTGTAGCAAGGCACATGTCATCCCATATGTCAGGGATGTGGATGACACACAGAAGCAGTATTGTAGTGATTTTTCCTTAAGGTTGCTTAGGCGGGGGTTTGGGTCACCCAATTCAATATCTTCAACATAAGGGTTTCTGGTCCACAGCAACAATGTCAGTGCAGCCTAGTGTGAAGTGGGGGGCTTTTGTTCTTGGAATGGCAGTATTTGCTCAGCAGCTGCAAAGGTATATGACTCTTGGTTTACCAAGCCGAACCATCCTCTCACATCGTGATATACTGTGGGGTCAAAAAGTGTTGGATAGCCTCAAGATAGCTTGCACAGAGCTGTACAGTTGTGGGTGTTATATCAAAGCCAACAAATTCCACAATATCCTTGCCAAATTGAAACTTGGAAGGGTGAGGATGATGCCGTTCTTGCCACAGTTGTCCAGCCACTTCACAACCTGGAAGGAGTCTTCAGTGGTGTTGCACCATATGATAAAACTATGATAGCCATTCCAAGCATAAAAAACAGTCTTTTTTGTGTGATGCTGGTCTGGTGGAAGGATGACTGGGTGTGGTGTGTCTCTTGTGTGGCATGTTGGTTTAAGGGTTGTAAGTCCACTGCACGGTGGCCCAGAGATCCGCAAAGACCCTTCTGTCGCAGGTTTGAGCCGTGCCACCGCTCTCTAGCCTGGCGGAGGGCCTTGAAGCCTGAGATCACCTTGTTGTGGACTGGCTATACACAAAAACCAATCTTTACCTTCTTTTATTTTTTCTTTACTCATCCTCTCTCTTTATCTTCTAGTCCCACTACCTCACTCTGACCAATGGAGGACCTGTTTTGAACTAATTATACACCGAGACCAAAACAACTCTCTCTTAATCACTATCCAACTTCCCTATCTACCTCTCTCATTAATGACAAAGCACAAATGAATAAAAATATGTCATACTTTTATTTTAAAAAGAATAATGTGAGAGTAACATGACATATCAATACAAAATTCTTCCTATTTTTGTTTTGATGTATCTTGAAATCTTGAAATTTTTTATTAATTGGTGGTGTGAAATATTTTACAAGCTATGTGTTGTATCCAGAACTCTTCAATAATTAACAAACACAATATATCATCAAGAACTGATTTGGTTTATTTTATGTTACTTGAGTTTTTACAAACATGTCCATAGAACAGTAGATGTATACAGAATGGCATAGCTGTGCACCCAGGGTGAGTCATGCTAAAGTAGGCCTGGGTACCGGCACGCAACTTTAATGGCAGACTCTTCAACCATCTATAAATACTAAGTGTACTTATAACGATCTAACATCATAACTCACCATTGATGATTTTGTTTAAATTTCATCAAAGTTATTCAAAGCCCAAAATTGGTACTTCAATACCAAGGTCCTATTTGTACAAGAGAGTCAAGGCTGCATTTAAATAGAGCAACTTAATTTGGTACACTTTTGTTATGGAAAGGCTATAAAACAGTTCTCAATAGACCTTAAGAATTAATTTTAAATTCATCAGTGTCCGGGTCTTAAGCCTCTGAAAAATAAAACAATGTCCATTTAAAACTCCCATCAAATCATGCATTTTACTTCATTAACCTGTCAAAAGTATCCTCATTTTAAAAATGAAATGTCAATTGAAGCTGCTTTTTGAAATGTAGAATATTGTCCAAATAGCTAAATTAATTGTTAAAAAAGAGAGATTGTTGTGTATGTCTCACATCACTTGTTTCTCCAATTAAAATGTTATGACTGGATCAATTTAATTTACTTTTCAGTTGAAAATTTCACTTATTTGGCATTTCGTAAAAAGTTGTTTCATAAATTAATGTCTCTGTTGATAGCTAAGTTGTATTGTCACTTGTTCAGATTTAAAAAAAAATCTTATAATTTGTATGAAATTTTATTGTTTTAACAGAATCCCAAAACTGCATTCACCAGTGTCATCTCCCTATCAAGGGTCACATTGACACAGACATAATGGAACCAAGTGACAGATTAAAAGAAATTTTGCATTTGATGCAAAAGAATCTAGAATGTGCCATCTGGTAAGTACATTTGATAAATTCAAATAGCCCTCAAAATGTAGTAAAAACAATAAGTGTCATCCTATTAAGGTGTTTTTGGTACTGGGGAAGGGTAATACTTAAAAAGTGATAATAGGGAGTAGTAGACAGGGACAGATGGAGACGTGTTATTGTGAGGCCAAGAAAGAAAGATGAGAAGGATTGAAAGGCAGAGACAAAGATTTAGAGCGAGATGAAGTGAGAAAGCAGAAAGGCAAGTGCAGGCGGGATGGTATTATAAGCTGCTATCAAAACAAAGGCTTAATCATTGAAAAAAAATGAAGAAGGAATAGGTTATGTGAAATGAAATTATAGGACTAATATGGTTCATCCTTTAGCAAAGACAATGCACAGTATTAGTAATAGATTAAGAATATAAAAAAAATTTAATTCAAAGGCGAAGGTTTAAATAATCCTCAATCTAGCAACACATCCTTAATTCCTTCACACTATCTCTCTCTCTGTCTCTAAACTTAGTCTACCTTCCCTTCCCCTAGATAGTATAGAAAGATCTGCAGGGATATACTAGGATGAAAAAATTTGGAAGGATCTACAAGGATAGTAACATTTGGAAGGATCTACTACTTTTGCAGCTCTTCATTGCCACACTCCTTTTTATCAACAGCCAAGTATATATCCTACCCTGTTTCTCTTATGTTGATTAATCTTACTCTCAGGCCATCTCTCCCTTTATGTAAATTATGTTTCTTCCACCGTCTCTACCCTCACCTCTGTTATGGATATTTATTTCCCAGCAACTGGGCTTGGACTTAATTTCAGTTACATTCTGTTCCTCCAACACAACACACACTTGTGTACAACAGCTCCTATCTCAGATTCTCTGACAAACTCAATATTATTATCTCATTTATTACCAACTTAGTCTGGGGACAAACTCTGTTGCCTCCAGTATGGCTGCTTTTGTCTCTGTGTAAGTATTGTGAGGAGCTTAGGTAACATTAAAGAAAATGTTTTAAAAGTTTACTGGGTTGTCAGGTTTTACAAATTCCTATACACCTACAGATGCCTTGACTTGAAAAGCTGCATGTTGGGTTTCCTTCTTATCCCTGCCTGTTTTGGTTACTAAGGCCATGTCGCTTCATTGTTGGATATAGCCCTCGATAAACATTTTCATTTTTTAACCAACTGCCCACATTGGAGACAACATCACTTGTAATAGCTGACGAGTTGGACTGATGTTGCAGTTACTGTGCTCTATCCCACTACAAGTTAGCCTGATAATTTGTGTAACAAGACTGGCCTTGTGGTTTGCGTGGCAAGGGTTGGTGCAATTATGCCTGGTCACGTAATGGACCCCCGTTTCCCTTATCCAATAAAGCCATTGACGTAAGACCAGGCTGTAGAACACAAAGGATAGTTCTGACACCTTGACAAGATGAAAGTCGTAGCCGGCTTGGTTGCTTTTGCACCTAAGAAACTAGAGTGTGAGTTGGCCCTTAGTCTTCAGCCAGGTTAGAGCACAGTGTTTTCCTATATAGCCTCTCTATCATTTAGATTGTTCTCTTTAAGTGCCTCTGCGCAAACCATACACAAATAATCTCTGCATTGTAAATTATGTAGATATTTGGCTGTTATAATGAATTGGATATCTAATTCCAATATAACACTTAAGAGAAAACAGACTTAAAATTTTTTTCCCCTCTTTCTTTAAATTAGTCGATTTTTATCATTATGCCATAAAGGATTTTTCCTGGTATCACATTTTCAAAACATCTTTTTCAATGGATTTTGTCATGGGTAACAGGTTCTTAAAAAGTAGAAAATAGTGAAAGAATTGTGTTGCATGAGAAAAGTGGACTCTTAAATAAAATTTTGTAGCAGGAGACTGCTGCACCATGTAATTAGTGCGAAGGAAAGTAGGATAAAGAGAAAAATGCAGTCATAAGATGATGACGAATCAAATAAATGGACACAAATTTATTGCCCTCACTGAAAAAATGGAAACCCAGAAAGCAAAATAACTTGCCATTAGAACTCAGACAGAGGAAAGTTACCCAAAATAATGCAACAATATTTTAAGATGATTAAACAGAAACAATGCGTGGTTATTTTCCTAGCCTATTTGTGATACATAGGATAAATACAGAAGAAAGAGCTATATGTTGTAATGAATTACTTGTATTTTTTTTCACCCAAGACTATAAGAGTTTCACTTTCAAATATTCTGGAGTATTCTGTAGATATATCATAGTATGCCAATCTCATTAACATTAAAAAAAAGTCTAAAGAAAAAAAGGAAAATGTATGTGGCTGTTCTAATTTTTCAGCTTGGAGCTTTTGAAGAATCCTGTTTCAACAAAATGTGACCACCAGTTTTGCAGGTGAGGTTTGATAGTTTTCTTTATCTGTGAGTGCCTCTATCTGAAAAAAAGATTTAAAAAAATGTATATTTTGTGGCACATCAACTGAGATCTTTTGAAGCAGAACTATAAATTATATAACTTACTTCAATTGGTAGAATCACCATCTACTTTTTTACAGCCAAATTTGGGAAAATCTGGCAATGTTTAACACTATTAAATTTCTATTAAAATTGGTGGTCTCTGGGGAGCATTTTTCTGTAAACAGTTTTCTGCAGAACGTCTCAATTCATGTCAACACTACACAAATATTCTTTGCTTTAATGTTAATTTTTGTATTTTTCAACTTCATTTACACTATAGATTAGATCTTTGCCACTGATCTAGAATCAGTTCTAGATTTATATAAACAAAAGAATACGAGTTCATAAATTCCAAACAAAATGACAATACATAGTGCCTGAAATAAATTTACATTTAGCATGGGTTAAATTTGTTCAAATTTTATGTGATAATAAAGTTAAGCATATTTTAAAACACTTAAAGCAATAAGTCTTGATGATGATGGGGCAAATATTGCTGTATATTTTAATTTCTTTACTCGGTATATTTTAATTTCTTTACTCGGTCTTAAGCAATATCCACTAATATTGAATTATGTTGATTATTAAAAAGTAGGCTTTTTTGGCATATATGTTGATCTATCATAAAATAGCCCCAATTATAAGTTCAATATTTAATTAATATCATGATTGCACATGCATTTATTCCAGTTTGTTGAATTTAGAAGCTTAGCAAGTTCAATTTATTTTCATTTTCCTAGGGATTTGCTTTTCCCTCTGCTAATAATCTGCTAGAATATTACTAGAATATTACTGATGTTGCAAGATTTAAGCCTGCAGATAAATAGTATTATGTTAATTTTCTGAAACATTTTTTCCTGTGTGTTTTTGCTTTTTTCAGATTTTGCATCACCAAATTCTTTGAAAATAAACGTTATGTTCCTTGTCCCCTATGCAAAGTATCTATTTCTAAAAGGTTTGTAATATGTGTGAAAAGTACTTGCAGCTGTATGTAAAATAAAATTTATCTGACATGTGTTGCACATATATATGGGTTATGAAAAATAAACAGTGCTTCATGTAGATTCAGTCTAAAAGAATTTCTGTATTGTAACCAGGTAAATGTTTTAAATTCAGAAAGCCACTGGATAGATAAAGCAATGTACTTTTGGTGTATATCTTGTTATTTTGAACTTTTTTCTTATCATGGCAGATCAAACAAACTTTCTCTAAAAGTAGATGCTCCTTGCCATCAGTATTATTGTCAACTCAAAAACCGTAAAAGGGCATTTTGTTATAAAAATAATTATATATTTTGCTAACTCTAGCATAATCAGCTTGTTCAATAATTTCTTTTGTTTAGAGTCGTGATTGCTAAAAATGATTAATTGTCATATGCCCAATGTATTTAAATATGAAGCAAGGCCTTTTTCAAAGTTATTGCCCGTTTCGTTTAATTTAAACTCATTGTATTATGCATAATTATTCTTTTGAATGTCTTTTTACAGAAGTTTGCAAGAACGACCTCAGTTGGAAAATGTAGTAGATAAAGTAAAAGAGCTAGGTGAAGCATTTTACAAAAATGCAGCCAAAGGTATCCAATTTTTTTTCCAATTAAAAGAAAATAACTTTTAAGAAAGGAAAGTTAAAGTATGTGCAACTTTATTTTTATTTGTAATTTTAACCCAGGTGGTTGCGAAATGATATTCCAATTTGAACACTTGAGGCATCTTAAGTAATTTCATTTTGGCCTTTGGCTATCTTTTCATCTTAGGTCTTGACAAAACCAAAACAAAATGGGGTGTTTTATAGCATGTGAGGGTTTTCAAATTTAGACACATTGTATTTCTGAACATTTTACACCAACATTCTCTCTTATGAACTGAGTATTTCATTGTGTGGTAAACACTGCATACGATTTATTGGTCTATCACAATGTTGCCTTTTAGTAACTTTTCAGTTTTGCTTGATTGGGAGAAATACAGAAAATAATAGTGAAACCTCAAAAGTCAAAGTCTGATAATTTGGATTTATTTCCTTTCTCTTTCATCATAGACTCAAAAAAGAAACAGGCAGCCAACAGTAGGGATTCTATCCATGTGACGTCAAGATCCATTGAACGATCCATAAAGACAGTAAGTTGAAAAATGTAAATTACATATTAATTGATTGCTCTATCCTTTCTGCAATGAGACAATGGATTGGCGAATTACAAACCTTTTGAATCAAATCATAAAAGAATCAAGGAAGAAAGACCTTACTGGAATATTGAACAGATCTATGATATTAAAGTTGGTTATGATTTCCTCAAAAATAAGCCAACATGTCAGATTTATTGTCAGTTATTGATTGAAAGATTTTTTTAATCCCCCAATGATAGTTTTTAGAAAAAAAAAAGCATATTAATAGAAAGTAAAGCTAAAGTGAATCCCATGCTCAGTTTGCCATTGCTTTCCTTGCTGCCTTTACGGGGGTTTAACTTGGCTGCATAGTTCAAGGGAGCAATGAAGAATTGTCTCAATTGACACAGATTTAAAATGAGCCACATGTCTTTGCAAGAAAGAAAATGCTAATTACCTTTACAGAAAATTATCTTTGGGCCATAAATTATGTCTTAATTTTATAAAAGGATTTACACTGAATGTGGATAAGACTTTTTCATACATATGAAAATTTTTTTAGAATTGATTTGGTAGGTTCAAGCATTTA
This sequence comes from Plakobranchus ocellatus, assembly GCA_019648995.1. NCBI lineage: Eukaryota > Metazoa > Mollusca > Gastropoda > Plakobranchidae > Plakobranchus > Plakobranchus ocellatus. The sequence continues at coordinate 1,055,156 of BLXT01007741.1, forward strand.
ATTTTGAAGTAAGCAAAATTGTTGATGGTTCTGAGATAAGCAATATAAATAATAAACAATAAATTGCCTCAATATAAATTATAAACAATAAATTGCCTCAAATGCAAGAAAAACTCAGCCATGTTGTGATGAACTATTTTTTTTTTATTTATTTCTCTGAAAAGGTTCATACCACAAAAGAAATTTGCAGTATTCAAGGTGAAACTGAACAAAATGATAAAGGAGGGACAGCGTGCACTCAATTGGATTTAGCTAATGAAAAAGATCTGCAGGATTATTTATCAGCAACTCTTGCTGAAAGTGCTTCCAGAAAAAACAGAGTTGAGCCAAAGTCAAGAGATTCCACTGCTGTTGTGAGCGAAGCATCAAAAAAGAAAATTTACTTATGTGGAGAGAAACTTTCAAATATTTCAAAGAAAAATCACAAAGATACAACTTCCGTTGAAGAAGAAATACCTGAATCTGCATGCAGTTCTGAAAATAAGGCCACAAAGGATAAAGATAAACAGGATTTGCTCAGATATCTTGAGATAGGTTCTTGTGGTGCAGCTTGGGGTAGCGATGCTACAGAGTGTGAAAACCTTATGAATAATGGTTCTAAAGCTGATCAAGCTTTGAAAGCATTAGGGGGTATCAATAAAGAAAATGAAATGGATATTGATTTTTGTGATAAATTTACAAGCAAGACAAGCTGGACTGAATCTGAAACACAAAACAAATCAAAAGATAAACCAGATTTGTCTCCACCCAAAGTAAATGTCAAAACCAGACCAATGCTGAAAGGTCAAAACTCAAAATTCTCTTCCAGTGCAGATTGTCACTCAAGTAATTTTCCTGAAGTTGGCTGCAACTTGTCCAGTAACTTGCCTAAAAATAAAAGAAAACCCCAGACTTCCAAAGGAATTGTTGAAAATTTAAATTTGGCAGACTCTGAAACTGCCAGTGTTTCACCAAATAGTACCAAACGAAAATCTGTCATTTCACGAACCTATAGCAAGAACATGAAAGCTGTATTTCAGACTGGGGGGCCCATAAGAAATTGGGTGGAGACTCTACCAAGCCCCCATGCAACAGCTGTTGGCAAGAAAGGTTCCAAAGTAAAAAAATTGTCCGCCACAGAAAACGATGGAGCCAGAAAACACAGAAACTCTTCAACAGCAGCTCATGAAAATTCAACAGATGCAAACTTTTCTCCAAAGAAAAATGCTATAAGAAATATAAAATCTGTCTCTCCCTTGCCTGCTCCAGAAATTCAAGATAAAAGGAACGTTATTTTCAAAAGCAGAGGTAGTGAGCCTGACCTCAATACAAAGTTGGTTATGATGCAAAGCATTGATATGCATAATGACAAGGTATTAGATCCTTATGAATTCACAGGATCACAGACACCAGAGGGAAAAGCAAAGAAGATTAGAGGTAGAAGAGGATCATCAAAGAAATCAAATCATTGTTTTGATCAGAACATGCAACCACCAAAAGCAGATGAATGCACCAAGGCATTTCAGCCAAGCTCTTGCATGAAAGGTGATGGTTTTGGTGATGCTACGGAAGACCTCCCTGTACATGCAAAAGGTAATATAGTTGGGGGTCAAAAGCAGGGAAAAAGGAAAGTACATTTTAGTGATGGATATTACTCATTACAAAATGAACATACATCTTTTGCAAAAGAACCCTCAGAAATAAACCAGTCAGATCACCCATTAAAGTTGACATCACAAGTGTCCCAAAACTTTTGTCTTGAATCATGTAAAAGGACAGGCGACAGTAAAATCTCAAAAGAAAGTGAGAATTTGTTTGGAAAAAAAGATTTTGCTCGAAGTGACACCATAAATCAGCCTGAATCTCCTCATAATGATATGTCTACAGAAATTAAGCGTATTGGTGATGAGGTGGAAGAGAAAGAACAAATGGAAAATTCGGAAACTTTGGTTGGGAAAAAGACACGTGAAAATGATACCCAAGCATCAAAGTTTGATAGAAATCAAACTGACAAAAAGGCAGTTTTAAAAATTGACATTTCAAAGCATGAAGAATTGGAAAATATATATGAAGATCAACAAGATCCAACCAAAGGTTTGGGAAAGAAAGGAAGAAAGAGAAAACTTGAAAATCTAGAAGCCAAAAACTCTTATATGGTAGGTAAAAGGACATTAACAAGGAGGCTCAGAAAAGCTGATTTCTCTTTGGAGTCTGAAATGTTGAAACAAGAGGAGGAACTAACCAAAATAATCCATAAAATAAATGAGGCTGAAGATCATGACCTGTCATTCTGCACTCAAGAGGCTTACACAAAAATTCAAGAAGAACAAGCCAAGCAAGAGGAACATAAAGTGGCATTTGGTTTTGAATTACTGGCACAAGTTGACAAGAAAGATAAGAAAGAAAGGAATAAAGGAAATCTCTGCAAACCAAAGCAGTGCGAGGCACCTGATGCGGTGAAATGCCCAAACACTCGTCAAATTATGAGAGATTCTGATAAAAAAATTCAATCAGGAAAAGGAAATGAAGCTTCTTCATATACAGAAGAGTCTTATGAATGGAACCCTATTATAGCAAAGAAACATTTAAGTCCTTTGGAAACAGCTAAAAAAGAAACACTCCAACAGAATAAACCCTATGACAAGTGTTCAGCTCTCAAAGTATCCAAATTCCACCACGTTGCAGAATCTAGATCTAATTGCAATTTTAATGTGAATGCCATAAGTCCAAATAAACAGACAAATGACACTTTTAGATATGAGAGTCATATAGGGACTGGTTTAATACATTTTAAGCCAGTGATTAAATCAACTGCTTTCCTTTTTCCACGACCCAATGTTAATTTAATGGTCGAGGTTTGTCCTCGGCCTTCTCAAAACTGTGTTTCTAACACACCTGAGTCTCAAGCTACAGTTCTTGCTCCTGACTCATTAACTACAATTGGACCTGTGCAGAGTGAACTCGAAGTCAATAGGAAAGTTCAATGTCATGATGAAATTGAAAGTGTCATTCCATCAAAAATTCACGCATCTCATAACTATAATGTTGTGATGGAAACGCCACTCTTACTTATGCATAGTCAGCTTCAGTCAGAGCCTGTGATACCAGATCAATGCAAGGATGCAGAGGAAGCTCCAATCAGTGTAGCCAAAAAAGATGTTACTGAAGCCTTCTTAGAATCTCAGAGCACAAATTTACATACTGCTTATGCATCTCATGTAAAAATTTCCAATGAATCTGCTAAAGTGCTATGTGCAGACGGAATTGCGGAGAACAATATGGCAAAAAAACAAAATGAAGCTGCAGCAAAAATCAGTTCTGAAAGTTCACCATTCCATGCCTCAGAGCCAAAAGTTACTGGTAAATCAGACATTCTAGCCATTGACACTTGCTGTCTTGAATCTAAGGAAGGTGTCAGGATTGATTCGTCTAGTACAGAAAAAACACATGCTTTTATTAGAGGTCACCATAGTAGCAAGTTTACAGAGCTGCCTGTTATTGAAGAAACTCAAGGAACAGATACATGCTCACCTTATAAAGCAATGAAATTCAAAGAATCAGAGGAAAATACTAAAAGGGAAGCGACATCTACAACATCTGAAACTGAAACACAAAAAAATGTTTGTCTTGTTGCTTTTGATAATAATGATGGAACACTCTCACATGATGATAATACAGAAACTAAAAGAGTATTATCTTGTCAAGAACAGATGACTAGCCAAGAGTCTTGCATTATAATTAACTCCGACACTACTACTTTAGAGAGATACGAAGGTAATGCCAATGCAAGCTCATCTGTCTTGAGCCAGTCAATCTTGCACATCAAAAGAGATGCTAGTGGTGTAACCAGTTCAAGCAGCACTGGCTCAAATGCAATCATTCCTCCCACAAGTGAGAAAGGGTTGCAAGTCAATGGCATAGATTCAGCGCTCAACATGGAGAATGAAGAAACAGACGATTCAGGTTTGACTCACAAGGATAAAAGTGGAGAGTTACAAGGAAAAACCCTTTTTCATTCTCAAATAAACAGTGCACCTGCTAGAGTTTATGTCTCAGACAGTGATGATGAAGATAGAGTTCTTTTAGTGCGTAGAACAAAAAGGCTATGCTTTTCCTCAGATGACAATATTGTTGAGCCAATTGTTTTCAATACCTCAAACAAATATGAGACACAGACAGGACTGGGTAAGCTTGCAGCAGAAGATATGATAGGGGAGACTCAAGCCTTAAATGTTTTGGATACAGATTCTCAAGATGTGGCACAAACTACTTTGGACAAGGAAAATGTAGAAGATTGTTCCAATAATCCAGATATCAAAATTATCGCAGAGACAGAACGTGACAGTGTTATGATGTCCACAAACAAAGAAAAAGAGCAACAGTCTGATACCTTTGTTGAAGTAACGCCAATTGGGGATGTGAGATATGTTGAAGGGGTGGGGAGGTGTTTTGTGGGACTAGACAATTCTGCATTCAAGCCTGACTTTCTACAAGTCAGGGAATGTCAAGGATCCCCTCCAACAAAACCAGAAGTGCCTGCTCTTGGACTATTATTTGAAGATAGTGGCAAACAAGGACAGATTTCTAAGGGACAAATTTACAAGGATATAGATTTTAGTAAAGATGAAAAATTGGATGATTCAAGTGCAAGTGAAAGGCCTTCTTGCAAGAAAAAAACACCCAGTCTTTCAAGCCTGGCCACATACAAATCAGTTGTCTCAAGCAAAAACGAAGATCTAAGTGGTAAAGCTTCAAAAGATAACAAAAGGGCGGATTTAAATATATCTTTCGTTGAATCAAATAAATCAGGACGGACTAGGCGAGGCTTGGCAGCCAAAATAGCTAGTGAGGATAAAGCTCAGACACTTACACTGTCTGATAGTGCCAAAGCAGCAATATGTAGATCTGTCCAAGAGACAAAATCCAAACTAGAATATTTAAATAGTAATAAAAGCATATCTCTCAGCAAGTCAACCCCTGACATAATAGATCTAGACATGGAAAAAGAGGAAAATAATCCTAAAGGCGAAGATAGTAAGGCCCTGAAAGAGAAAATGCTGAGTGATGAAAATTGTGGACCAAAGTGTTTACTTACTAACGAATATGGGAAGTGCAAAATTGATTATCTATTGCGAAAAGAGAAAATGGATAATGTGGGATCAAAAGATGCTATGGTCGTTGATCCTGAGTCAAAGAATGCAAGCTACAAAGTCTCAAAAGAGACACAAAATCATTTAGAGTCTGATGCCCCTGAAAGATGCCTCAGGCCATGCAACAACACAATATTTTCAAACACTGGAAGATCCACAGAAGCAGAAAAGGTTGAAAATGACCAGGTCATGTCAGACCTTAAAACCTGCTTTGTTAGTAGCAACGATGAAAGCAGTGGGGATGAGAGTCCAAAAAAAGGATCAGTGATATTTGGCAAAAATACATCTTCTCCAATACATGATTCTCATGATGCCCTAGAAAAACCAGATCATTTTCAGGATAAGATTGTGGATAAAGAAATCAGAAACTCAAACAATTCCGTGAGATCTAGCCCTCTTAAAGATGTTGCTGAAGACAAGTGTCAGTCTTTTGCCTCTAAACAGGTAAAGTCAAAATTGTTTTTTATTTTTTGTTGATATGCGAGTGGTGTATAAGTTCAAAGGAGTCTGAAAATAAAAACACTTTAGTCAGAATCAAGAGTATAATAATGTACAACACCATGGAATATAAACAGTAATATCTAGAGTTTGCATATTTTAAAAATGTTCAGATGGAGATTCAAGCAATCAAATTAGTGACATTATAATCCTTAAACTGTTTAAGCAGCTATTATCTTGATTCAGGTGCTGGTGACATGTGAATGAAAATCCTACAAAATCTGTATCTTTGATGAATAACAAAGAATTTATATATATGTAAGAAAATGTTTTCTTTGGTACTCAGCATGGATTTGAGATGGTTTTAAAAAAGCGGGAACGTCTTTTTCTTTTTTTTTTTTTTTGTTGCTTGTTCATTTTAGTTGCTCATCACTGCCCATTTACAGAATGTTGTTGAAGAGAGTGATGTTGATGCTGATATGGACGAGGAAGAAGAAATGGTCATTGCTGTTCAGGGTAAAAAGAGACTTAGGCAACAAATCACAAGTGACAGTGATGAGTCAAGTAAGACTAATTATTGTGTCTTAAAATGTTTCTCTCTGGGCACATATTTATTATATATTGCCTTCCAGTTTCCATCAATGCAAAACTGTTCAGGGTGGAGTTTCAGGTTCTTTGATACTAAATTGTGACTTGTAACACATTTGACACAATCTCAAGATATCTCCAACATTACAATCCCTGAAATAATTTCTCCTTGAAGTCACATTTATTTTACTTATTCACCTTCTTTAAATTAAGAAAAGATTCTGGCTATGATAAGGTAGCATTTATCCAGTATCTTTTAACACAAAAATATCCAGATATTGCAGGGCAACTTTTTTGTATTCATTGTTAACCATATAAACATTGAAAATTATATGTGCAAAATAAACCAAAACCTAGTTTGAAAAATATTTTAGATTTGCTCTGTGGCTGTGAAAAAACTAAATATATATACCCTAAAAAAAACAACAAAAAAACACTGCAAATTAAACCTGTGTTTTTCTCATTTCTGTTGAAAATAGGAGTTGTGAACTGGAAAAAGTTTAAGAGCTAATTGTCACATTGAGTGTAAAGTCTGAATTTCTCACTTTTTTTGCAGATGAAGAGGAACACAGCCAAAGTAAATCATCTGTGTCCAGTGTACTATCATCTCAAGCAGAAATATTGACCACTCAAGTAGGTTATAAACAGGTGTAAACTCTAGTGTCTGATGGAATGAGAAAATAACATGACATAAATATTTTCAAAAATTGAAGCTCCTATTTAAATCTGTTTACTTCTATATTAAATATTGCATCTCAAGATGATGGCCAAAAGCACTCTGGCTTTCTATCCTTTGCTGTTATATATCCTTTGTTCAAAATAAATCATTGATGACTATGGGAGAAAAAAAGTTACAGGGTCCACATTTTATCAATTGCTCACATATGAACCATTACAAAGGCTTAAGATACATAAAGCTTTCCAAATTAAAAGAGATCAAATGCATAAAAACTAATGTGCAAAATTCTACTCTTACCTTTTTTGTTCATTAAATAGTTAGGATATTATATTTACGCATCTCACATTGGAACTAGAATATTTTTTATCACAATTGTCAACTGGATGTAAATTTTTCAAAGCGTTTGCAGCAATCAATTAGAGCATTACAGATTTGCTTTGTTCCATGTTATTCAAATGTGTAATATATTTCTACCCACCAGCAAGCCAAAGCTTTGGAGGGAGATGTAGACAAACTGCAGAAGGAGATAGCTATCTATGAAGCCAAGCTTGGTGTTTTTCCACCTCTTGATTCAAATGAAGATGATGAGGATGATGATGAAGATGAAAATGATGACACAGATGAAGAGATGCTTGAAGCTGCCACTAATACAGATTCTGGTGTGTTTATTCAACATTACTGTAATACAATTTGCATTTTTTTTTCTTTTCCTCTAGCCAGATTAGTAGAATATGCATGTACAATCTTATTAAATATGTCTTATGAGGTGTCACCTCAGCATAGATTGAGAAAGTTTTGTCTAAATTTCTTATTTTTCATGACCTATTTAACTTTTAGTATGGAGCAAAGGAAATCTGCAATTATGACTCGGAGCAATTAAATTTCACATTGTAGTTTATTTACATCTTTTTTCACAGCCTCTTTGTGCAAGCGTTTACCTGATGTATTTGTCATTGATGAAAGCCCCTGCACTGCCACAGTTGCTGAAGCTGATGATGAAGAAAAAAGCGATGATTTGTTTGTCAGTCCACCTTCACCTTCTCCTCCTCACAGAAGATCCAAGCCCAGACCCCCTCCTCCCAAACGACCAAAGCTAAATGATACAGTAGCCCCATTGTCTGATAATTTTCTCAAACAATTTCAATCACCTGGGGGCACAGTACGCACCAAAAAACAATTGGACTTTGTACAGAGCGATTTAAACAACTTTGGGGCTCACTCAAAAATTTCATCACCAGCTAAAAATTTAACCAAAGAGGGAGAGGATTTGCTTCAAAGACCTAGGAGTCCAGTTCTTTCTTCCCAAAAAACTAAATTGTCAGAGATAAAAGAGGCCCAAGGTACCAAGTCTGGGAGTGTAACAAACAAAAATAACCATCGTCAGATTTGCTTTGTAACATCAGGCTTGACAAGGGAGGACAACGTGAGTTAATAGTGGAAGAAGGCACAAATAACAAAAATTGCTTATTTATTCTTCATAGATTATTAAGATTGATTTATACTTTCTTTTGCTATACACTCAGAGACTACTAAACCCTTATTAGTGTAAGGCTTTCTGATGATATAAATTTGCCTGCTGTAAGTATTGGCTGAGGAAAGTGAGGAGTTTTTATATTTGAACATAATGACCTAAAAAATTTTTCAATTCAAAAAGTTTCTTGGGTATGCAAAGGATACCTTCAGACCTGCCAACTCTCCGTTTTGCCTGGAAAGAATTCCTTTGGGCACTCATAAATTCTATTTTCTGGGTGGCTCTGTTAAAATCCCAGTCCATAGTTCGGGTGGATGATGTGGAAATAAAGGCAAAAAAAAACTCTTCTTTGAATCAACCTGATATCCACAACCGTCATGTTCTTTTTATCAAACTTGCATTGAACAATAAAAAAAAATTATATCTTTTAGTATTATTGATATGACCCAAACATCAAATTTGCACCCCATAACGTTTATTGAACATACTATGTAAGGGAACTGTAAAAGAAATTTTGTGTGTGCTTTGGGGGGGGGGGGGGTTGTTCATGACTATATTTTGCGATCGTTATTTGTTCGGCTGATTTTGGACAATATTGTATTATTCACCCTTTCAGTTTGAGGCAAAAATTGTTGATGGGAGTGATGTCCTATGTACAGTTATAAGAAACTTCGACATTTCTAAATTTATAGTTGAACATAATAAGAAAATCAGATATGATGATCCATCAATCTCAGACTTAGAGACTATAGAATCATTACCAACAACCAAAATTTTTTAACTAATGATCTACATGATGAAGCAACTGAAGCGCACATATTAGTTGATATGTGATATTGATGTGATATTGTTTTCATCAAATAGTAGAAAGGCAGAGATAATCAAAATAGAATGTGTCCTTTATGAAAAGCTTCATTTACTAAGCAAACCATCTTTCAGATGTGATATAAATTGGCCCATAACTGGGCCTCTATGTCTTCTTTTTTTAGACATTCTTTAGTCTTCACCAAGATTCAGATTAGATCTAGACCATAGATTTTGCATTACAATTTATGTTTTAATCCTATCAGGGCATGATGAAATCTTTTTTCTAGGAAAATTTACAACAAAAAAATCTAGAATATCATAAATCATAAGAAAAATAGTATTTGCGGGAATTTTATAAAAGATACCCCCGCCCCCCCCCCAAAAAAAAAAACAAAAAACCATGATACAACTTCTTTAGAAAAATAACAACCTTTTAGTAATTTCAAGAAATGACTAGATGTACGCCTTCTATTATGTGCTAAAAATACTCAATCAAAAAGCATTCAGCAGATGAGCCTAGGATACAATTTTATTGAAAAAAGTCTAGATCTAGTATGTATGCAAATATTTTTAGAATTCTTAGATACACTTTTTTTCACTTAAAATAGGCCCAACTTGGCCAAGATTTGCAAAGCTAGATCTAGAATTTGATGTGCATCATGCTAATCCTGTGAGCTCTTACTCATGACATACTAGACAATGAAAAAAAGCAACATAGGTTTTTTTTTTTTTACCTTCAAAGAGATGGTAATCATGTGTGCTGTATGTCATATGTGTGACCAAGAGATTGAAATGAAAAATTTGATAGAGTGCAGTAGAAAATAGCTGATATTCAGGATTTTTTGTGCTCTTCCAACTTTACTTAAAAAAAAAAACACAATTGGACAGTGCTAGCGTATGATGGTCCATTTCCATTCTAGGGATGGACGATGTCACTGTCCAATGCATTAGTCCCAACTAAGAAGACTCCATTAGAGCAGTGTAAAAAAACTTCATTTTGATTAAGTTGAAATCGCAAGTAGAACTTTTCAAAATGTTTGAAAATTTTGCTTCACAGGTGATTGCTCTGGCCTTTTCCACAAAACTGGGAGTGAGGTTTACTTCCAAGTTCTCTGACGAAGTGACACATGTAGTAATGAAAACAGGTATCCTATTCCCATTTTGGAATGAAATCTTAAAATTGCGTTAGTAAATTTGCTGCTTTTTGATGACCAATAATTTAATTATTATCATTCTTTACCGTGTGCTGTATATTTACCAAATGCATCACATTTCAGGCTCCAAAGGGGGCCTAGTTAATGTAAACTTATATGAGGCGTCCATTTTTAATTTTTCTATCATTAGGATTGGTGAAGGGTAATATGGATATGACTATTTTGTTTTCAAATTCAATCATTTCAGAATCAGATGAGAGTCGTGCATGTGACAGGACTCTCAAGTTCTTCCAAGGTATTGCTCACAAGTGCTGGGTGGTGTCTTTTTCATGGGTGAAAAGTTCCCTGTCTTCAAACAACATTTTACCTGAGGTAAATCAGTTCATTACTGTTGCTTTTTTGTTTTAGTTTTTTCTTTTATTGATTTGTTTTGATTACCTGGAAAAAATTAATTTAACGAATCTCTATTTTAAAAGTTAGTAGAATTATATAATTTGACACACCAAGGTTACAGGGTTCCCTTTTTCAGACTTCCTAAAATGTAATAGACTGGATAGAAGCTAAATTTGGAGATTTTTGGTGACATCAAAGGTGTTGAAAATTCTTATCTAACTTGATTTCTGTTGATGAAATAAGTGCACAACTAGTTTTTAGTATAATTTTGAATTTTATCATTTCTTTTTTTTTTATAACTCAGACACTTTGCAACGCAATTTAAAACACAGCTACTAAAGATAATTTTATCCAATTTTGTGTTTGTGCAGCTCTAAAAAAAAACACAAACAGAAAGATTAATGGAAGATTCAAAATTTTTCTTCAGCCTGCTTTTGAAATATGTGGGGATACATCTGCTGGAGAGTTTGCAGGTGGATCACGGCTTTCAAGAGAATCAACCAAGCCTCTGTTTTCAGACTTTAGCTTTGCTTGTGTTGGCAGCAGTCAAGAAATGCCTAAAGGTCAGTAGAAAATTCCTTACGTACCTTCACAGATAACATAAGATCTTTGTGTCTGGCAATGTATTGTGCATTAAGCAGAAAATATTTTCTCGAGATCATTCCTTGCAAAGCAGCTGATGCAAGTAATTACATTGAACTAGAGAATTTGAGGAATTATAAAATGAGGCATTAGCTCTAAAAATGTCTATCAAAATATTGGTATAGTTAAGATAGATGCCCTGCATTAGCCCATTCTGCATTGGATAAGTTTATACAGGTTGATAAGTATTTAGCTGAGGAGCTGAATGGTTATCAAGTTTGTAATAATTGAGACTGAATTGCTTAAGTTTTCTCTGGCTTAATGACATTGTTATCTTGAGAAGTGTGAAAGGTTGGTTAAATTGGACAATATTTTTTATTTGCCCATTTTTTGTGTTTTGAGAAAATAAACAATTAAATGTACATGGTTTTATTGTATAGTGATGTTTTTATGATTAAGGAAACCTCAAAATTGTCAATAATTTCTTCCTCCTTATCTTGGTGTGAAGATTTTGAGGAGCCACTGGTGTATATTGCAAAGAATGCGTATTCATCTTTTACAGACTAAAACAAGATTTTTGTGATCAGACATTTAAAAATACGATATTCTGAATTTGAAAGCTCCCCTTTGAATCCAGTGATCATCAGCATTGTTTGTCCAGATCAATACACAATATTTCTTGACATATTTGTCCTGAATTTTCTCATTCCATGTATTATTAGTTTTTGACTCTACATCACCAAAAGTTTGATTGCTGGTATTATGGGAATGATTTCATCAAATATCAAGCGACTAATACAAATGGCAAGTCAACTGAAAACAAGATAAACAAGAATGTTATTGAGACAATAATACTGATCTTACTGATTTTCTACATATTAAAGAACAAAAGTTTTTGCCCTTTTCTTTTAGCCAAACTATCAGGTCTGTCACTTTTTTTGCCAAAAGATGCTTGGGTTAATTTGCATTTTTTTTTTTCACTTAAAAATGAGGTTGCATTTTGCCAATATGGTGAATGGTTCCTGTCCAAAATTCCAATTTTCTGTTTCAGAAAGCTTATCTGACCTTGTAACAGTATGTGGAGCAAGCTGTGTTGAAGATCCAATAGCTCTCCTGTCAAAAATTGTCAAACACAAAGTGATTATTCGCTGCTCAGATTCAGATGTTGAGCCGTCAGGAGCAGAGATTGATATGTTTAATGGTAAGCCATATACAGGTTTGTTTCTTTGTCTGCCTTTTAAAACAATGTCCATTACAAGTATTTCATCTATTCTCAGTTGCAAATAACCATTGCCTAAATAAAAATAAGTGATGAATCTCCAGCAATGCCACATTTCCACATTTCTAGCCTTGCCACCAACGACCTGGCCAGATAGAGGGCCTGAAAGCCTGAGATTACCTTGTTGTGGACTGGCTATATATACAAAAACCAGCATTTCTGGAATGCCGGAAATCAGAAAAGACAGAATTTTTTTTCGGAAGGCTATTTTGTTTTTGTTGTTCATGTGCTGTTGTCTGGTGACTGGCCAATTACGATTAATTATGAGTCCTTGCTTGAAGTTCAGGAAATTTTGTAAAGTATGGCTCATGCAGCATCTCTTAATCTCCAGGACATTCATCTGTTAGGCAATCAATAAAGCAGTGATTTGTGCTGAGTATAGAATCTTAGGGCTATGAATAAATCTGAAAAATATAGCCTAGTACCAACTTAAAACTGTTATGTTGAGTCGTTGAAACTTGAAAGGCTCTGGAACTTTTTTGTCCACTACTTTACTGCCCCTGCTAGCATAAATCTAAGAGACAGATAGTTTTATCTTTTGAAGCATGTCAAATTGGTTAAGTGTCACTGATGAAACCTCTGAGAAACTGACATTGAAAACTTTTTCCTTTGGCCTTTTTTCTGATGTTTTATAAATATAAAATGCCCATATTTTATGTAGACTTCACAGGCTGTTTTTAATTCTACCATATTTTGTTCCTAGAAAAGCATTTTGACAGGGAGTAAGGAGATAAAGCTTTGTAAATGGGACTGATTTCAAGACACATCTTTAGCAGTGCCTGTTGGCATGAGCCTAGGATGTGCATCTTAATGACAAATGACTTGAGACTATTAGAACAATAGCAATATTAAGTTCTTTATACTATGATAACTAAAAAATAGAATTAAAGGAATATTAAAAAAATAGTGGTATGTGTATAACCATTTTCTTTCCCTTTTTCTAATATTTTCATATATTGAAGGCTTTTCAAAAGAAAGAAAAAAACACTTTTTGTTTTCTCTCATTCTGTTCATCATAATATTAATTTTATCTAATTCTGATTTTTTATATAATGGGGTTCGGGGAAGAGGGATTGCAAGAATAGGGGATTTCTAAAGTTTAACTCTTCCTTTTCATTTTATTTATTTTTTATAAAACAGGTTTATACAAACACATGGGCCTTGTGACGTTGATGAGAGAGTGGATCCTGGATAGCTTGAGCTCCTACACTTTGTTACCTATGGCAAATTATGTCCTAAACACTGTGGACAATGTACATGTGCCCTTTTAAAGCTTCAGAAACTATCTCTACAAGTATCTGCAATAAGATTTTCATATCACCTATTTTTTATGTGTGGTGCAGTTTTGGTTTTGACTATATATTAAGTAAAAGCTTTATATGCTGAAATATTTAAAATATAAAATATTTTGTATGAGATTGGCTGAGATTTTTCCTGCTTTACTTCACCTCCTTCTCTACTAATTACTATCTCACCTTCCTCCTCTTTTTTACTTAACTACTTGCCTTTTTCATTTTTTCTTTCTTCCCTCTCTTCTTTGTCTGTGTACCATAGTCATTATGATTTTTTTTTAATTGTGGACATCCTTGTATAATAAACAGACCTGTAGTCTTTGTCTAGATGATATAGCATTTTTTTGTGCAGATTTGTGGGGAGCTGCAATAATAATTTACCTATGTAAAGACAACATTTTGGGATATCAATATAATATTGCTCTAAAGCTCTGAATAAATTGCTTTTTGTTGGAAATTCCACTTATTATAATTCCAGAGATATGCAATTTTTATCGGACAGAGTACCTTACCTTTAAGGGCCCGACAACTTTGGCAAAATTGTGTTAAAATGGCACAGAATAGACTTCAGACCCTTCAAACAGCCATAAAGACTTGTTTTCTGAAATTTACTGATAAGATACAACAATTTTTAATCTAAATATAGCTATATATAAACTTCTCAGCCTATTAGATAGACATTTAGATGAGAAGGTTCAAGAAGAGATCCATTCTAAATCAAGAACGCTACATTTACATGTATATGCTTTTGAATTATTTAGACTACATGTAGTCTCAATAATAGTCTAAAGACTTTTAGATTGAGATTCTAAATTACACTGTAGATCTAGAAATTATGCTCAATTTATGATTTTTTTTTTTACGATAAACTTTCATACTGGTAGTTTGTGAACAGAAATGGAAACAAACTCTCCTTTAATTTAATCCATAAGCACTGCAACTCATTACGTTGAGCACATTCTGACCTTTCCACCACTGTATAAAGGGTTGGAGGCATCTCAAATTCATTTAAAATTTGTGTGAAAAAAAAAATTTTTATGGGTTTGACTTTTATGAGCTTATTCGATCTGTGAACTAGTGAATTTTTAGAAACAATCAATATTAATTTCTAATTTACAAATATAGTTTTTTATCTTGTACAGAGGAAAAGAAATGTAACGGTAATGAAGAATATAAATTTTTTGTTCACTTTAAAAGCTCATTTCTCAAAAATGACCAAGCAAAATCACATAGCCAAATGAAGATGGGATGAAGATCTAATTCCTTATCTAGGCTTTGTAAGATAGATTCAAATCTGGATGTAATAAGATAGATTTGTAACAGTAGCTAAGAAGATGGAGCTAGATTGGAAAGTGGGGATAGATCAAAGTCCACTTTTCATTTCTCAAAAAATGACCAAGCAAAATCACATAGCCAAATGAAGATGGGATGAAGATCTAATTCCTTATCTAGACTTTGTAAGATAGATTCAAATCTGGATGTAATAAGATAAACAGTAGCTAAGAAGATGGAGCTAGATTGGAAAGTGGGGATAGATCAAAGTCCACTTTTTATCCTGTTAGTATTTCTTCT